>CM055435.1:8461945-8601613 GCA_029228465.1 Salix viminalis
TTCCTCGGTTTCTAATCAAAAAAAAAAAAAAATTACCTCTCTTCTCCCAATATCAAGTCAAATTGTAAAAACTATTTTAAAAGTTAAATCTCTAAAATGATTTTTTTTAAATAATATAAATATAATTTTTTTTATATCTACTTTAGCGGTAACAGTCATTTAGAAAAACTATTTTTTATATATTATTTTAAATATAATTTAATTATTTTGTATATAATTTAATTATGCAATTAATTATACAATTAATAGGAGTAAGTTGTATAATTAAATAACTACTTTTAAAAAACCTTCCAACAATATAATTAAAAACCCTACAAATAATTCAATAAAATTAATCACAAATTAAAACTCTTTTTTGCTATAATTTCCAGTTTTCTATTTTGAAAATACGTTGTATCAATTTTTCTGTCTTCCTTTACTCGAATTCCTTATCAAACAAACATACAACCATACTCATGATCCGTAATAAAAAAAACACATCCTTCTACAACATGCAAGAAAATCTATCAAAATTAATTGATTCGCACAATTTGCACTATATGACAATAATCTACCAAGATTAATTAATCAGCACTGAAATACTTGGAATTTAGTACGATTGCATGAACTAACCATCCATGATAAGGAACAAGGATTGCAGAATGAAGGAGATGACCCATTATACTATTGAGCTTTGGATTATTTGAGAAGCTCCGCATATTAATAACGAAACACCATCCACATTAGAAACACAAACAAATGCAGAACTAAAACTCGAGTAAAGCTGTAGATCCTTAATGTTAGGAAAGAATTGACCGTAAAGTTTTATACTGAAAGCAAAGTAGAATGGGAAATAAAAATTCAAATTCAAGAAACAGAAAACACATGAATTTACCAATCTTGGCCAAGGACAAAGAGAGCCCAGAACATGGACCCTGAGCAAACCAGTAAAGAGGCCAAACAACCCATTGTTGAAGTAAGCAGCAGCAATAGCCAATCCAAAAACCACAGCAACATCTCTCACGACATAACTCATAGATCTCCATGGATTTTTAACCCAGCAATGCTTTGGTATAGCATCTCTTATATCAGCTAATTTGAAAGGTGGTGGAGCATTAGGGTCGAATAATTCACCTTCATGTTCATTAACACCCTGAACGCTCTCTCTTTCTTTGTCTTCCTTTCTAATTACTGGAACACTAACCGGAACAGCATCACAAATCGTGTTCTTGCCGAAAATCCAAAACCCTAACATCACAATACCCAGAACCCAGCCACCAAATCGAACCACCAAAAACCCGAAAATCACAATACCTAAAGTTAACATGTGTTGAACAGTGCTATGACCTTTTCATTTCAGCATGATACAAATAGCACGTCATCAAAATGGGTGTTTCGTTGGAGAGGAGTAAATGAAACAAAAATGTTAAAAGTATATATTTTTAGCTTTGTCTCTTCAAATAGCACTACCTTTCGACTTGATCTAATGCTTCTAATGGCTAAATGAACTATGGAAATTATGTAGCTTCTATCACGTAATTGTTTGGATTTGATTGTTTATTAATATCTTCTAGATTCTAGCGCTTGTCATCTTCTTATTATAATTCCTGCCTTTGCCAAAACCTTTCTTCCTTCTTTTTTCTTTATATTATAGATATATATATATAAGCCGCATGCCTTTTAATTTTTACTGTACAGTTTAATATGGATTGTGATATTAAAATTATCATTTTACTCTAGGGTCAAAAAATTTAACTCTCAGGACCAAGGTTATTTTCGACATTTCCAAAGAAAATGAATGGTATTTCTGAATTCCTCGCACATTAAAACTATTATTTTACCCTTGGGTGCTGGAAAAAAGATGCATAACAGTTGAGGGTGTTTTTTAGTTTTTTCCAAATTCCTTCATAGAAAAACCACGAAAGTATCCCCCGAAAATGAAAAAAAAAAAGATGTTGGACTCGGGTATGGAAGGTCCCCCCGGTTTTTTTGTGGTTATCGTTGAGTCCAGGGATAAATAGATAATTGACCATTTTTTATTATTTCTTTTCAGAAACACTGTACGCACGCCGTACAGATGCACCGGTAGTGTTTCACGTGAATATGTCATCCAGTGGCATGTTCGACGTCTTACGGTGGTTGAAAAAGACCGTCTGCCTTATCACCTGGTGCACCGACATGTCATTTACCTCCCGACACGGCGCTTTTCATGTGAAGGTGGTCGTGGAATCGCGGTGAACAATTTTTCTTCCTCCCCCTTTTCTCTCTCCTGCTGCCAAAAAGTACGGTTTGGTCCTTCATATTTGTGGTTGTTTCATTTCAGTCTCTAGTCTTTTAATTTTATTTTGCTTATTGATTTCTTCAATGGAAATTTTGATTATTTTCAATTATGCTCTTCAATTGAAATTGATTATATATGGTATGTTTCATTTCAGTCCTTAATCTTTTGGTTTTCAGTTTGTTTTTTGCTTCTCTAACAATTTGGGTGTGCAAGTTTTTATTTGCTTTAATTTTGTCCTCCAATTGAAATTAATCATATATGCTACTTTTCATTTCGGTACTTATAGTTTTAATTTTTTCAACCATTACACTTTATTGTTTTTTTTAAATTCCTTTATTGTTTTTTGGTCCCAGAGTTTTGATTTGTTTTATTTTTCTCCTACGATTGGAATTAATTATATGTTCTGTCTTTTATTTTGACACTTATTCTTTTAATTTTTTATTTAGTATTTTTTCCTTTGGTTTTTTGGTCCTTCTTGGACAATGTTTATTTTTTGTCCATATTTATACATTTATGCTTTTAGTTTTTATTTTTAATTTTTGTCGTTTTATTTTTTTTCGGTCCCGTTCTAAAATTTTATTTTATGTTGGTTACACTGTATTTTATTTTTAAAAATTCCTTTATTGTTTTTCGGTCTCAAGGTTCGATTTGTTGCAGTTTTGTCATTTGATTGTAATTAATTATATATGTTGTTTTTTTTTGGCACTTATTCTTTTATTTTTTTATTTAGTATTGATTCCTTTGGTTTTTTCAATCCTTCTTAGACCGTGTTTATTTTTTTCTGTATTTATTCATTTATACTTTTAGTTTTTGTTTTGAATTTCTATCATTTTATTTTTTTTATTGGGGTTTTATTTTTATTCAGTTCAATTCTAAAATTTAATTTATGTTCGTGATCATTTTAAAATTAATATTACTCCCTTTTTCCCTTTATTCTTTTATATATATATATATATATATATATATATATATATATATATATATATATATATATATATATATATATTTTGTTCTTTTTTTTTGTTTCTCGGATCAAATGATTTTATGTTTTATTGTTTGCGCAATAATAATGATAATTTTAGTGTTTATTTTTTATAGTGTTTTGTAAAAATAATTTGCTTTTTTATAATTCTTTGCAGAAATTTAATGATTTTAACTGTTTGAGCAGTAATGTTGATAATAATTTTAACTATTATAGTAATGATAATAATGGTAACATAGGGATGAATTTTCAATTTATGTTTTTTTTTTTGGAGATAGAAAATTAACCACTTAATTTTGTTATTTAATTATTGCATGTGTTTTTACAATTTATATTTTGTTTATTATGTTTAATTTAAATTAAATTATAAAATGAATTAATCTTAATACAATAAATTCAATAATTTAGATACCAAACCTTCTTGCTTTTTAAATGACAATGATAAATTTATAGTGATTATTTCATTGAAACCTACTAAATAGATAAATTTATATCCATATATTTTATAGAAAACTTGGACATCACAGGATTTTTGTACAAATTTATTATTTTGCCCAAATTATATTATAATAAAAAAATCTCAATCAATTAATATTTTTTTGTTGAAAAAATATGGTTCTGATCGCAACGAGGCACGGGGGCAATGGCTAGTATGTGTTTATATATATATATATATATATATATATATATATATATATATATATATATATATATATATATATATATATATATATATATAAACACTAGTCATTTGCCTTGCATTTCACCGCAAAAGGAAAAATATTTTTGCCTTCTTTTAACATATGTAATTTTTTGTTTTGCATTTTAGTCCTTATTCTTTTCTTTTTTAGTTTAGTTTTGACCCCTTTTATTTTTTTTGGTCTTTTTGAGATAGGTTTTATTTTTTGTTCATATTTATATATTTATACTCTTAATTTTGAATTTTAATTTTTATTGCTAGTTATCTATATATTAAATGCTACTTGCATTAAAAATCAAGGTAAGTTGAGCTTTGGTGATGTGAAATAAAAGTGAAACTCTCTCTTATGGAAGTATAGTGAATGTTCTGCTCTTAGTGATCTGTTATCTTTGTGTTTTTTTTTTTTCATTTGTTTTGTCTACGTGTAACTTTGTATATTTTTAGTTTAAAATGATTTTTATTTAAAAAAAATATTATTTTATTATTTTTTAAGATTTATTCTTGAAATTATTATATTAAAAGTATTTCATAACACTGAGATTAAAATAATTTGAAATTAAAAAAATCTTAGTTCAATTTTTATATATATTTTAATGCGTTAATATTAAACAAATATCAAAATATATAATTAGCGTAATTTTTTTTAAAGAAAAATACTTTAAAAATAATCATTATTTTCAACACCTTGTCCATAATAAAATTAATATATAAAAAAACTAAATAATTTGTTTTTTAAGGTAAACAAGAAAGAAAATAACACATTAACTTAGATTGTGTGTGATAGTCTAGTAATGTCTTATAACAACAACAATATTTTTTTTATTGTTTTTGGTTTTATTTTTTATCATGATAATAATAAAAAAATAATTCAAGTAATTTATCATTCAGTTTTATATTTATTAATAATTATGTTTTGTAACTTCTCTACATATAATGTTTTAAATTTAATGTCCCGGATTAATGATTTGAAATTTTTTTATGACTCAATATGGTTTTTATATTTTTACCTTATTTATTTAAAATTATATGACCTTACATTAGTATTAAACAATAAATTTTATTATAATCCAAGTGATTATAATAATTACATTCATAATGGTAATAGTACAAATTTTGGATATGTCCTTTAACTTTGTCCTTTAACTTTTTTCATTTATTCTTCAAATCAAATAATATATATTTTTTATGTTGATAATATTTTTTGTGCCTTCAATCATATGAATAACAATTGAAATAATTTATTATCCGATGTTATATTTGTTAAGAATGATTTTTTACAGCTTCTTTATATATAATGGTTCAAATCTAATAATTTATCATTCAATGTTTTGTTCATGAAAAATCCTGTAACTTAATGTTGTATTTATTTTTTAGCTTATTTCTTTAAAATTATATTATTTAACATTAATGTTAAACACAAAGAGTTTTCCTATGATTAATGTTTTTGACATTACCTAATAATTTTTTTGCCTAGATTGATTATATTCGCTTTGATGTATAACATCATAAACAAATCTAGCATCATTAATATTTTTTTTACATGTTAAAAAATCTAGTGCGATATTGCCTAGTTTTACATTCTTCTTTTATATTTTTATTAAAATCATATAAATTTTAATTAGTATTATTATCATTATTATATTTTTTGTCATTATTAATATTTTTCACATTATTTTATAAGTTATTGTTATTATTATCATTCAAGTCATAATTATTAACATTATAAACACTATAACCATTAAAATAAATTATAATTGCTATTATCATTATGATTAGCAATGTCACTATTAGTACCATGACTATAATACCTAGAATTATTATTATTGTTACTATTAAAACAATAAAAAATTATTAAATTACCCGAGAATAAAAAAAACTTTAAAAACAAAATCAAGAAGAAAAATAAAATTATTATTATTATTATTGCGTAAATAATGGAAATAACAAAATTACTCCGAAGAATAAAAAAATTTAAAAACTTTACAAAAGAGTAAACAAAAAATATTATAAATGAAAAAAATATATTATTAGCTTAAAAAAATCATTTGAATTGAGAACAAATAGAAATAAAAAAGGGAAAAATAGAAATATCAATTTTCAAATAATCACCAACATAAATTAAAACTGAAAGGACTAAATTGAATAAAAACATAACCTCAACAAAAGATAAAATAATAAAAATCAAACTAAGAGCATATACATATAAATATGGACAAAAAAGGGACTATTTTAGAAATATAAAAAACATAAAGAAATTAAAATCAAATAAAAAATTAAAACTATAAAGACTGAAATGAAAACAAAATATATGATCAATTTCAATTGAATGACAAAATTAAAAAAAAATCCAAACTTCTATTTTGAAAATATTCAGGCATTTAAAACCAAACCTTAAATTAAAAGAATAAGGACCGAAATGAAAACAAAATATATAATCAATTTAAATTGAAGGACAAAATTAACACAAATCAAAATCTCTATAACAGAAATCAGGATCAAACAAAACAATCAAACTAGGTGGGACTAAACTGAAAACACTATAAGCCTAGGAGACTTCCGTGTAATTTAAGTTGTAGGAGAGAGAAAAGGAAAAAGAGAATAATTGACCAATATCACGTTTCCGGACACCATGAGACGACACACGCACCACCATGCATAAGAGAACATGATAGAGCATCCAATGAGACGGTGGATGGACATTTGCCCCCACCACACGACGCCATGCGCTCCGTTTGAAAAGAGCGTAAGGAAGAAAATTGTCGGCGCATCCAGCTGACGCGCCCACAATATTTTGCAAAAAATAATAATTTAGAAAAACATAAAATTACCTAAATACCCCTATAAAACTCTTGATTTTTATTTTATTTAAGAGCAATATGGTTATTTTATTGTTCACAATAGTGTCAAAAATTGAAAATGCCCGTGGGTAGTTAATATTTTGTTGTCTGTTGGTAGGAGTAAAAACATGGTTTTACTATACAAAAAATCCAGAAAAAAACTCAAATACTCCCAAACAATTAGAGAATGCTAATTGATCCATGGAAAAGGCCAAAATGCCCAGAGTCCAATAGTTAAATTTTCATGTATAGAGGAGAAAAATAATAATTATACTATTATAATCCATAATACTCTATATTTATTGTAAGTTTATAGCAGATAAAAACCCATACGGTTTACCTTTTTATATATATATATATATATATATATAAGCTTTATTACCTTTTATTTAATCTAATGGGACGAAGTAGATTGATTTATCATATTTCACATTTTAACATGTATAGTAAAAACACTTTGTTGCCCTTAAAAATTAAAATATCAACTTTTCATTCAGCGGCTTTTGTGTATTTTCTCGTTTATTGCTTAGTAAAATGATGTTTGCAACTTCAAAGCTGAATTATTTATTTTAATCAAGTCAATGAATAAACTTTATCATTATTTAAGATTTATTTATTTATAAAAAAAATCCACTCCAATAATATCGTATAAGATTACATGATATACCTAACCAACAAGTAGGTGATCTAGTGATAAAAGTTTATGGTTAAGAGATTTGTTTTCTTTTTAGTTTTAGATTCGAGTCATGTGGTTGATAATATGATGACTACTAGAGACTTATATATTCGTGAAATTAATTGAGGTACACGCAAGCTAACCTGAAAATCCATGTTAATAATAATAAAAAAAAAACATGTCCCCTCACATCATAATAATTAATATATGAATAGTTCCACTTAAAATCATCATGTTAAAACTCTGTGCATAATGCAATAAAAGTTTAGGAATTAAGAATCAAGGATAGAGTTTATCCAAATAATAATAAGAAGGATAGAGAAAAGGTTATTCTTTATGACGGAAGCTTCTCAAATGCTTCTAGAGAGATCCAAAGACAGTGGCTTCCAAATACATTTCTCTAAAATGACATTGCAAAACATCTGAACTGGATGTTGCAGAATCCGGTTCGACGGAGACTTGAAAGTCAAGATCGGATTTTGCCATAGTCAAGTCATTGCTTACGGTTAGATATCCTTTAATTAATATTAATGATATATGATCGAAGATTAGATCTCGAGGATGCGCTGTCATGGAATAAGGAACTCTGGTCTATTGTATTTTAAAATAAGTTTCTCTCTGGTCCCTGGAATTTTAAGAGAAAATATTTTAGTCAATTAATGTTTTATTTTTATTTACAGCGCTGTTCTTATTTGAAAGATTTAGCGATGTACTGTACTAGGTTTGTGGCTTGTTTTTTAGACAACTTTCATCATTGTTAAGCCCAGCAACCAAATACATATATTTACCAGGCCTCCGAAATTGCACTTCATGGAAAGATTGTTTTTGATGTGAAGTTTTTTTAACGATCTCATAACCAAGAAGGTAATAAGAAAAAAGGTGAGGAAAAAGAAGCAACAGCTTTCTTGGCTATTTAAAAAACATGGATGATATTGGAACTTTAAGTTAATTACAGGGGTAACATTGAATGATTTTAAATGATGATTGTAGAAGGAGAACAATTTATGAATCTCATGGGATAAATAAAAGAGAGAACCAAAAGTAGTGGAGGTCCTATTCGAAATCATTGTGGGCACGCAGCAAGGGTGACTGTTTTTTCTTGCTAATTGCTCTGTTTCTTCAAGTTCATTCGATCGTGGTAGGCGAGCTGCGGGCTTTCAGAAGATGAATATATTAACGTTACACTGAAGTTCACAACACAGAACAGAAAATTAGCAATTGAAAATCTGCAAGCATTTTCTCAGGCACAATGTTAAGAATTAGAAATTGGGGAAGAACAGAGAAGAAGGAAGAAAACAGATTTTATCCCATAACTTATACCATACGAAACATGAACTTAAACAGGCCACAACCAAACAACATAGGTGGAATCCAAATACCAGGAGAGCTTTCGCAACTCCTTTCACACATTCTGACTTTTTCATCAAGGAATTATTCAATCCGTGCAACTTCCCCAACCATGAATTCCGTCACTCGCAAGGCAAGAGAGCCGAGCTTCTTATTACACATTGTACCGGAAAAAAATAAAATAAAATTGAGGAGGTCTTCTAGATGTAAGGTTTTCAGTGAAGGCGCCTGCATAGAGTAACACCATCACCAATGGAAACTTGGGAAATCTCTAATCGGGGATCGGAGCTTATTAGTTCATTGAATTCCATGATGGCTGTCCTGATAGCCCTCATATTCTCTGGCACCTCATCTTCTTCTTTTGCAACAAAGCCATACCACAGTGTGTTATCGTAAGCAATCATCCCTCCAATTTTAACCAGTTTCAATAACTGCTCATGATAATGCTTGTTGTTAGCCTTGTCATCGTCCACGAATGCATAGTCAAATTCTGGCTGCGTATCCTGAAACGAATCCAAAATTAAACAAAAACAGGTAACCGAACGGAATAGAAACATAAAAGTTTAATGGCTTGCGAAATTGAAAAACGTACATTGTTTAGCATTTCATTTAAAACAGAGATGGCATCTGCTTGAATGAACTTGATTTTATTCTCCATGCCAGCCTTTTTGAATGAATGGTAATCCACCTTCATAAGCTTCTCGATCTATGTCTATCGCTGTTATCTGCAGGGCACAAACCAGTCACTGATCTAATCATCTAAATACACGATCACTAATTAATTCTTTCATATTATTTTCTCCTTTTTTTTGGTTTCTGCAAACGAGAGGTAAGAGAGGGCTTGCGGTAAATCGATCATTGAAGCCATTAATGGCGCGGATCATGTAGAGCATGGGCCAATATATACATATCTTGAATGCGAGGAAACCCACTCTCCAGAAAATATATTTTATGGGCTCACACGAGCGAGTAAAATCTTAATTGTCCCAGATTTTTATAAAGATTGCATGCTCTGACTCGAACTCGAGACCTGCTACACAGATCACAACCTTTTTGGCTTCACGACAGGGGCTTGAGCCAATATATATATGCTGAAACATGAAAGCAATTGATGTTTTCTTCACAAATTACCTACCTGGCTTTCATTAGGCAAGGCGAGTGCAGTGGAAAGGAGAGAATAGCCTGTAAAGACACCAATCTCCAGAGTCCTCTTGGGATTCATAATTCTCATAAGCATCGATAGGAAACGCCCTTCATCAACTGGTATAGCAAGCCTACTTCTGCAACATAGCAAATCTCAAATTGCTTGCCCATTTTTTTTTTTATTTTATCTAATTTCTTACTTATTTTCTACACAACTCACTGTTCATTCGCAACTCTCTATGTTATACTTACCCCACCGAAAGCGTAATTGTTTTTGTAAGAACCTCACTCATTTCTAATAATATCACTTACAAGCTGCCATATTTTTTTGCCGTTGCTTCTCGTAGTCCCTTTAGGTGCTTACTAGTTAAATGCCCGCACTACATTGCGGGCAGAACAAATAATCTTTACAATTGTTGAGATTAAAATATAATATTTTAGTATATAAAATTAGATATAATAAAAAAGATCAACATCCTCTATTATAATAACAGTAACATCGAAGTCATAACTTCTTAAATTATCATCATTATCACTGTCAAACAATAAACATTATTGAACAAATCTGAGAGGGAAACAAAAAAAAACATTAATAAAAAAGCATGTAAGAACAAAAACTAAAATTATTATTATTATTCTTAATATTAATATTATTATTGCTTTAATAACGGGAAGAAAACGAAATTAAATCAAAGGCTTAAAAAAAGCCTAAAAACATTAACAAAAGAGCAAATGTAAAAATACAATAAATGAAAAAAAAATTATTGACTGGAAAAAAAATTACTTGAACTGAAAATAAAAAAAACATTATCACACTACGTTGTGGGCTGAGTAAAAAAAAATTATAATTGTTGGGATGAAAGAAATTAATAGCATATGCTGGTCCAAAATTAAAATATAATATTTAAATATGTAAAATTTAATATGATAAAAAAGATCACCACACCTTATTCTGAAAATAGCAACATCGAAGTTTTAACATCTAAAACTATCATTGTAGTTACTGAGAAAACAATAAAAAACATCAAATTATCCCTAGAGAAAAAAACTGAAAAACATTAACAAAAGCGTACGTAAGAAAAATAAGTTAATTTTTTTCTTCTTGTACTTGTTCTTGTTCTTCTTCTTCTTATCATTATCATTATCATTATTATTATTATTATTATTATTATTATTATTATTATTATTATTATTATTATTATTATTGTGTTAATAATAAAAAAAAAGACAAAAAAAATCATAATAACTTTAAAAAAATATCAAACAAAAAAAATAAAATAAAAATTATCAGAAAAAAAGTCATATGACTTAAAAAAAAAGAATAAAAAGCTAAAAGAAAGAACAAATGGAGAGAAAAAAAAACACAAATATCAATTTCCAAATGATCATAGATACAAAATAAAATTTAAGAACTAATTTTTTTGGAATGAAACACATCAACACACCCTATTATAACAACAGGAACATCGAAGACTTAACATCTAAAAATATCATTACTATTATTGCTAAAATAATAAAAATTATTAAATTATTCCGAGGAGAAAAAAAACTCAAAAACATTAATAACAGAGGAAGCAATAAAACAAACTAAAATTATTATTATTATTATTATTGCATGAATAATTGGAAAATAAATTCAATAAAAGAATAAAAAAGCCCAAAAACTTTAACAAAAGAGCAAACAAAATAAAAATAAAAATGAATAAAAATAAAATTTATTAGCTAAAAAAATCATTTGATGTTAAAAAAAAACTAATGAAAAAACCAAAAGTAAAAACAAAGGAAAACAAATAAGAAATATCAATTTTCAAATGATCATAAACACAAACTAAAATTTAAGAATAAAGTTTGTAAAAAATGTTATCTCAACAAAAGAGAAAATAATAAAAATTAAAAATCAAAACTTGAGGCACATATATATAAACATAGATAAAAATAGGAACTATTTAAGAACTATAAAAAACTAAAAGAATTAAAATCAAAAGTATAAGGGTCAAAAATAAAACCAAATATATTATCAATTTTAATCAAATGAAAAAATTTAAAAAATCAAATAAAGTATAACATCTATACATGCAAGATTTGATATAATGAAACATATCAACACACCCTATTATAAAAAATGAACATCGAAGCCTTAACATCTAAAAATATCATTACTATTATTGCTAAAACAATAAAAATTATTAAATTACCCCGACGAAAAAAATCAAAAACATTAAAAAAAGAGGAAGCAAGAAAAAAAACTAAAATTATTATTCTTATTGTGTTAATAATGGGGAAAAAATTCAATCAAAGAAAAAAAAATCAATAACTTTAACAAAAAAAACCAACCAAAAAATGAAAAACAAATATAAGAAAAAAATAATTTGACATCAAAATAAATAAATAAAAATAATAAAAAACAATCAAAAGAAATAAAAATGAAAAAAAATCATAAGTGAAAATAAAAATTAAAAAAGCAAACAAAAAATGAAAAGAAAATTAAAAGCAAAAAATAAATTATAACTCACGCTAGGCAGGGATCGAACCCTGCCCTCCTTACACAGGCGCGCCTGTTTTCCAGTAAGCCACTGACCTTTCTTTGTTACTCCCTATGAAACAATATATAAATATCATAAAAATAGCGAATCAACACAGTGTTTTCGTTAAATCACTGTTCAAAAACGAAAAAAAAAACACTATTGAAATCCACAGTGTTTTCACTCACAGTCCACAGTATTTTCCTGATCTCTTTTAGTTTAGCGAATCAACACAGTGTTTTTATTAAATCACTGTTCAAAAACGGAAAAAAAAATACTATTGAAATCCACAGTGTTTTCACACATAGTCCACGGTATTTTCCCGATCTCTTTTAGTTATATTTATAATTATAATTATAATGCTCTCCAGGATACGCGCTAGTTTCGAAGAATAAATGGGAGAAGTAAGGTCATTAATTTGAACAAATTAAGAAGAGAAGAAAAGAATTAAGAGCTACTTGAATAAAATAAAATGTTTCTTGAGGCTTAAACTCCTCTCAATCAAGGATTGTATTTAATAAGCGCCCAAAATTAACTGCAGCAATTAAGAAAAATCATTTTCAATCATGCTCTGAAAAAGAAACAAGCAATCGTTGCATTTCATATGAGTTTTTTTTTAGCAATGGAAGAATAGCCCGGGACAGTGGAAACGGGGATATCAACCATTGGATCAAAAGAACTTTCACAGGGTGGGCAACAATGCTGGTGTACAGTTTAAAGGATGAAATGATTTGTAGGGATATTTTTATTTTTTATTAAAAAAAACATAACTTGCTTAAAAACAAATTAAATTGCTGATTTAAAAATTTAGTTAATGGTTATTGGTTTATTTTTTTTCAACAAAAAATTCAAACGAGTGTGTTGCAAAATACCAAACTTTCTGTCACGTTTCCAAACAATTTGAGAATAAAAATATGGATTTTCGAGGAATCCAAAACCTCCAATGAATTTTTATTGATAAATTTTCTTCAGTGCCTGCTTATTTCTAATCAAGGATTTAAATACAAATAATTGCAACTAATTACCGGTTCCCAAGGCTACCAGTAACCACAACTCTATCTCTTCCCGGAATAGTAGCTTCCTATAACTGGACTTCTATTTAAATTGAAACTCTAACTTATTCTTAACTTCTAACGGCATTTATTGACGGACTCATGGCCCAACCCATTCGTCCACTAACCAGGCTCGGCCTTGTCCTGCGCCCAAGCCCTTCTTAGCCCTTATTATTAACTGAGCATTAACCAGTAAATTAGACTTAGTTCCCTTTTAACTACTCGTTCCTTGCTAATGTGCCCCACGTGACATAAAGCTGCCTTTCCCTTATCTGATGTGACGTCTCCCTGACTTGCAGCTGCTTTTCAATTAATGGGCACGTGACACTTTCCCGTAATTAATCTAAATTCTGAAGTACTAGCATTGTCAAACCATGTGTATATCCTCATCTGGTCCCTGTCAAAAACCTCTTATAGCGATCTAACCGTTATTTTGTTGCTGGTAGATGTGGTCAAATTTAGAGTAGAGTTATTCCAATTTAGAAATCTGAAACATGAACTACTTGTCTGAAAACGATATTGATTTATGTTTAGCAGATAGCCATGCCTACGTGGAGAATATATACGGCAGTTTGTTCTTCCTTATTTACTTTTCCTTAACAAATGTCATGCTTTGTATTACAAGAAAAAATGGTTTCTAAGAGATTTCTTGGGTGTTGGAATTTTTTCTTGACTGTCATGCTCCTTCTCTCTGCAATGGGATCTACCAAAGACTCGTAAGTAGCATCTGCCTTCTTTCTTTGCTCTTTAGAATACTGAAGTTTTTACAGGTTTATAAAGAATACTTGAAACAAATTGTTTGAAAATCCTTCCTAATATCTCTGAATAGAGAAACTTAGCTTGCCTTTTAATGGAGGTTCAAGGAAAGTCTCTTCTTTTCTTACAAGGGTTGAATCTAATGAATACGAGAGAGGCCATTTCATCTCCACAGTATATATTTTTTTATTTTCAATTTTCCTACCGTTTGATTGAAAATCACCGTCCTCTCTTAAGCCAGAAATATCTGATTTCTTCAAACTAGAATCATTTTATTTTCAGAGAACAGCCACCACTTTAGATTTAATTGTTTCCTAAATAGAAAACACGGATATAACAGAGAATTAATGATTTATTTATTTTTGTGTTCATACAGGCGAAAAGGCTTATCATCTGTTAAGCGCCTGGTCATCAAGGGACACGCGGCACTGATGAACGGCTGGACACGGAACACATGGCGCAAGGGATGAGGAGATGAGGCAACCGAGGTGGCATGGATGCGTGACACGTGACGCATGGGAAACCGGACTGCTTTGATGTTGGACACGGGGCAGCTGCTGGATGTTATTTTAATTAAGTATTTGATTGTTGTTTAATTAATCAGTATTTCATTTAATTCAGTACTTCATTTAAATTGTTGCACACGTTCTAGTCCATTATCAACTAGTCAGGATAATGGGTAGTTATTTCTCAATTCTTTATTTAAAGAACTATTTCCATTAATGAAAGTTATCGAAAATTCCAAAACATTGCTAAATTGCAAAGGAGGTATCTGGGTCCTCAAACAATCCGGAGTCAATTTTAACTGTTACTATTAAATTCGTAACAAGTGGTATCAGAGCAGGCGTTCCTGGCATGGCAGAAGGGACTCGTGCACCCCAAGTGGCAGAAGCTATCACTTCTCTACGAAGTGAAACTAGTTCTCTAAGGGAAGAATTAAGCAGACAAGGAGCTCTTATGGAACAAGTCTTACAACAATTACATCATGTGGCGTCTAACTATGAAAATTTTACACAGTCATCAGGCAGGCAAAATGCAGGAGAAGGGTCTTCTCAAAATCTTGGGGGAAACCCTAAGCCTTTACTGGATGGACCTGTTGGCATTCAAGCGCGTACTCTGCCTTTGGATTTCCCTCATTTCGATGGAGGAGAACCGCACGATTGGATCTTGAAGGCACAGCAGTTCTTTGCCTACTGCCAAACACCAAAAGATCAGAAGCTGCAAATTGCTTCCTTCCACATGGAGGGAAAGGCTTTGTCTTGGTACTGTTGGTTATTGGAGTCAAGCCCAGCAGCAAGTTGGGAGGAATTTCTGGTAGCCCTTCGAACCGGATTTGGACCTTCGGCATATGAAGATCCTGTGGGAGTTTTCACGAAACTGAGGCAGACAGGAAGTGTGGAGGAGTACCAAACAGCCTTTGAAATCCTGTCAAACAAAATTACTGGGGTAAGTGAAGAATTTTGTATTAGCACATTTCTTAGTGGATTAAGGGATGAATTAAGGATAATTGTTACCATGTTTAGACCGAATACCCTCTCGGCAGCCTTTGGGTTAGTTAGACTACAGGAGGAGGAAGTGGGCAGAAGATACCATCCTGTTCGAAACACAAACACAAACCCAAACCAACACAACAACAACAATATTCCACCCTACCGAGACAAGCACCCCTTAGGTTACCTGCACCCAACCATACCATTCCCAAATTTCCAGCTCCACCAAATTTACCACAACACAATCAGAATTTCCAAAAGAAATATCCTTTGCCCATAAAAAGACTCAATGCTAGTCAGATGCAAGAGAGAAGAGAGAAGGGATTATGCTATAATTGTGATGAGAAGTATCAATATGGACACAAATGCAACAAGCCAAGTTTGTATTTACTGGAGGGGATTGAATTGGAGGAAGATTATTATGATCTAGCGGATAATCCTGAACCGTATGATCAAACAATTCAAACAGCTGAATTGTTGGTCATTTCATTGAATGCTATAGCTGGGGTACCTTCCCCTAAGACTATGCGTTTGGTGGGATATATTGGGAAGCATGCACTTACAGTTCTAATTGATACAGGCAGTACACATAGCTTTGTGGATGTGAATGTAGCAAGGAAACTAAGACTGCCAGTAGAGAATAGTTAAATGGCAGTGTAGGTTGCTAATGGAGCAACTTTTCCTTGCCAGGGTTGCTGTAAGGCAGTGGTTTTGAAGATGCAGAAGTGTGATGTTTTGGTCAGTTTATATCTACTGACCTTGGGGGGCTGTGATGTTGTACTAGGGGTTGATTGGCTGCGGAGCCTTGGGACTATACAATGGAATTTTGCAGACCTAAGCATGCAATTCCTTGTTAATGGAAAACCCTTAGTTTTGCAAGGGTTGAAACCCTCTCACAACTTATGGAGGAGGAGCCGAAACTCACTAAGACCACCCTGACTGAGGGAAGAGGTCTTTGGTTACAATTAATGGAGGCAGATTCGGCAACAAGCTCTCCAGTCCTAAGTGCAGATCTACAAGGGGTTTTGGATCAATTCCAAGTGGTATTTCAAGAACCTATGGGTCTACCTCCTTCCAGAGTACATGACCATCAGATTAGGTTACATGAGGTAGCTACACCTACTTGTGTACGACCCTATCGATACCCCTATTACCAAAAGGAGAGATCGAGAAGCTGGTCAGGGAAATGCTACATGCTGGAATTATACAAACCAGCAAAAGTCCTTACTCATCTCCAGTGTTGCTAGTAAGGAAAGCTGATGGGAGTTGGCGGATGTGCATTGACTATCGCGCTCTTAACAAGGATACCATAAAAGATAAGTTTCTGATTCCTAATATTGATGAGCTATTAGATGAATTACATGGGGCTAAGCTATTTTCTAAGCTTGATTTACGTTCGGGTTATCACCAAATCAAGATGAAACCTGAAGATGTGCCCAAAACTGCCTTTCGGATGCATGAGGGACACTATGAGTTCCTAGTTATGCCTTTTGGGCTGACTAATGCTCCCTCAACTTTTCAGGGGCTAATGAATGAGATATTCAGATCTCAGTTGAGGAAATTTGTTTTGGTATTCTTTGATGACATACTTATTTACAGTAAATCTATGGCAGAGCATGTTGATCATTTACATACTGTTTTAGACATTCTAAAACAGCACCAGTTATATGCAAAAGCTTCAAAATGTGTCTTTGGCACATTAGAAGTAGAGTACTTGGGTTATGTGATTTCACAGGAAGGGGTGAAGGCTGATCCTTTAAAGATTGCAACCATGGTTAATTGGCCAGTTCCCCAAGAATCCCAAGGCTTTAAGGGGGTTCTTAGGTCTCACGGGTTATTACAGAAAATTTGTTAAAGGCTATGGTAGCATTGCAGCACCTTTAACAACACTGTTGAAGAAAAATTCATTTCTATGGACAAATGGAGCTACTGAGGCCTTTGAGGCACTCAAGACAGCTATGGTAAGGCCTCCTGTTCTAGGGCTGCCAAATTTTACTATACCATTTGTGGTTGAGTGTGATGCATCTGGATGTGGAATTGGGGCTGTGTTAATGCAAGAAGGTCGACCATTAGCCTATTTAAGTTAGGCTCTGAAAGGGAGGAACCTACTGTTATCTACGTATGAGAAGGAATTTTTGGCCTTGGTCCTAGCCATCAGAAAGTGGAGACACTATCTATTGGGGCATCAATTCAAGGTCCGAACAGACTAGTACGCCCTAAAATATTTGTTGGAACAGAGGGTGGGTACACCTTTCCAACAAAAATGGGTCGCTAAATTACTTGGTTTTGATTTCATAGTGGAATATAGATGTGGAAAAGAAAATAGAGCAGCTGATGCTCTATCAAGACAGATGATTAATGATCCTAATCCAGTCAGTCCAGAATCTCAAAATGCAGAAGTGGAATTACAAGCAATCAGTGTGGTGCAAGCTACTTGGTGGGATGATCTTCAGCAAGCATATGATCAAGACCCCCAGTTACAGCAGCTAATCAGCCGCAGTAAACAAGGTGATCTTGATGCTACTAAATACAAGTTGCAAGAGAATTTATTATTCTACAAGGGGAGGTTACATATGGGCACCTTAACAGATTATCACAGCAGGATATTAGAGCAGTATCATGGAAGTTCAATTGGGGGACATGCAGGCACTCAGAAAACACATGAGAGGATCAAACGTGAATTTTTCTGGAATGGAATGCGCACTGATATCAAACAATACATCAAAGGTTGTGATATATGCCAACTAAACAAGACTGAAAACATCAAACCAGCAGGACTACTACAACCACTCCCTATTCCCGAAGGCACATGGAAGGATATCAGCATGGATTTCATTGAAGGTTTACCTAAGTCTAAAGGGTATGAAGTCATCATGGTGGTTGTTGACAGATTTAGCACATACAGCCATTTTATTCCACTATCACATCCATACACAGCAACCAGTATCGCACAGCAGTTCATTGAAAATATATTCAAGCTACATGGCATTCCACAGACTATTGTATGTGACAGAGATGCAATTTTTACTAGTGCATTTTGGAAAGAGCTATTTAGGTTGAGTGGGACTAACCTGTTACTGAGCTCAGCTTACCACCCGCAGAAGGACGGCCAGACGGAGATCATGAATAAGTGGCTGGAAGGCTACTTGCGTTGTTTCACCAGCGATAGACCTCAAGACTGGGCAAAATGGTTGGCTTTGGCAGAGTGGTCTTACAAGACCTCCATCCACTCCTCAATAGGACTCACACCTTTTGAGGTGGTTTATGGACACACCCCACCTCGCCTGCAACCATTTGAGCCACACTCCACAGCTGTTCAAGCCGTCAAAGATGAGCTCAAAAGCAGGGACTTTATCCTGACCTTGGTGAGGGAAAACCTGCAGGACGCACAAACTCGCATGAAACAATTTGCTGATAAAAACCGAACAGATCGAGAGTTCGAAGTCATAGATTGGGTTTACTTACGGTTGAGACCGTACAGGTAGGTGACGGTGGCTGTGCGCAGGAACTTGAAGCTATCGGCGAGGTATTTTGGGCCATTTCAAGTTACTCAGAGGGTTGGAAGGGTAGCTTATAAGCTCGATCTACCTCCTCACACGAAGATCTACCCGATCTTCCATGTTTCATGTCTGAAAAAGAAGGTTAGTTCTCACACTCACACCAGCCCTAATCTACCCAAAGTTATGGAGAATGGGACGCTCGCTCCTACCATTCACAAGATACTAGCCCGAAGGATGAAGAAGAAAGGGAACTTGGCAGGAACTGAACTCTTGGTTCAGTGGGACAGAGCTAATGAGGAAGACGCACTGTGGATTGATGTTTGTGATTTACGCAGACAATACTCCGAACTCGTGGGCGAGTTCTTTTGATCGAAGGAGCTGTTGTTATGCGCCTGGTCATCAAGGGACACGCGACACTGATGAACGGCTGGACACGGAACACATGGCGGAAGGGATGAGGAGATGAGGCAACCGAGGTGGCATGGATGCGTGACACGTGACGCATGGGAAACCGGACTGCTTTGATGTTGGACACGGGGCAGCTGCTGGATGTTATTTTAATTAAGTATTTGATTGTTGTTTAATTAATCAATATTTCATTTAATTCAGTACTTCATTTAATTCAGTACTTCATTTAAATTGTTGCACACGTTCTAGTCCATTATCAACTAGTCAGGATAATGGATAGTTATTTCTCAATTCTGTATTTAAATAACTATTTCCATTAATGAAAGTTATCGAAAATTCCAAAACATTGCTAAATTGCAAAGGAGGTATCTGGGTCCTCAAATAATCCAGAGTCAATTTTAACTGTTACTATTAAATTCGTAACATCATCGTAGGATACTTCAAGGACGGGGGAGTCCTCAATACCATGTTTCTAAGACCTATTCTGCTCTGATACCATGTTGGAATTTAAGAAAGAATTCTGAGAATTTCGTGAAAAACAGACACTGTAGAGATTTGTACGGACGAACACTTAAATCTCCGTAAAAACTCAGTATCGTAGAGATCAAGAACTCGGGAATGGATTTTTTCCGTAAAATAAGAACTTTTACTAATTTGATTGTTTTGAGCAGAGAGAACAATCACACATTGGCGTAATAGCTTCAGTATGGTTACCGCCATCCCATAAATTTTATTTATAAGAAACAAACGATTACAACGGGCTAGTTTCTTTCAAAAAGTTCGGCATAGATTGACTTTTCCTTAATGTTGACTATTAACCTAATTTAGCTAAACAATGCAAGTAATTGACTAAGTACATTAAGGATATTAATAATCCCGAATTACAATATGAAATCAACAACTAAAAACACTTAAAACTTGATCTTCAATTCTTCAGTTCTTCATGATCCTCGTTTTAGCAGCACTGGAATCACACTTCCAGCTTTTCAACACTCCCCTTGATTCCCCGAAATGCATGCATTCCCACCATGTTCCTCGGCCTCGAACCTCTCCTTTGCAAGAGACTTAGTGAATATGTCGACTTAGTTGTTCATTGGTGCTCGCAGTACTTTCATCACTAGTTCTCTTCTTGTTGAAATTGTCTAAGTGCATGAAACTTTATCTTCATATGTTTGGTTCTATCATGGAACACCGAATTCTTTGAAATAGCTATTGCTGATTGGTTGTCACTGTAATAGATCGAGAGGGTTCTTCTTGTTCACAATTCAAATCTTTCAAGACCTTTCTCACCTAAACTAATTGATTAGCAGACCACATATGCGGAGATGTACTCGCCTCATTTCTGTTGAATGAGCAACAACAGGTTGCTTTTTTCAATTCCAAAGCAAAAAATTCCTTCTCCTATTGCAAAGCAATATCCGATGTGCTTACCATTTCCTCATCACTACCACCCCAATCACTATCACAAAACCCTTTTAATTTGATTGTGTTCATTCTCATGAAATACACTCCAAAGTCCATGGTTCCTTTCAAGTATCTCAACACTCTCTTTGTACAGTGTAGTGTGTTTGACTAGGGTATTGCATGAATCTAGATAGGTAGTTAACTCGTGAAAACTATATCCGGCCTAGTTGAAGGTAGGTACAATAAACTTCCAATTAGGCTCCTATATATTCTTCCATCCGCACTAGGGGATCCATCTTGTTTTGACAATTTCATTCCAAGCACCATTGGTGTGTCGACGTGCTTGCAATTCTCCATTGCAAAATCTGTTGAGCAATTTACTTATGAATTGCTTTTGACATACAAAACACCCCTTCTTAGTTTGTGAAATTTCCATTCCTAAGAAGTGTGCTAACAAACCAAGATCATTCATTTCAAATTTGTTCTTCATGTTTCTTTTAAATTCATCAATAAACTGCTCATTGTTACCCGTGAGCAACAAGTCATCAACATAAACTGATATTATCATAATTTGATCTCCAACTTTCTTGACATATAAAGTAGCTTCATTCAAGCTTTTCTCAAATTCTAGACTTGTTAAGTATTCATCTAACTTGCTATACCAAGCTCTAGGAGCTTGTTTTAATCCATACAAAGCTTTCTTCAATAAGTAGACTTTGTTCAAGTTTGATTCATCCTCAAAACCTTGTGGTTGTTCCACATATATTTCTTCATCTAAAGAACCATTTAGAAAGGCAGACTTGACATCCATTTGCCAAACTAACCACCCTTTTTGAGAAGCTAAAGCAAGCAGCAATTTAATTGTATCCATCCTAGAAACTGGTGCAAAAGTGTTTTGATAGTCAATGCCTTGTTCTTGTGCATAGCCCTTAACTACCAATCTTGCCTTGTTTTTATTTATACTCCCATCAGCATTGAGTTTAGTTTTGTATATCCATCTAACTCCTATTACTTTTCTATGCCTAGGTCTATCCACCAATTCCCAAGTTTCATTTTTCTCAATCATATTAAGTTCTTCCTTCATTGCTGCTACCCACATTTTTGATTCCATTGCTTCTTCAATATTAGTAGGTTCAGTGGTTACTAAGTTGCATCTATTGTAAATATCACTTAACAACCTAGTTCCTCTTACAGATTGTTCATCTTCATCTTCTAGTATTTCTTCTTCATCTTCACCCGAATGATGTTCTTCATCAAATTCAGGTGAAGCTTCAACTTCAACTGGTAAGTCCAATCTGTTTTCACTTAATTTTCCAGTTTCCCAATTCCAAGTTTGTTCTTCAGCAAACTTAACATTTCTTGCTATTACTGCTTGGTTTGATTTAAGATCATATATCTTATAGCCACTGGATTTTGAGCTATACCCTATTAGGATTCCAATCTCGGCTTTCTGATCTAGCTTACTTCTTTTCATTTCTGGTTGCATTACATAACATGGGCTACCAAATATTTTTACATGATCTAGTTTTGGTTTGAGTCCAAACCATTCTTCAAAAGGTGTTGTATCTCCTATTGATTTTGAACTTAGCCTATTTAAAATATATGCAAATTTGTACTCACAAATTACGCTCAAAATTTCAGGGGGCAATTTCTTCTCATAGAGAAGGCATCTAGCTGAATCCATTAGGGTCCTATTTCTCCTCTCACTCACCCCATTTTGTTGTGGGGGTGTATGGGACTAGTGAGTTGGTGTTTAATACCTTCTTTAATAAGGTATTCCTCAAACTTATGGGAGGTGTATTCACCCCCCATTATCGATCCCTCAAAGGTTCTTAGGCGCAGTTTGATTCCTTCTCAACTGCAGCCTTAAACCTTAGGAATGTTTCAAACACCTCACCTTTTGTCTTGAGGAAATAGACCCAACAATATCTACTAAAGTCATCTATGAAAAGCAAAAAATACCTTGCCCCATTCAAGGACTCATTTTGCATAGGGCCACAAATATCAGAATGTACTATCTGCAGTTTAGTGTTTGATCTAGTAGAGGAATTGTTGAATTTAACTCTAGCTTGTTTTCCTAACTGACATGCTTCACATACATCTTTTAGTTCATGTATGTTAGGTAATCCATCTACTAGTTTTAATTCTGCCATTTTCTTTAGGGACACATAATTAACATGTCCCATGCGTTTATGCCATAAAACAGAAATTCCAGTTATGCTAGTGTTCATGCTTAGATGTTCAAGTTGTTTTTCTATACTAAAACACCTATTAGACATTTTTGCAGTAAATAAAGTGACACCTTGATCATCTTTGATCGTGCAAATTCCATTTAAGAACAATAATGAGAACTTATCCTCAAGTAGTTGGCCTACACTAATGAGGTTTTGATCAATTTCAGGTACATATAAGATGCTGTCAAACTTCTTTGTACCACTTAGAGTATCAATTTTAACTTCCCTTTACCCTCAACACCTACATATTGTCCATTTGCAACTTTGACCCTAGATTTATAGCTCAAGTCTAGGTTTTCAAATAAACACAATTCAGCAGACATGTGGTTTGAACAACCACTGTCTATTAACCAAGTTTGATTACTTACCTCTGTTTTGCTGCAACTTTGAGTTGTAGCGGTTGTGAATAATACCTCATCTTTAGTCTCCTCCACTTCAGCAACATGAGCTTGGTTTGCATTGCCATTTTTGCAGAATTTCTCAATGTGGCCGAACTGCTTGCACTTTCTGCATTGTGCATTTTTGAGGTAACACCATGCCTCTAGGTGATTGGTCTTTTGACAATATCTGCAGGTAGGGAATTGATCTCTTTTCTCTTTTCCTTTTGTGTTGAATCTGTTGGACTGGTTGGACTGATTTTGGTTATTTTGCCAACTTTTTCCTTGCCATGGTTTTCCAGATTTTGGCCTGTTTTCTGGATTTCTGAAGAACACCTGGGAATTTTGAATCCTTGTTCTTCCTTTGAATCCAGCAGTGAATGCTTCCTCACTTGTATTCTCTTGTCTCAATGCCTGCCTTTGCTCCACAGTTTGCAGTGCATTAATGAGTTCTTGAAGACTTATTGTAGTCAAATCTTTAGACTCTTCCAATGAACAAATCTTGTTCTCGAATTTTTCTGGTAAACTGACCAGAATTTTCTCCACAACTCTTGATTCTTGAATGTCTTCTCCAAGCAGAGTCATTTGGTTCACAATTTTTGACACTCTTGATGAGAACTCTTTGACATTTTCTGATTCTTTCATCTTTATGCCTTCGAATTGTCTTCTTAAGTTCATAATCTGCATCCTCTTGGATTTCTCATCTCCTTGGAACTTCGACCTTCAACTTGTCCCAAGCTTCCTTAGTCGTTTTCATGAGCCATGATTCTTGAGAAAATCTCCTCACTTCATGCATTATGAATGCGGTAAGGGCCTTGAATTTCTTTGTTCTTTGCTCATTGTAGTATCTTAGTTGGGCCATTGTTGGATCTTCGTTCAAGGGATTTAGTTCCCTTCGGTCTCCACATCGTCCCCACAAGTCGAATGCCTTCGGATACATCCTCATCTTCACGACTCATACTCCATAATTCACACTCGTGAATACTGGAGATTTTGAAGAAAAAAGAGTCCATGTCTCAGTCACCGGTGTTTCTTCTCTTAGTCTTGCACTTCTTGATCAAGACTTCACCGAATGGACAACAAGGATACCAATTGATAATTCTTGTCAATTGTTTATCCTTTTAAAGAACAAATCAAGACTAAATTCTTGATTTTAAAAATCGCCAATTTCAAAAAAAATCCTTCTTTCCCTTTCAAGATTTTATTCAATCTTGAAAAAAAACTCACTTTTTCTACTCACTTTCGTGTTTCTCTTATCAATCCCTTTTCTAAGACCTATTCTCGCTCTCGATACCATGTTGGAATTTAAGAAAGAATTCTGAGAATTTCGTGAAAAACAGACACTGTAGAGATTTGTACGGACGAACACTTAAATCTCCAGAAAAACTGTTACTGTAGAGATCAAGAACTGGGAATGGATTTTTCCAGAAAATAAGAACTTTACGAATTTGATTGTTTTGAGCAGAGAGAACAATCACACATTGGCAGAATAGCTTCGTATGGTTACTGCCATCCCATAAATTTTATTTATAAGAAACAAACGATTACAACGGCTAGTTTCTTTCAAAAGTTCGGTACAGTTGACTTTTCCTTAATGTTGACTATTAACTGAATTTAGCTAAACAATGCAGTAATTGACTAAGTACATTAAGGATATTAATAATCCGAATTACAATATGAAATCAACAACTAAAAACACTTAAAACTTGATCTTCAATTCTTCAGTTCTTCATGATCCTGTTTCGCAGACCTGGAATCACACTTCCAGTTTTCAACAAATTTCTCCTTGTCTTCAATTCACTCTTTAATTATCTATCTGGTTATAGAAACGTGCAAATTTCAAGACACGTGCAATTTATTCTATTTCTTATAAATTAAACACAATGTAGTAAAAGTCTCTGCAAATTAATTTTAAAAAAAATTATATTATTAAACTTTTAAATGGTTGATTGACACTTCAGTCTTCCCTGACAGTAGAGACAAGAGACGTGACTCTTGATGCCTTCTTGCACTGCGTTTCAAATTAAACACACAAAAAGTATACATAATAATTTCTAGGAGAAGTTGCCGGTGATTGATCAACTATTCTGCGTGGCGTGCACCTTGTGCGTCATTGTTTATGGGCCAAGCAGCTTTGTCTACACTTCGTTTCTCCGGAGACACGTTCATGACTTTTATTCTGGCTGGAAGATGTTTCATTGGCTACCAGAAGTTCCAATAGCAGTTCAGAATCCAGAAAGGAGGGGACCGGAGTTTTAGATGGTTCAGCTGTTATTTTGACTGGGTTACTTAAGGGCTTAAAGGCTGCTTAACCCAAGGGAGACGTCGGCAGTTCTGCAGGAACCATGTTCAAGCCTGCATGTTCTGATGATGATGACTGCAGACTTGTTTCATGGCATCAGATACTTAGGCTTCTTGGTGGGAGTTAAATGGTAATGGGATTACTTCCTGGGTAACCCTGGCGATGCTAGTACTGGTGGTCTTATTCGAAATCATTCTTAGGCGCAATGTTAAAATTAGAATCTGGGGAAGAACAAAGGTTGCAAGACTGTTTGTATTTTATCCCATAATTAACTTACTCAATATAGGCCACAACCAAACAACGTAAATGCTAAACAGTAGAGATTACCCCATTGGAATCCAAATAATAGGAGAGCTGGTCGCAACTCCTTTCACACATTCTAACTTTTTATTTGACCACTTCAAATTGCAATAAAACACTGTCTTTTAACAAAGACTTATTCAACCCCAGCAACTTCTACAATCATGACTCACGTCACACACTCGCAAGGCATGAGAGGCAAGCTTCTTATTACACAAGTACCGAAAATAAAAACAAACTGAGGAGGTCTTCTGGATGTAAGGTTTTCAGCGAAGGCGCCTGCATAGAGTAACACCATCACCAATGGAAACTTGGGAACTCTCTATACGGGGATCGGAGCTTATTAGTTCATTGAATTCCATGATGTCTATCCTGGTAGCCCTCATATTCTCTGGCACCTTATCTTCTTCTTTTGCAACCATGCCATACCACAGTGTGTTATCATAAGCAATAATCCCTCCAATTTTAACCAGTTTCATTAATTGCTCATGATAATTCTTGTAGTTATCCTTGTCAGCGTCCACGAATGCATAGTCAAATTCTGGCTGCGTATCCTGAAACGAATCCAAAATTAAGTAAACAAAAGTAGGTATCATGTTAAGTTTAATGGCTTGCGACATTGAAAAACTTACATTGTTTAGCATTTCATTTAGAACAGAGATGCCATCTCCTTGAATGAATTTGATTTTATTCTCCATGCCAGCCTTTTGAATGAATGGTAATCCAAATTCATAAGCTTCTCGATCTATGTCTATCGCTGTTATCTGCAGCGCACAAACCAGTCACTGATCTAAATACACGATCACTGATTAATTATTTCATATTATTTTCTCCTCTTTTTTTTTTGGTTTCTGCTGACGAGAGGTA
The DNA here is from genome assembly GCA_029228465.1 of Salix viminalis. Lineage (NCBI taxonomy): Eukaryota > Viridiplantae > Streptophyta > Magnoliopsida > Malpighiales > Salicaceae > Salix > Salix viminalis. The sequence continues at coordinate 8,489,103 of CM055435.1, forward strand.
AGAGTGGGCTAGGAGTAAATCGATCATTGAAGCCATTAATGGCGGATCAAGTAGAGCATGGGCCAACATATATATGCTGAAACATAAAAGCAACTGATGTTCTCTTCACAAATTACCTACCTGGCTTTCACTATGCAAGCCGAGTGCAGTGGAAAGGAGAGAGTAGCCTGTAAAGACACCAAGCTCCAGAGTCCTCTTGGGATTCATAATTTTCATGAGCATCGATAGGAAACGCCCTTGATCAGCTGATATAGCAAACTCACTTCTGCAACATAGCAAATCTCAAATTGCTTGCCCATTTTTTAAAATCGAATTTCTTACTTATTTACTAAGAATATACTTACCGCACCGAAAGCCTAATTGTTTTTGTAAGAACCTCACTCATTTCTAATAATAACACTTACAAGAAGCCATATCGTTTTGCCGTTGCTTCTCGCAGCCCCTTCAGTTGCTCATGCTCTCCAATATACGCGCTAGTTTCGAAGATGTACTATCATAAATGGGAGAAGTCAGATCATTAATTTGAACAAATTAAGAAGAGAAGAAAAGAGGTAAGAGCTAATTGAATAAAATAAAATGTTTCAATCATGCTCTGAAAAAGAAACAAGCAATCGGTGCTTTTCATATGAGGTTTTTTGTAGCAATGGAAGAATAGCCCGGGACAGTGGAAACGGGGATTTCGACCATTGATCTCCTAGCTAGAGGCTAACATGCCTGTCCTAATAAATATCACAGGCTTCATCTTCGGCTAACTAACATTTAAACCAAACCTTGTTTACTTGTCCTAATAAAGTATCTCGGAGTAGGATTCTAAGTCATGGCATCTTTAATATTTTACAATTTGCGGAATTGAATCTTGAGGCTTGCATTCGAAAACCTTATTCGAAATACCAGATAAAGATTTTCTTGTTGTGTTCGAGAAAGGGAGATGAATCAGGAGAAGCCACGGACGACTATCAGACCAAATCACAGGTTAAATCGTGCATAAACAATCTCACATTAGCAGTGCATTGGAGGGAGAGAAGAGAAGAGAGGAGAAGATAGACCTTTTCTAGCGCCTCGCTTTGGAGAATTCCTGGAGGTGCTGTGAAAACCATTGCTACCTGCTGGCCTGGGTAATTTCTCCTTGCCTTTATTTTATTCTTTAATTATCTATCTATATCTATATTTATAATAGAGACGTGCCTTTTAACTGATTATGACTTGTCAATGGGGATCCATTCTAAAAACTGATTCCACGTAACTCTTAAGAGAAGATAATCTCTTGACTTGTTTTCTATGTCAAGGCTAAAGAAAAGAAAAGCTACCGGTGATAGAACAAGCGCATCATATACTCTAAAATTATGATGATACATTTCTAAATAAAAATTACTTTTAATTATTTTGAATTTATTGAGAAGTTGATATGATTTCTGTCCAAAAAAACAGAAATGGGCTTTTAATTATTTGCTGTTACATGTTCTTTTCCTGTCGTCCATTCTTTTCACACATCAACTTGCATGGCTATTTGATTCGACTTCAGTCTCGGTTTCTGTCCAAAAAAGCAGAAAATGGGTTGGTGGCTGTAAATTAATCAACTTGCATGGCTATTTGATTCGACTTCAGTCTCGGTTTCTGTCCAAAAAAGCAGAATATGGGTTGGTGGCTGTAAATTAATTGTCGTTACTGACTATCTCAGCGAAAATATAAGGTGGTAGGTGAAGTTTTAATATATAATTTATATGGATTTAAAATTTGTACACATATATAATACTTTGTATTTAAATTTTATTAAACAGAGCGAGGATAGTGAGATTCGAATTCATGATTATTGAGTCAACAAAACTTTAATATAATATTAATGAATTATCTCACCTAAAAATCAAGTTATTAGATGAGTACTCATGATTTAATTTATATAATTCTTTAACTGTTAAATGAACAACGAAATTGCATGTTCTTTTCCTTTCGTCCATTCTTTTTTTTTTGATAACCGGGGTGTCCGGGCCAGCTTACGCGCACCACAACTAATCTCCGGACTCACTGAACATCCTGCAAACCCAGTGAGCATGTAAGGCACCGCGGGGGTGACAGACGTGCATGATGGGACTTGAACATACACTAGCTAATTTAAATACATGTATGTTATCATTTCAATACCATCTCTTATTAATGTTTTTTCAAAAATATGAAGAAATTAAATAATTAATCGGGAGGATATTTGAAAAATAATAGCATTATCATATATATATATATATATTGTGTTTAAAAACACCATATTGTTTAAACATACACTAGCTAATTTAAATATGTGCATGTTATCATTTCATACCATCTCTTATTAATGTTTTTTTTTCAAAAATATGAAGATATTAAATAATTAATCGGGAGGATATTTGAAAAATAATAGCATTATCACACACACACACACACACACTAAAAGAGATAAGTGTTTCACTATTCATTGTGCGTGAAAACACTTTGAATTGTAATAGTGTATTTTTAGGTCGGTTCGGTTTTCGGGTCAGTCCGTTTACCGGTTTATTGATTTTTTTTATCATTATCCGCACAGTAAAATAACTGTTTTAACCCTCGAAAAAGACAAAAAAAAAACCATTGTTTCTGGGAGGGGCTTCAATGGAATTTCACAATTTTTGAAAATAGCTAAATACTAATTTGCCCTCATATGAGATTAAAAAATAATTCTGAGCGGGATGGGTACCACGAGGATTTTCCCTTTTTTGAAAATGGCTATATACTAATATAACCCCCCAATAAGACAAAATTGAAAAATTGGTTGTAGGCGAATTCATGATTATTGAGTCAACAAAACTTTAATATTATATTAATGAATTATCTCACCTAAAAATCAAGTTATTAGATGAGTACTCATGATTTAATTTATATAATTCTTTAACTGTTAAATGAACAAGGAAATTGCATGTTCTTTTCCTTTCGTCCATTCTTTTTTTTTTTGATAACTGGGGTGTCACGCCGACCTTAGCAGCACTCACAACTAATCTCCGGACTCATTGAACATCCTGCAAACCCAGTGAGCATGTAAGGCACCGCGGGGGTGACAGACGTGCATGATGGGACTTGAACATACACTAGCTAATTTAAATACATGTATGTTATCATTTCAATACCATCTCTTATTAATGTTTTTTCAAAAATATGAAGAAATTAAATAATTAATCGGGAGGATATTTGAAAAATAATAGCATTATCATATATATATATATATATATATATATTGTGTTTTAAAACACCATATTGTTTAAACATACACTAGCTAATTTAAATATGTGCATGTTATCATTTCATACCATCTCTTATTAATGTTTTTTTTTCAAAAATATGAAGATATTAAATAATTAATCGGGAGGATATTTGAAAAATAATAGCATTATCACACACACACACACACACACTAAAAGAGATAAGTGTTTCACTATTCATTGTGAGTGAAAACACTTTGAATTGTAATAGTGTATTTTTAGGTCGGTTCGGTTTTCGGGTTAGTCCGTTTACCGGTTTATTGATTTTTTTTATCATTATCCGCACAGTAAAATAACTGTTTTAACCCTCGAAAAAGACAAAAAAAAAAACCATTGTTATTGGGAGGGGCTTCAATGGAATTTCACAATTTTTGAAAATAGCTAAATACTAATTTGCCCTCATATGAGATTAAAAAATAATTATGAGCGGGATGGGTACCACGAGGATTTTCCCTTTTTTGAAAATGGATATATACTAATATAACCCCCCAATAAGACAAAATTAAAAAATTGGTTGTAGGGGTGTTCCAGTAATTAATCATCTTTTTTTTTCTCATTATTTGCCGAAAACTGCGCATGCATGTGCCTCACGCCCTCTTCGGGCAGCGCGCGAAGCGTCCTCCAACAGGGGAAAATGAGCTTCATGTGTCTCCTTTGATGAGCCGCCATGTGGTCTTCCTCATAGTGTGGCGTGTTTGATAATACGGTGGCGGAAGTCATGACAATGGCCGGTTGAGCTTTTTTTCTTGTTTTCTCTATCCTGCACGCTAAAGTACAAGAGAGCCCCTGGTTTTATGGTTTCTTTACTTGCATCCCTGCTCTTTTAATTTTTGTGTATGGTCTTGATTTCTGTTATATAAGTTTTGATTTATTTCAATTAAGTCATTCGATGAAATTAATTATATATTTAGGTTTCACTTTGGTCCTCCTTTTAATTTCTAGATTAGGTTTAAATACCTTAATATATTCGGTACAGAAGTTTTGATTTTTTCAATTTTGTCATTTGATTGAAATTAATAATATATTTGATTTTTATTTTGACCCTTATACTTATATTTTTTTATTTCAATCCCTTTATTTTTCTTTACATTTCTTGAATAGTCCTTTTTGTCCATCCATATATAAGCGTGTCTTAGTTTTGATTTTTAATTTTTATTAATTTCTTATTTTTTGAGGTGGTATTTTTTTTAAAAAAAATAACTCTTAAATTTTAGTTTGTGTATATGATTATTTGACAATTAATATTTCTATTCTCTCTCTGAAGCGAATCATATACCCCTGCAACGTGGATCTGATTTTGCCATTATGACGTTTCTATGGCGAGTCGCGTAGAAAAATGGTGTGAATTTATTGAGAAGGTGGTATGATTGGACCACTTGTTTCTGTCCAAAAAAACAGAAAATGGGCTGTTAATTATTTGCTGCTACATTCTTTTCCTGTCGTCCATTCTTTTCACACATTAACTTGCATGGCTATTTGATTCGACTTCAGTCTCGGTTTCTGTCCAAAAAAGCAGAAAATGGGTTGGTGGCTGTAAATTAATTGTCGTTACTGACTATCTCAGCGAAAATATAAGTTGGTAGGTGAAGTTTTAATATATAATTTATATGAATTTAAAATTTGTACACATATATAATACTTTGTATTTAAATTTTATTAAATAAAATGAGGATAGTGAGATTCGAATTCATGATTATTGAGTCAACAAAATTTTAATACTATATTAATGAATTATCTCACCTAAAAATCAGGTTATTAGATGAGTACTCATGATTTAATTTATATAATTCTTTAACTGTTAAATGAACAAGGAAATTGCATGTTCTTTTCCTTTCGTCCATTCTTTTCACACATCAAGTTGCATAGCTATTAGATTCAACTTCGGTCTGGGTTTCTAATTACCTAAAAAATCATATCATTTGGGGAAAATCAAATCATCGAGCAATTCAATCAAAAATAAATTTTAATTAAACAGTTTGCGGGAGGCGGTCAGGAGAAGTGAAAAATTTGGCATTTAAAGTTAAAAGTCTGAATTTCAAACTGAAGTTAAATGACTCAGAAACCACCGATAATCTGCCCTATAAAGAGTAAAACTCAGTGGTCCAACACAATGAATTGGATCCACTTGATTCATCAATGTCTCCTGCCTGCCGGTCCCAAAACATTAATACGGGGTTTGCCATCTTTTATCATGTCATGGGGTTTGATAGTTTTGTGTTATTTTATTTATTTTAGTCCTTTATATTTTTTCGATGTTTCAATTGAAGCCTTCTATTCTTTTCGTATTAATTTTGGAAAGGTTCCTTCGCCATAACGTGGATGATTCATATACCTGTATAGCACCCTTTTGTTAGAATAATACCTCCATTGTTTTTTAGTGCAATAAAAAAAAGAGAAAACAATGAATAAGCATGTGAAAATCAATTTGTTTTAATTAATTAGTTTCATTTATTTATTTTTACTCAACTTATTTATTTATTTTCAGTGATTTATATTTTATTTTAAACATGAAAGTTTTTTTTTTTTTTTATAGAAGAGTTCTCATGGATTCTAGAAATAAAAAAAAAAATATGTTGATACATTTCAGAACAAAAATCATTTTCAAAAACAACTTCAACCAAACTTCCAAACAATCACATATAATCACAAGCTTTTTAGCCACCAAACCATTTAGTTCATATAAGTTTTTTTATGGTTCTTATAGGGCTATCATCGTTATATACCATGTCAAGTGTCATGAAACTATAAACAACACTCAAAACTTAGCAATTTGATAAAAACATCCTTCAAGCTCAAAGAGACACTGCATGCAGCATGTAAAGATCCCTTTTATGTTCAAAATTTCTAGCAATTGTGTTTAAAAACACCTTATTGTTTAAACATACACTAGCTAATTTAAATACATGTATGTTATCATTTCAATACCATCTCTTATTAATGTTTTTTCAAAAATATGAAAAAATTAAATAATTAATCGGGAGGATATTTGAAAAATAATAGCATTATCATATGTTTATATATATATATAGATAGATATTGTGCTTAAAAACACCATATTGTTTAAACATACACTAGCTAATTTAAATATGTGCATGTTATCATTTCATACCATCTCTTATTAATGTTTTTTTTTTCAAAAATATGAAGATATTAAATAATTAATCGGGAGGATATTTGAAAAATAATAGCATTATCACACACACACACACACACACACACTAAAAGAGATAAGTGTTTCACTATTTATTGTGAGTGAAAACACTTTGAATTGTAATAGTGTATTTTTAGGTCGGTTCGGTTTTTGGGATCGATCCAGTTTACGGTTTATTGATTTTTTTTTATCATTATCCGCACAGTAAAATAACTGTTTTAACCCTCGAAAAAGACAAAAAAAAAAAAACCATTGTTTCTGGGAGGGGCTTCAATGAAATTTCACAATTTTTGAAAATAGCTAAATACTAATTTGCCCTCATATGAGATTAAAAAATAATTCTGAGCGGGATGGGTACCACGAGGATTTTCCCTTTTTTGAAAATGGCTATATACTAATATACCCCCCCAATAAGACAAAATTGAAAAATTGGTTGTAGGGGTGTTCCAGTAATTAATCATCTTTTTTCTCTCTCATTATTTGCCGAAAACTGCGCATGCATGTGCCTCACGCCCTCTTCGGGCAGCGCGCGAAGCGTCCTCCAACAGGGGAAAATGAGCTTCATGTGTCTCCTCTGATGAGCCGCCATGTGGTCTTCCTCACGGTGTGGCGTGTTTGATAATACAGTGGCGGAAGTCATGACAATGATCGGTTGAGTTTTTTTTCCTGTTTTCTCTATCCTGCACGCTAAAGTACAAGAGAGGCCCCTGGTTTTATGGTTTCTTTACTTGCATCCCTGCTCTTTTAATTTTTGTGTATGGTCCTGATTTCTGTTATATAAGTTTTGATTTATTTCAATTGGGTCATTCGATTGAAATTAATTATATATTTAGGTTTCACTTTGGTCCTACTTTTAATTTCCGGATTAGGTTTAAATACCTTAATATATTCGGTACAGAAGTTTTGATTTTTTCAATTTTGTCCTTGGATTGAAATTAATAATATATTTGATTTTTATTTGGCCCTTATACTTATACTTTTTTTTTATTTCAATCCCTTTATTTTTCTTTACATTTCTTGAATTGTCCTTCTTTTTGTCCATGTATATATAAGCGTACCTTAGCTTTAGTTTTTAATTTTTATTATTTTCTTATTTTTTAAAGTGGTATTTTTTTAAAAAAAAATTAACTCTTAAATTTTAATTTGTGTCTATGATCATTTGACAATTAATATTTCAATTCTCTCTCTCAAGCGAATCATATACCCCTGCAACGTGGATCTGATTTTGCCATTATGACGTTTCTATGGCGTGTCGCGTAGAAAAATGGTGTGAATTTATTGAGAAGGTGGTATGATTGGACCACTTGTTTCTGTCCAAAAAAACAATAAATGGGCTTTTAATTATTTGCTGTTACATGTTCATTTCCTGTCGTCCATTCTTTTCACACATCAACTTGCATGGCTATTTGATTCGACTTCAGTCTCGGTTTCTGTCCAAAAAAGCAGAAAATGGGTTGGTGGCTGTAAATTAATTGTCGTTACTGACTATCTCAGCGAAAATATAAGGCGGTAGGTGAAGTTTTAATATATAATTTATATGCATTTAAAATTTGTACACATATATAATACTTTGTATTTAAATTTTATTAAATAGAGCGAGGATAGTGAGATTTGAATTCATAATTATTGAGTTAACAAAACTTTAATACTATATTAATAAATTATCTCATCTAAAAATGAAGTTATTAGATGAGTACTCATGATTTAATTTATATAATTCTTTAACTGTTAAATGAACAAGGAAATTGCATGTTCTTTTCCTTTCGACCATTCTTTTCACACATAAAGTTGCATGGCTATTAGATTCAACTTCGGTCTGGGTTTCTAATTACCTAAAAAATCATATCATTTGGGGAAAATCAAATCATCGAGCAATTCAATCAAAAATAAATTTTAATTAAACAGTTTGCGGGAGGCAGTCAGGAGAAGTGAAAAATTTGGCATTTAAAGTTAAAAGTCTGAATTTCAAACTGAAGTTAAATGACTCAAAAACCACCGATAATCTGCCCTATAAAGAGTAAAACTCAGTGGTCCAACACAATGAATTGGATCCACTTGATTCATCAATTTGGCATTTTAATTTTGTTTTTTTATTATTAACAAAATTGGATCCACTTGATTCATCCACTTACTCTTTTATTATTTTTTTGTGTTTTTTTCTCGGTGTAATTTAATAATTTTATTGTTTTAGCAATAATAGTAGTGATAATTTTAGATGTTGAGAATTCGATGTTGTTGTTATTATAATAGGGTGTGTTGATCTGTTTCATTATATTAAACTTTACATGTATAAATATTATATTTTAATCTCAACAGTTATAAAAATTGTTTACTCGACCTGCAACGTAGTTTGGGCAATTAACTAGTATATTCTAAAAAACAATAGCTACTATACTTACATTAAATGTTAAGAACAAAACACGTAGAAGATTGGAGATCAAAATTAGACTCGAGCAATAGCATCGGGTTTTATCTTGCACGAGGGTGAAGGAGCCCAAAGCACTTTGCCAGACCCATCACCCTGCCATTTACTCTCTCAAGAAATGTTGTCAAAATCACGAGTTGACTCGTAAAAATCGTATGATTTTATGAGTCAATTTAACAAATCTTGCAAAATCAAGTAAAAAATAAAAAAAACATTTTGAGTTGACTCGCCAAACTCGATCAAACTTATAAAATTAGTGAACTTATATTGATTTTATGATTTAACTCTTAAATAATTTAAATTAATTAATTAATTAATTGTGTATAGCGTAGTCTCAACTGAGGTGAACCACCACGCATACCGGTGTCTCCTTTCTCTTTCCTCTCTACATTGCTTGGATATGCTACACGGATTTCTCCCGACAAGGTTGGTTTTTCATTCAATGTTTTCACTACCAAACAAATTAACAAATAACTAAAAGATTACGAAAATTACTATTCATCACTGTTCATACACTCTAAATTCACTGTGGACGCGAGCTTTGTCCTCCGTGCGTCGCGCGAGTTCGTCCACCTTTTTTTTTTGTTTTTTCCGCCTATGAATAGTGTTTTACCGATTTCGTCCCCGATAATAAGACAAAAAAAGGTTTACGCTGAGGGGCACGGACGTCATTGACCACGTACGGACCGGTCCGGTCCGGTCCGGTCCGCTGGAACTCTTTTTTTTTAATATTTTTGAAAATGTGTAATGACGTTCGTAGCCCCCAAAACGACAAAATCTATCAATTCAACTTTCGGGGGGTGGTTTAGTAATTGACCACGGCGTTCTCTGTGCCCTTTGCGTCGGTATTGTCGGCGATCCGTGCGGGTAGCGTCGGCAGCGTTTCGTGATCCCGGTTGATTTAGGCGGCGTCTTGGCGTTATAAAGCGGTGAAAATTTTTCCTCCGCTCTGTCAAGGCGATTCGCAACTCTTCCACTGAATCGCATCGAGTGGCGCGTCGCGGTTCAAATATGGGACGTGTAGGCTCAAATGGTCGGTTGAGCGTTTATGTCCTCTTTTCTATCTCCTCGGTAGCGAAATCAATATCAGTCCCCGAGTTATTGTGCATGCATTTCAGTCCCTTGGCTTTTGTTTGATTTCTGTAATCCAAGTTTCGAATTCTTTCAATTTCATCCTTGCATTCAAATTGATATATATGCAATTTGCATGTTAGTCCTTCTTCTTTTAATTTTTCGGTTTTCTATTAGATCCCTTAATTTATTTAGTGCAGCAGGTTATATTGTTTTCAATTTTGTCCCTCATTTCAAATAATTAATAATAATAATAATAATAATAACAACAATTATTTCAAAAATAAATAATAACAATAATAATAATAACAATAATAACAATAATAATAATAACAATAATAATACCAATAATAATAATAATAACAATAATAATAATAATAAGAATAATTATAATAATAATAATAATAATAATAATAATAATAATAATAATAATAACAACAATAATAATAATAATAATAATAATAATAATAATAATAATAATAATAATAATAATAATAATAATAATAATAATAATAATAATAATAATAATAATAATAATAACAACAATTATTTTTGTTAGTAATTCTTTTGTTAATATTTTTTTTGCTCTTCATAATTTAATAATTTTTATTGTTTTGACAGTAATGGTGTTAATTTTTTTAATATATATTTTTAGTCTTTCCCTAAGAATATATATAGGAAAAAGAAAACATGACCTAGGATTTTTTTAATATAAAAAATTAATATAAGTATTCTGAGATACATTTAATATAGTTATATAATAGTAGATGATCGGCCACACAATTACAAATAACCGATTAAAACACATTCACAAATTTAATTTTTTTTATTTGTGGAATAATGTCTACTTTTGTCCATGTATATATAAGTGTACTTAACACAACAACAACAACAATAATAACAATGATAATGATAATAATAATAATAATAATAATAATAATAATAATAATAATAATAATAATAATAATAATAACAATAATAATAATAATAACAATTATTTCAATAATAATAATAATAACAATAATAACAATAATAATAATAACAATAATAATAACAATAATAATAATAATAACAATAACAATAATAATACTAATAATAATAACAATTATTTTTGTTAGTAAATCTTTTGTTAATATTTTTTTTCCTCTTCATAATTTAATAATTTCTATTGTTTTGACAGTAATGGTGTTAATTTTTTTTATATATATTTTTAGTCTTTCGCCTAAGAATATATATAGGGAAAAGAAAACATGACCTAGGATTTTTTTAATATAAAAAATTAATATAAGTATTCTGAGATACATTTAATATAGTTATATAATAGTAGATGATCGGCCACACAATTACAAATAACCGATTAAAACACATTCACAAATTTATTTTTTTTATTTGTGGAATAATGTCTACTTTTGTCCATGTATATATAAGTGTACTTAACACGATAATAATAATAATAATAATAATAATAATAATAATAATAATAATAATAATAACAATAACAACAACAACAACAACAACAACAACAACAACAACAACAATAATAATAATAACAATTATTTCAATAATAATAATAACAATAATAACAATAATAACAATAATAATAATAATAATAATAATAATAATAATAATAATAATAATAATAATAATAATAATAATAATAATAATAACAATTATTTTTGTTAGTCACTCTTTTGTTAATATGTTTTTTGCTCTTCATAATTTAATAATTTCTATTGTTTTGACAGTAATGGTGTTAATTTTTTTTTATATATTTTTAGTCTTTCGCCTAAGAATATATATAGGGAAAAGAAAACATGACCTAGGATTTTTCCAATATAAAAAATTAATATAAGTATTCTGAGATACATTTAATATAGTTATATAATAGTAGATGATCGGCCACACAATTACAAATAACCGATTAAAACACATTCATAAATTTAATTTTTTTTATTTGTAGAATAATGTGTACTTTTTTCCATGTATATATAAGTGTACTTAACACAATAATAATGATAATAATAACAATAATAATAATAATAACAATAACAACAACAACAACAACAATAATAATAATAACAATTATTTCAATAATAATAATAATAACAGTAACAATAATAACAATAATAATAATAACAATAATAACAATAATAATAATAATAACAATAATATACATAACAAAAAATATTGGCTTCAAAATTAAATTTTGTGCTCTTTTGTTTAAGTTTATTTCTTGAAATAAATTTGCAGTGTTTTGGCTTTTTAATTATATATTTATGTATTTATATCAAATTAAAATATGTTAAACCAATTATATATTCTAATATTTATTGGATATTATCGCCTAGGAATATATAGAGAGAGAACAAAATAGCCTAAGATTATCCTTTAAATTAAATATATTATGAAAATTATGTCAAATTAATTATATATTTGTATATTTATGTGAAATGAAAATATGTAAAACTAATTATATGTTTGAATATTTATTCTATATTATCGCCTAAAAATATATTGAGAGAGAGGAAAAATGACTTAGGATTTTTTTAAGAACAGAAATTCATATCATGTTTTCTTAAATATATAAATCTTATATAAAAAAAATATTGGCTTCAAAATTTAATTTTATGCTCTTTTATTAAGTTCATTTCTTTACAAGAATTTCCAATGTTTTCATTTTTAATATTTTAGGTCTAATATTACTGGGAAAAAAAACATTTAAAAAAAAATGTTGACAAATTTACCTGCATTATCTACATGTCAAATTATAAAATATACAAGTCACTTCCCGTTTCCATTAGACTGTTCTTTTTAGACGGCAAATAAATAATTATAGCACAAAAAAAAATAAGTTTATGTTTTAAAAACAAATCACAATATTTTTATTTATAATATGTCTAATATTTATTGAATATTATCGCCTAAAAATATATTGAGAGAGAGGAAAAATGACTTTGGATTTTTTGAAGGAAAAAAATTCATATCAGTATTCTTAAATATAATTATACTAACTAGATATCAAAATAATAAAATACAATACATATCAGTTTTCTTAAATACATTTAATATAATAATAAGATGAATGAATCTTATAAAATAAAATAAAATATTGGCTTCAAAATTCAATTTTGTCCTCTTTTGTTTAAGTTTATTTCTTGAAATAAATTTGCAGTATTTTGACTTTTTAATTATATATTTATGTATTTATATCAAATTAAAATATGTTAAACCAATTATATGTTCTAATATTTATTGAATATTATCGCCTAAGAATATATAGAGAGAGAACAAAATAGCCTAAGATTATCCTTTAAATTAAATATATTATAGAAATTATGTCAAATTAATTATATATTTGTATATTTATGTCAAATGAAAATATGTAAAACTAATTATATGTTCGAACATTTATTCAATATTATCGCCTAAAAATATATTGAGAGAGAGGAAAAATGACTTAGGATTTTTTTAAGAACAGAAATTCATATCATGTTTTCTTAAAAATGACTTAAGTTTATTTCTTGAAATAAATTTGCAGTATTTTGACTTTTTAATTATATATTTGTGTATTTATATCAAATTAAAATATGTTAAAGCAATTATATGTTCTAATATTTATTGAATATTATTGCCTAAAATTATCCTTTAAATAAAATATATTATGGAAATTATGTCAAATTAATTATATATTTGTATATTTATGTCAAATGAAAATATGTAAAACTAATTATATGTTTGAATATTTATTCAATATTATCGCCTAAAAATATATTGAGGGAGAGGAAAAATGACTTAGGATTTTTTTAAGGACAGAAATTCATATCATGTTTTCTTAAATATATTTAATATAATAATATGATTAATAAATCTTATATAAAAAAAATATTGGCTTCAAAATTTAATTTTGTGCTCTTTTATTTAAGTTGATTTCTTTACAAGAATTTCCAATGTTTTCATTTTTAATATTTTAGATCTAATATTACTGGGAAAACAAAACATCTAATTTTTTTTTTTGGCAAATTTACCTGCAATATCTACAAGTCAAATTAAAAAATATACAAGTCACTTCCCATTTCCATTATACTGTTCTTTTTAGACGGCAAATAAATAATTATAGCACACAAAAAAATTAAGTTTATGTTTTAAAAACAAATCACAATATTTTTATTTCTAATATGTCTCATATTTATTGAATATTATCGCCTAAAAATATATTGAGAGAGAGGAAAAATGAGTTTAGATTTTTTGAAGGAAAAAAATTCATATCAGTATTCTTAAATATAATTATACTAACTAAATATCAAAATAATAAAATACAATACATATAAAAGCAATCAATTTTTAACATAGATAAAAAAAACCCGCCGCATCGCAATGTTCTTCAAATAATCAAAACATTGCAATTTTTAAATATAATTATACTAACTAAATATCAAAATAATAAAATACAATACATATAAAAGCAATCAATTTTTAACATAGATAAAAAAAACCTGCCGCATCGCAATGTTCTTCAAATAATCAAAACATTGCAATTTTGCAATCTATGAGTTAATTAAATCAACACACAATTCAGATCCAAACTGTAACTAAATTATTCTCCAAGCCAGTAAAATAATGTTAACAACCAACCATGTCAATGCAAACAAAAAATAATCTATCTTTCATAGATTTCAGCGATTCCAATATTGCTATCAACCAGTTAAATGCTTAGTAACTGTTAAAAAATATTTAACCATCAACACATTCAGTTGAAAACAACAAAAAATCATCTTTCATTCATTTTATTGATTACAGATTTACATCAACCAATTAAATAACCATCAAAACAATTATTACATACTAAATAATTAATCAATTATGGTCTTGCAATACTCAAATTACAATTAGCTAATCTTTCAAAAATTTTATCGCTAATAATTTTTAAATTTCGCAATTGAATTATTATCTGAGTATTTAAGCTTATAACAATAATCAACTAATTCAATACATAAAAAAATATTATAGCATTATTTAAAATTTACAATTCTCTATCTATCAACTAAAAAATTCTTTGCTTACCACATAAATAATCAGTTTGCTACATATAAAAAGTCCGGCGCAACGCACGGGCTACCCAACTCGTACACACTAAAAAATCAACAATCTAAAGAGATATTTGGTTTAATGAGCGAATTAAAAGGAGGGATCTAAAGAACCACCATCGTGTTCAAGGGTTTTGGAGAGAGCGGGATGGAAGAGAAGAGGGAAAATGATGATGAGAGAGAACGAGAATAATGGACGCGCCATTTTACGAAGAGAAGATCGGCCGAGCGTGATTACTCTAAATTATGTGAAGAATAGATGGAAGAGAAGATCGAACAAAGAACTATTAACTATTACTAATTTTTTTTTTTTATTAATGTAGATCATTAATTATTAATTATTATTGCATGTCCGTCTCTAATGGGACTCGGTGCTTGGCTCTTCACTCAGCTTAATAAAAAGCCAAATATTGGAAGACCTGGCACCTTTCCTTTTCTTTTTTTATTTAGTCCCTAATTTTTTTTTGTATTAATAGGACCTTTTGTTAGAATAATACCTCCATTGTTTTTTAGTGCAATTAAAAAAAAGAGAAATAATGAATAAACATGTGAAAATCAATTTATTTTAATTAACTAGTTTCATTTATTTATTTTTACTCAACTTATTTATTTATTTTCTGTGATTTATATTTTATTTTAAACATGAAAGTTTTTTTTAAAATAGAAGAGTTCTTATGGATTCTTGAAATAAATAAAAAATTTGTCGATCATTTAGCTTGGTATTTTAGTAGAAAAATGTTATATAGGTCATGAATTGTGTAACTGAAGTTAAAAGTCTGAAGTTAAATGACTCCCAAAAACCATCAATAATTTGTCCTTTAAAGAATAACATTTCAGTGGTTCAACACATTGAATTCGAATAAGAATATCTATATTTATAGTAGAGACTTGATCGTTGGGTAAACAAAGCTTCAGTAACATATTAATGAATCATCTCACCTAAAAACTCAAGTTGATAAACACTATTATTTAATTTATATAATTCTCTTACAGTTACATGAACAAGGAAATTGCATGTTTTTTTTTCCCTTTCGTCCATTCTTTTCACACATCAACTTGCGTGGCTAGTAAATTCAACTTCGGTCTCGGTTTCTAATTACCCAAAATCGTGCCATTTGCGGAAAATCAAATAATCGAGCAATTCAATGAAAAATTAATTTTAATTAAACAGTTTGCGGGTGGCGGTCAGGAGAAGTTAAAATTTTGGCATTTGAAGTTAAAAGATTGAATTTCAAACTGAAGTTAAATGACTCTCAAAAACACCAATAATTTGTCCTTTAAAGAGTAAAATTTCAGTGGTCCAACACATTGAATTGGATCCACTTGACTCATCAATGTCTCTTGCCTGCCGGTCCAAAACTGGGCAGATAACCTGCACCACAACCATCGGTTTCAGGATAAGCTCGTACAATTTTAATATCTTTTGAAAAATGCTATATAGGTCATGAATTGACTAACAATATAATGATAAATAGATCTTTATAAAATAAAATTTGAAGAGACTCAATCAATTCAAATTAAGAGTGGGAAGCTCCTATAATAATAAAATAATAATAGAAAAGTACAAGAATAATAAAAATCCAAATTTGGTATGAATTTGATACAATTTTATTTTAAAACTCTAGTTATGTTTTCCTGGAACAACGAGAAAAAAACATAAATTATAATAATTTTTGGAGATGTTCACACAGGGCTTGACCTTGTTTGGCATTCCGTTTGAAAAAAAATATATTTTTATTTTTATTTTAAATTACAAAAAATCGGTGTTTGTAGATAATTTTTTATGTGCTAATGTTAAAAATAATTAAAAAAAAATATATCATTTTTAGTCATAACCCAATTTTGGGTTATTCCCTAATTCTACCCAAAAATAACAAAAATAAAATAAAAGGAGCCGGTGTCAGTAGGAAAATCAAGGTGAAAATTTTAGACGTTTTCGGGAGCTCGATCGTACCTCTTTCATGCCCAGAAATGAAGGAAAACACAGATTCAAGGCTAAAGTAATTTATTATCGGATAAATCTCCGTAGAAATTAAGTCGAAAGACATAATTATATTTTTATGGGCAAGTTTCATATAATCGTTAACCAATTTAAAAGTGTAATTATGTTTGAGAATTAATTTAGGGTCCAATTGAAGGATTTAATTAAGTACAAGGACTTAATTATACTTTAAATTGGTCAAATTAATTTTATTAAAGGCTTAATCGATGAAAAATCAAATTCTTGAGCTTAATACGGGTTTGATTGAGAAAATTGGAATTTTCGGAGACAGAATTGAATTTTTTCCAAGCCAATTATGCGAAGTCAGGTGCCAAATTGAACGAATTGAGTGTCCAATAGTTAACTGAAAGTTAAATCGCACAAATCAGAAACTAAGAACTAAAATAAAAAAAGGCGCGGATGCTCTCGAAATTCTAACGGGGATACAATTGCACAAAATTAAAAGTTCAAAACCAATTGAGGATGCAGTTAGAGCAATTGTAAATCGAGGGAACAAATTGTATTTTTACCTTCCCTAATCATTTGCAAACTTGCAGGCGTGCCTGCACTTTTCAGTCACCTGAACAGCGTCAGGCATGCCATTGCAGCTACTGGGCAATGCAGAGGTAGCAACCCCTCGCTGCACGCCATGGGTAGCCGAAGGGTTGTCGTCCCCTGCTATAAAATCAAATAAACCGATTGACAGAGACACTAAAAAAAAACAGAGTTGCACCAACGTGACAGAGCCAAATTCACATAAAAAAAGAGACATAGGAGAGGAAGTAGAGGAGAAAATCATGTAATAACATAGAAAAAAAACATGACAGAGGAAAATTCACGTAAAAAATTAGATAATCTTCGTCTCCCTCATCTCCAGCATCACCTCTCCCTCTTCACTTCGTCTCTCTCCGTCAGCCCACTCTCTCTCACACTAAAACCAAACGTCGACGTCCCTCCCTCTCCTCCAACAGCCACCAAGTCCAACACCTTGCACTACCCCATCACGCCAAAAGCTTCCCTTCCACGCCAATAGCCCAGCCACCTCCTCCAGCGACGCAACAACAACAACCCCAACCCCAACGACAACAAGCACAGCCCATCACCTTCCGACGCCTCCTTTAGCCACCACAAGCCATCATTTTCGATGGCACCATGGCAGGAAGAACCACATCGACATCCTCTACCCAACGATATTAACAGGTACGCCGTTCGCCACACTCAAAATCCACTATTTTTACTATTCATCATCTTCCTTTACATGCACACGGAGTGAATTAATTCACTCCCTGTAGGGCTGGGCTTTGTGCCCGGCCTAACCATTTGAGGAAGGCAAGCTTCCAGCCCAAGGTGAGTGGGCTGGAAGCCCAGCCTGAGAGAAGGCGAGCTCCCAGCCCGTTTGGACTGGAAGCCCAGCCCAAGAATAAATGGGCCTAAACTCATTCAGAGATTAAGTGGGCCGAGAGCCTAACCCAATATGGTGGTGGGCTGACAGCCCTGCCCGCCCCATGTAGGCGGGCTGGCAACCCAGTGAGTGGGCTCGCGGTTTGGCCCATCAGGGCTTGGCAGCCAGCCCACCAAATAAAAAATAGGAAAATAATAAAAAAAAATAAAAAATTTGCATAAGAAAATATATCCTTGTTTTTTTTAAAAAAAAACAAAAATGTGTTGTTTTATGAATATGACCAATACGCTAACATATTTTGAACATTTCTTTAAAAAAAATACTAAAACCAAACGCCAGCCCACTCTCTCTCACACTAAAACCAAACATCGGCGTCCCTCCCTCTCCTCCAGCAGCCATCAACTCCAACAGCTTGCACCACCCCATCACGCTAAAAGCTTCCCTTCCACGCCAGCAGCCCAGCCACCTCCTCCAGCGAAGCAACAACAACAACCCCAACCCCAACAACAACAAGCAATCGGTCACCTTCCGACGCCTCCTTCGGCCACCACATGCTATCATTTCCGATAGCATCATGACAGGAAGAACCATATCGACCTCCTCTACCCAATGATATTAACAGGTACGCCATTTGCCACACTCAAAATCCACCATTTTTACTATTCATCATCTTCCTTTAAATACGTGGGAAGTGAATTAATTCACTCCTGTAGGGCTAGGCTTTGTACCCGGCCTAACCATTTGAGGAAGGCAGGCTTCCAGCCCAAAGTGAGTGGGCTGGAAGCCCAGCCCGAGAGAAGGCGAGCTCTCAACCCGTTTGGACTGGAATCCTAGCCCAAGAGTAAATGGGCCTAAGCTCAGTCAGAGATTAGGTGGGCCTAAGCTCAGTCAGAGATTAGGTGGGCCTAAGCTTAGTCTGAGATTAGGTGGGCCGAGAGCCTAGCCCAATATGGTGGTAGAGGAGGGTCTGAGATTAGGTGGGTTTAAGCTCATTCTATTTCAGAATTTTAAAGAAAAATGATTTTTAGCATGGATATCGCAAACAAAGAAAAATCATTTTCTCGCATTTTTATATTTTACAACATGTTTGTAAAATTAAAAGAGTATTGGCCAATATTCCAAAAATATCAAAAATCTTATTTTTGGGGATT
Source organism: Salix viminalis (assembly GCA_029228465.1). Classification (NCBI taxonomy): domain Eukaryota; kingdom Viridiplantae; phylum Streptophyta; class Magnoliopsida; order Malpighiales; family Salicaceae; genus Salix; species Salix viminalis. Next base: position 8,508,628 of record CM055435.1, read on the forward strand.
CATATTATACACTGTTGATATTTGGATAAATAAATCATAAAGGGATTAATATCCAAAATATTGGCAGGGATAATTCGTTATTATTCACTGTTGATATTTGGGTAAAGATATCCTAAAGGGGTTATTCTCTAAAATATTAGCAGGGATAATTCGTTGTTATTCACTGTAAATATTTGGATAAAGAAACCTTAAAATGATAAATATCCAAAATATTTTTACGGGAATAATATGTTATCATCATTTAACCAATATATTTTTGAAAGATCAACACCATAGCAAATCATAAGCAAACCAAAACATCAAGCAACTTACCTTAGGTAGGGCGTATTAAGGGTGCTAAAACCTTCCCTTTACGCAACCAGTCCCCTGCCTTAGAATCTCTGAAAGACCAGTTTAGGTTTCCTAGTAACCATAATACTAGATGGCGACTACCTTTTTTCACGAAAATAAAGATAAAACCCTGACATGAATTCCCCGCTCAAGGGGAGGGTCGCCGTAACGCCGCGCTCTCACGGAGGGTGCAACAATTTTGATGCATTTTTTTAACAACAAACACTTTTAAAAGAAACATATACTACATTTCCAAACAATCACAAATAATCACAAGCTTTTTAGACCCCAAACTATTGAGTTCATGTAAGTTTTTTAGGGTTCTTATAGGCTTATCATCGTTAAAAACCATGTCAAGTGTCATGAAATTATAAACACTCAAAACTTAGAAATTTGATAGAAACATCCTTCAAGCTTAAAGAGACACTACATGCAACATGTAAAGATCCCTTTTACGTTCAAAATTTCTAGCTATTATGTTTAAAAACACCTTATTTTTATACACTAGCTATTTTAAATATTTGTATGTTATCATTTCAATACCATCTCTTATTAATGTTTTCTAAAAATCTGAAGAAATTAAAAAATTAATCGGGATGATAATTGAAAAATAATAGCATTAACATATTTTTTCAAAAATATATATATTTTAAAAAAACAACTACTATACTTACAATACACAATAACATTAAATGTTAAGAACTAAACACATGGAAGATTGGAGATCAAAATTAGACCTGAGCAATAGCATTGGGTTTTATCTCTCACGAGGCTGAAGGAGCCCAAAGCACTTTTCCAGACCCATCACCCCACCATTTTCCCCTCAAGAAATGTTTTCAAAATCATGAGTTGACTTGCAAAAATCATAACTTGACAAACCTTGCAAAATCGAGTGAAAAATCAGAAAACACTGAAATCGTGAGTTGACTCGCCTAACTTGGTCAAACTAGTAAAACCAATGAACTCTTACTGATTTTACAAGTTAATTGTTAACTATTAAATAACTTAAATTAAGCAATTTCATTTGTAGTGTATAGCATAGTCTCAACTGAGATGAACCACCATGCATCCCAGCGTCCCCCTTCCCTTTCTCACTATCCCTCACAAATGAGGCAAGCATAGTGCTTCTCTCAACATTTTTTGGATCCTTAATGATGTCATGGAGCTCTACATGGAGCATATATAAGTGTTGGTTCATTAATTAGGGTGTAGTTGAAATAGGAGATACGAGCGTTATTGCCCGCGCGATGCGCTGAGTTTTTTTTATTTATACAGAAAATTGATTGATTTTATATATGTTGTATTTTTTATTTTAATATTTAATCAGTAAAATTATAAATGACAAATTTAAAAAAAATATTATTAGATTTTAAAATATTATTTGAACGGAAGAATAAAAAAAGAATAAAAAGTAGAAAATATCATTTTTGAAATGATCACGAACAGAAACTAAAATGCAAACATTTAAAAAAAAAACCTTAATAACAGTGGAAATAATAAAAATTGGTGAGACCATAATTATTGTTAGAGAAAAAAAATCCATAATTTGTTTTTACTTTCATATTATTATATTAAACGTATTTCAGAAATATGATATTAATTTTGTTTTTTCAAAAAAAACTTAGGTCATTTAAGGTTGTAATATTAAATAAATATCAAAATATATAATTAGTCTGATATATTTAAAACAAAAAAAAACTTACAAATAATCATTATTATTATTTTGAATGTTTATCTGTAATAATTAGAAAATTCAATACCTAACAATATTAACAAAAAATAAATATTATTATATTTAAAGAAATTACTTGACTTGAAGAATAAAAAAAATAGAAATAATAACAAGCCTTATTTTTTAAATGATTACCTATACAAATTAAAATTTTAGCATTAAAAAAATCTTAATAACAGTTGAATTAAAAAAAAATTGGGAACAAAAACTAAGAGAATGTATATATAAACATGGACAGAAATAAAAATTATGTAAGAAATATATAAAAGAAGAGTTTTTTTTTTTCAAATAGTAATGAAAAGCGAAAACCACAGTTGAAATAACTGTTAATTACTGTTTGATTTTGCGATCTCTTTTAGCCATTCTATAAAATAATAGTCGTGTTGCCCGTAAGTTGACCCGGACACCCTGGATATAAAAGAAAAAATTATAAGTGTGAAAAAGAAACAGAAAAAAAATGTCAAAAAAAAAGTGGTTCCGGAGATTATTCATGGCGCGAGTAAGCTGTTCTGGACACTCCGGTTATCAATGTAAAAAAAAACATGGGTCTAGAGATAAAAAAAAAAAAGTATATGTGGGAAAAAAATTGTGGTGCCCGTAACCTACCCTGAACACTCCGGTTATAAAAAAAACAAATAAAATGTATAATTGAAAAAAAAAACAGAAGAATTTTTTGAAAAAAAAAGTGGGTCTAGAGATTAATCATGGTGCGCGTAAGTTAGCCCAGACAGCTCGTTAGAAAAAAAAATAGAAGCCCGGTTTATAAAAAAAAGATATCACTTTTTCAAACTGTAATGAGAAAAAAAATTTCGTGCCCGTAAACTGACCCAGACACCTTGGTCATGAAAAAAAAATGTATAAGTGGAAAAAAAATGTTAAAAAAAAGTGGATCCAGAGATTAGTCGTGGTGCACGTAAGCTGCTACGGATATTGCGGTTAAAAAAACACAAAAAAGAAGCTCGGTTATAAGAAGGAAAAAAAACTGACCTAGACACCCCGGTTATAAAAAAAAATCCTTGTTTATGAAAAAAAAAAGCCCGGTTATAAAAAAATAATGTATAAGTGGAAAAAAGGGAAAAAAATGTTAAAAAAAAGTGGATCCGGAGATTAGTTGTGGTGTGCATAAACTGCCACGGATACCCCAGTTTAAAAAAACAAATAAAAAGTCTTGTTAAAAAAAAAAACTTTTCAAACAGTAATAAACAGCGAAAATTACTGTTAAAAAAAAGAAACCCGGTTATAAAAAAAAAGTGCAAGGGGAAAGTACTTTTTTAAACAGCAATGAGAAAAAAATTGTTGTGCGCGTACACTAATCTAGACACCCCGGTAATGAGAAAAAAAAATGTATAAGTGGAAAAAAAATAGGGAAAAATATTATTAAGAAAAAGATTTGGAGATTAGTCGTGGTGCGTGTAAACTGCCATAGATACCCTAGTTTAAAAAAAAAAGCCTGTAAAAAAAAACCATAGCAGATCACGCACCCCAGTGCACAAGTGGATCTGGGTGTGCGTGAACAGTCCGTGAACAGGAAATCACCGATCTCCTGTAGCTTTTTTATAGTTAATAGCTCGCGCTACGTTACGGGCCGAGCAAATATTTTTTGTAATTGTTGGGATTAAAATAATTAATAGATTTTGCTAGTTTAAAAATGAAATATAATATTTATACATGCAAGGTTTGATATAATAAAATACATCATATCATAACAACTGCAACATCGAAGATTTAACACCTTAAAATATCATTATTATTATACAAGAAAAAATATTGAATTATTCCGAGGAGAAAAAAACTCAAAAATATTAATAAAAGAAAGCAAGAAAAAAACTAATATTATTGTTATAATTATTATTATGCATGAATAATGGAAAAATAAATTTAATAAAAGAATAAAAAAGCCCAAAAACTTTAACAAAAGAGCAAAAAGGTAAAAATTATTAGCTAAAAAAATTATTTGACATGAAAATAAAATAAAAACTAATAAAAAAACCAAAAGAAAAACCAAAGGAAAACAAATAAGAAATATCAATTTTTAAATGATCATAAACACAACTAAAATTTAATTGCAACATTTTTGAACAAATATGTTATCTCAACAAAAATTAAAAATCAAAACTAAAAGAAGTAGCGCCACATGATACAATACAATACATATATATATATATATATATATATATATATATATATATATATATATATATATATATATATATAAAAAATAGGAGTTATTTTAGAACTATAAAAAATTAAAGGAATTAAAATCAAAAATCAAAAGTATAAGGGCTGGAAACAAAACCAAATATATTATCAATTTCAATGAAATGAAAAAATTAAAAAAATCAAATAAAGTATAACATATATACATGTAGGGTTTTATAAAATAAAACAGATTAACACACCATATTATAACAACAGGAATATCGAAGCCTTAACATCTAAAAATATCATTATTATTATTGCTAAAACATTAAAAATTATTAAATTATCCTGGTGAAAAAATCAAAAATATTAAAAAAATAGAAAGCAAGAAAAACAAAACTAAAAATATTATTCTTATTGCGTTAATAATGGGAAAAAAAGTTCGATCAAAGAAAATAAAGATCATTAACTTTAACAAAAACACAAATGAAAAAAAAATATTTTTACGTCAAAATAAATAAATAAAACTAATAAAAAACAATCAAAAGAAAGAAAAATGAAAAAAAAAAAGAAAAAAGAGTAAAGCACAATTAATCAGGCGCTAGGTGCAGGGGTCGAACCCCTGCCCTCCTTGCATACCAAACAGGAGCGTTGTCTACTGAGCTGCAGATGTTTTGTGGTCGTTTACCGTGAAAACATATATAAATATATGTAAGAGCGTGACAGGTCACCATACTTAAATGACATTTGAAATACCAGATCACGCACCTCAGTCCACAGTGTATCTGAGTGTGCGTGAACAATGTTTGGCCGAGCTATTTTAGCTTTATACTTGATAAGTTTATTGGACCTGCAACATAATAATATTTGCAATTCTACTTGTAGCAACTGGGATTGCTTATTTAATGGTTGGATTTATTGGGAACATGACTGGGTTTTTTATTTTTGTTTCCCTATTGTAAAGTTGCTCTATTGGGTTGTTTCCTTATTAAATTTTAATCATGTAAATAAGAGTTGATGAATCTTAGAATAGTTGAATGGCTTATCTCCAATTTTAACTAACATGTTGGAAAGGAATTCTATAAACATAATTGTATTGCATTGTATTTTAAGTTATTTAAGGTGTTTGATTTTTTTTCTACAATTTAACTTATGATTTTTCACTAAAATACTTTATTTATGATTTTATAATTCGAGTTTATATTACATTTCCATGTAAAAAAAATGATTTTAACAACCTTGCTCTAAAGTATTTGTCGTCATGGTGACACAAAGATTTAGATTGGCGTTATGATTATTTTTCCAAAAGAGGACTTCTCAAAGGAATGCTTTAGGGCGCCATATTTTGATACACATTTATTGTTGTTGCTTAATATGTCTAATAAACATGATGTTGTCAGAATGAGTCTCGGGAATCAGATATGTTGCCAACCAAAAAACACTTGGTGCCGAGGTGTTATCCGAGCATTAAATGTTAAGAACCACTCATGTAAAAGATTGGTGGTCAAAATTGGAGTGCGTGCATGGATAAAAGACACTTGGACCCTTTCCTGTTTCCCAAACCCAGTAATTTGGGCCTCAATATAACTAGCATGGGCAGGGCTACTTTGCCAGAACCCATCACCTATCAATCAAGTATATGTAGTGGTAGCGAATTTTTTTTAAAATTTTAAAATTATTGTGTATTTTGATGTATTTATCTAAAGAAATAAAATTATACGGAGAATCATGTCCAAATACCCAATCCTTATCTCATTGCTTTACAACTTTACCCGTCATGCATGTAATGCAAGGTTTAAGTCAACCTAATTTTCACTTAAAATAAAATAATAATTAACTTTGTGTGATCTAATAAAAAATCTAAGCTGACTATGTCTTAGTCAACTAAAAAATAATAACTAAACGCCAATAATTTTTTTATAAGACTAAAAAATAAAATTGATTTGGATTAACCAAAATCAAACCCTATAACTCTAATATAAAACTTGCCTTAAATCAAGCCTGAATCGTATTTAAAAATTGTATCTCTTAAACTAATGTGCATGCGAGATTCCACTATATTGATCTTAACTTGTCGGCTTATCCATTAAATATTTGGTCTTAGAAAGTGAGATATCTTTTTTTTTTAGTAAGATATTTCGATTAATTTGTGTGTACCTTGATTAATTCCTGAACTCTAGTGCTTGTGTTCATATAAGTTTTTCATACAATAACGTATTAAATCACCAATTTTTACACTAGAGTGCATGTCTCCAAAAAAAACATAGCAATTATGATTCGAACCCTAGACATTAAAAAGAACATCACTCTTAAGGTCATGTAATTTTAATTTAAAGTGTTTGAGATGCTAATACTAGTTATTTTAAAAAATAATTTTTATTTTAAATATAATAAAATAATATACTTTTTTTATTTTTTGAAAAAAAATGATATAAACATATTACAGTGATTTTAAAACACAAAGAATACTATATTGATTTTTTTAAATCAAATAATATTTTTACCATCAATTAAGATCATGGTTGTCAAAATCACGATTTTGACACGACACGGAAGGGGCTTCGAAAACTCGAATCAAAGATTTAACACCTTAAAATATCATTATTATTATACAATAAAAAATATTAAATTATTCGTAAGATCGTAAAATCATACCTGAATTTTCCGTATAAAAATCGTAAAATCACAGCTAAAATCGTGTAGGTAGAAAAATCATAAAATCATCAGTAAAATATTTCTGAATATAATATAACATAATTATGGTCATAAAACTTCATTAGTTAATGTTCATGCATGATTCAAAATAATTGAAAAATATATTACAAAACAATTATGTCCATAGAATTTCATTAGGTAAAAATTAACAAACTAAAAATAAATATTTTGTTGATGTGATATATAAATTACAGTCAGTCTCATGACCGTCATTTTCCTCGTTATTTTTAATACATTCATCAAAAACATTATTATTGAAAGGATTATCGGTATTAATAGGAGTAAGTTATATAATTAAATAATTGCTTTTGAAAAACCCTCCAACAATAAAATTATTATTTTTAATTATATTTAAATTAAAAAAAAATGAATTTAAATATAATTAAAAGACCCACAATATTTGAGATTTGAAATTTAAACTACTTATTTTATGTTTTTGAAGTAATTGTATATTTTTTTATGGTTGTTGTATTTGAAATTAATTAATGTTATTTATTATCTTAAATTAATAGGATTTTTTAAACTATTTTTTATGCTAACTATTTTTTATGCTTATTATTATTATTATTATTATTATTATTATTATTATTATTATTATTATTATTATAAATTTATAACCCCCCGTAATATACCTAATTACCTACTTTATTATTATTATTATTATTATTATTATTATTATTATTACCTACTTTATTATTATTACTACTACTACTACTACTACTACTACTACTACTAGTATAAAAGGTCCCCCCAACCCTAAATCCCTAATTCCCTTCTCCCACGCCGCCGCCCACCCTCGTCTCTTCATCATCTTCTCCATTTTTTTTCTTCCTCCTCATCCCCTTCTCCTTTACTCTCTTCCAGTCTTCCTCCTCCCGAGTCACAGGTAGCGCCTAGGAAAGCATAGTCGAGCCACATGCCTCCTCATCCAGATGATGTGGAGGACAACAAGGGCTAGGTGTGTAGGTGGTGGGTAAGTATATTTTTGGGTAAGATTTTGGGGGTGAGAGCTGATGATTTGGGTTTTTTTGCTGAGAAGAGAAGAGAAGATTTTGATTTGAGCTGCTCCAAATGTAATTTGTAAATGAAAGAATGAAAAATTGAAAATGAAAGCCCCGAAGTCCGAACACCTTTAACTCATAAATCGGACCGATCCGGACCGATTTTACGACGTGGCCCGATTTTAAATGGGTTTGACCGAGTTTGACCGGTTTCGAGTTTTCTTCCCGAGTTAACCAGTTTTCTTGAGTTGACTCGCAAAATCGTACGATTTTGCGAGTCAACTCGTGTTTTTGATAACATTGATCAAGATTACATCTGCAAACATAAAATTAATCAACTCAATTGAACTAACTACAACATGATTTACTTTAAAACTTAAGCTAGCTAGTAGCCTACGAGTTTCAAGAAAATCAATCGAATACATGGCAAAACATGGGGCAATTTACTTGCGAATGCTTAATGCAAGCAAGTCAGGAGAGGAGGTAGGCTAAACGATGAATATACTTTAGTTTTAGAGTTTCAAAATTTCTTAAATTACCCTTCACTATGAGTTTTATTACAGGAATTTGAGCAGTGTTTTGCACAAAGTCATTTATTTGACACTGTCTGTACTTTGTGTATTTTATTCATGATTTTACCCCTAATATTATCATGATATTGATCTTACTAGTCGGAGGGTATGTTTGGTATTATTGTACTGTGTCATTAAGAAAAAAGTTATAATAGCTCGAAAAATCACTGTGCACATACTCACAAAAACACTGGTAATTAGCCCTTCTTTCACTGTTTTTATTGCGGCGCACTGTTAAGCACATCGTCTCTACCTTCTCCTGGCCCGCTCTTTGCCGGTGGCGTGTCATACGGTGTCCGAAAATGCCTCTCTAGCGTCTCTGAGGATTCGCCTCCCAGTCCTCTACCTAGTACCTACTGGAGTGGCACATGGCATTACATTATCACTGGAGAGGCGACGGTGGTCGGTTGAATGTTTTTGCACTGTTTTCTCTCTCCTCAAGGACATTTTACACTAGAATCCCTTGGGTTTATGGTAGATTCATTTTTCGTCCCTTCTCTTTTGATTGTTTTGTATAGTCCTAATTTCTGTAATAGAAGTTTCGATTGGTTTCAATTTAGTCCTTTAATTGAATTTCATGATATTTTTCGTTTGTATTTCAGTCCTTATTCTTTTAATTTTTAGTTTTGTATTAAATCTCTTAATCTTTTTGGTTTAACAAGTTGTATTATGTTCAATTTTATCCTTCAATTGAAATAAAGTGTATATTATATCTTCATTTCAGTCCCTATTCTTTTAATTTTTATTTTGGTTTTAAATCCCTTAATATGTGTGATATAGAAATTTGAATTATTGTCAATTGAGTCCTTCAATTGAAATTAGTTATATATTTTATTTTTATTTCAGCCATTATACTTTTAATTATTCTTTTCAAATTTCATTTTTTTATTAGTATTTATATAGTTATGCATTAATCCCTATTACTGTACATGTTTATGTGTATATGCCTTTTGTTTTACTTTTGAATTCTTTTTTATCTTCTCTTTTGTTGGGGTTGTATTTTTTTATTTTGTCTTTAAATTTTAATCTGTGTTAGTGATCATTTGAAAATTAATATTTCTTTTCTCTTAAAAAAATCAAATGTTTTTTTAAGGCTAAAAATATCTATGTTTTGTTTTGGCATTTATTTTATTTATTTGCTTACTCTTTTGTTATAATTTTGAGTTTTTTTATTCTTCAAGGTTCATGTTTTTTTTTATTTATAAAATAATACTAAAAATTAATTTTTTTTTAATTTTCTGTTTTGTTGGAATTACTTATTTTTTATTTAGTCCTTAAACCTTAATTTGTGTTAGTGATCATTTAAAAATTATAATTTTTTTGGTTTTTTTTCTTCGGGTCAAATATTTTTTTAAAGCTAATTTTTTTTTTTTCATTTATTTGACTTTTTTTCTTCCCCTTTTGTTACAATGTTTAGTTTTTTTAATCTTCGAGGTAATTTTTTTATTAGTTGTGCAATAATGGTAATCATTAATTTCTATGTTTTCTTCAAAATATTTTTTTAAGGTTAATAATATTTATTTTTGTTTTTCCATTAATTTATGTTTTGCATACTCTTTTGTTATATTTTTAATTTTCTTGATTCTTCAGGGTAATTGTTTTTTCATTATCTATGCAATAATAATAATAATAATCATTTGAAATTATTTTTTTCAAATGATTTTGTTAAGGCTAATAATATTTATTTATTTTTTCATTTATTTTTTTTATTACTCTTTTGTTATAATTTTGAGTATTTTTTTTATTCTTCGAGGTATAATAATAATAATAATAATAATCATTTGAAATATGTTTTTCAAATGATTCTGTTAAGGCTAATAATATTTATTTATTTTTTCATTTATTTTTTTTTATTATTCTTTTGTTATAATTTTGAGTATTTTTTATTCTTTGAGGTATTATATATATATATATAATAATAATTACAGATGTGTTTTTTCTAACTTACTTTTTTGTTTTAATTTTTAAGTTTTATTGTTCTTCAGGATAAGTTAATAATTTTTATTATTTTAATAGTACTAATAATAATAATTTAAGGTGTTGTAATCTTGATGATAATGGTGACATTATAAATTATCATAATAATAACGATTATAATTTATTCTAATAGTTTTGGTGCTTATCATGTAGCTAATGATGACTTTGATGGTAATAATAGCAGTAACTCATAAAATAATATAAAAATATCAATAATTACAAAATAATTATACTAATGATAATAATACTAATTATAATTGAAATAATATTCATAAAAACAATGATGGTAATTATTGTGATGATTATCTTTGTAATAATTACAACGATTATAACAATATTGTTTGTAATAATCTAAATATTAATTACTTCAACAATTATTATAATAGCAGCTATAATAATTATGATAATTTAAAAAAAATAATGATTAAAATATAATAAGAATGAAAATAATTCATTAGTCGAGGTTTTTTCTGTTCAAAATTGACTCGCATGATTTTTTATGTATGATATGTGATGAAGTATAAATACCGTATAAATTTCATGTATATATTCTGGAATGTAGCACTGTGTTCTAGAATATATAGAAGTTGTTAGATGGAATATTTTAGTTATATAAAGCACTGTAGCTCACGTGTTATGTATTGAAAGATAGAGAAACAGTAAAGTGTTGGGAATTATCTATTTTCTTTCTTTTCTTTCGTCTTCTTTATTCTTCTGCAAAGAGCTCAGACTCCTCTTCAATTCTTCAAATCATATTATCAAATATATACTTTACGATCTCAACATGGTATCAGACACCTTCATGCTCACGCATATTGATTGATCCAGTTTTTTCTCAATTTCTTTGATTCTGCAAAAATACCCAAATCCTTCAAAATTACTGTTCATCTCTTCCAAAATTAAATTCATAAATAGTCTCAGTCGAGCTCTTATCAAACCATTCAGTGATCATTTCCCACTGATTTTAAATTTCTTTTTCACTACACTTCCCAGTTAAAATACTCTGTTGATTCCACAATGGTAACAGCTGTACAACTATAAATTCTTCAGTCAACGATTGCCAATCTTGTGTCCTCCATCTTTGCTTCTGTCAATGTGAAACTAGATGAGTCCAACTACTTGAACTGGAACTTCCAAATACAACTACTACTGGAAAGTAATGGGATATTCGGATTTGTAGATGGGTCTCATCCGTGCCCTGCTTCTACAGCTTCATACGGTAATAATGCATCATTCTCTTCTTCTTCTGATGTTGAATGTGATGAAATGATGGTATTGAAAATGCATGATAGAGCTGTCATGCAACTAATTACAGCTACTTTATCTCTAATAACAATGTCTTGTGCCATAGGGAGTATTAGTTCTAAGGATTTATGGCAAAGATTGAAAGAACAGTTTTCCACTGTATCTAAGACTAGTATCTTTCACCTAAAATCGAATTTGCAGAATATTAGGAAAGGTACTGATTCTATAAGTCAATACTTGCTAAAAATTAAGGAGGCCCGTGACTATTTGTCAGCAGCAGGGGTGTTTTTTGTTGATGAAGATATAGTTATTTTGGCTTTGAATGGATTGCCTGCTGAGTATAATACTTTTCGATGTGTTATTAGAGGAAGAGAGAATGTAATTTCTTTAAAAGATTTTCGATCACAACTCTTGGCTAAGGAAATTATAGTGGAAAGTAGCATTGGGAACAATCCTTCTTACCTTGCTGCAATGAATACAACCTCAAAAACTCATATGTCTCGTAGTCATGGTTTTAACACATATGATAACAGTTGTGGTGGTTACAGATCATATAATAGAAATAGAGGCAGAGGTAGATATAATCAAGGCCAGAGATGATTTTTTCAAAGGGCCCCTATGATTGTAAAACCAAATATAATACTAATCACACCTACCACTGGTCTTGATACTTTTTCTCCAGCTTTTCCCACGGTTCCATTTCATTCAACTGTTGGTTCTGGTATTCCTGTCTGTCAGCTATGCAACAAAGAGGGACACACAGCCCCAGTTTGTGGCTTTAGGGGGTATGAACGACCTAGGTGCAATGTGTGTGGTAAACCCAATCATTCCACCTGGTACTACTATTACAATGAACATGGTCCTAATTTCATTGGCAATGATAATGGGTCCGAAGCAGCTGGTCCTCTGCAAAATCAACATCATGCCATGTATAACATACAAAATGCATACTCACCCTTGCAGCAGCCCTCAACACAGACAGTATCTCCAGTTTGGATTGCTGATTCAAGAGCTACGAATCACATGACACCTGACTTGGCCAATTTGACAGCAAGCTCTTCTTATCCCACAACAAATTCTGTCCAAACAGCAAATGGTGAAGGTTTGACAGTATCCCATATTGGCTCTGCCATTATTTCTACACCTAATCATGCTATCAAATTGAATTCTGTATTATGTGTGCCTAAGTTATCTCAGAATTTATTGTCGGTTCATCAAACTTGTGTGGATAACAACTGTAGGGTAATTTTTGATGCCTTTTGTTTTTGGATTCAGGACAAAACCACGGGAAGAATATTGTATAAAGGGCTATGCTGGAATGGTCTCTATCCTCTTCCATCTTTCCCTACTTAGTCTGCTGCTTTCACTTCATTTGGATTTTCAGCTCAAAGTGGTCAGTTCGTACTGCCTTCTACCTTGCATCATAGATTAGGTCATCCTACCAAAAAGATTGTCCAACTCATGCTACACAAAGCATGTATTCCATGTTCCTTAGATAAATGTTCTGATGTATGTGTTAGTTGCCTACAAGGCAAATTTTGTAAACTGCCTTTTTATCCAAGCACACATACTTCTGTTTCACCTTTCAATCTTATACATAGTGATCTCTTTGGGGTCCATCACCTAGCATTTCTATTGATGGATACCGCTACTATGTACTCTTTGTTGATGATTTTTCTCGGTTTTCATGGTTATTTCCTCTTGTCAATAAAAGTGATGTTTGTTCTGTGTTTGTTAACTTTCATCAATATGTTCAAACACAATTCTCATGTCCCATTAAAATTCTACAAAGTGATGGTGGTGGTGAATACATGAATAAATCACTTCAAAATTTCTTGCACTCAAAAGGCATTATCCATCATATATCTTGTCCATACACACCCGAACAAAATGGCTTAGCTGAACGAAAACACAGACATCTTATTGAAACAACCATTACTTTGCTTCAGCATGCTAAATTGCCATCTTCTTTTTGGACTTTTGCAGTTCATACAGCAACCTTTCTTATTAATCGAATGCCATCTGCTGTACTAGTTCACAAATCTCCTTTTGAACTATTGTTTGGCCATATTCCTCTTATTTCTCACTTAAGTGTTTTTGGGTGTGCATACTTTCCATTGCTGCGTCCTTATCTTCAACATAAATTGCAGCCCAAAACCACAATGTGTGTGTTTCTAGGATATGCTTCTAACTATAAAGGGTACATTTGCTATGATGTTGCTAAGAAACGATACTATATTTCTAGACATGTTGTCTTTAAAGAGAATGTTTTCCCATACTCTGAGCTAGTCAATCCTCCCAAAGTATCTCATACATCAGCTACATCTTCCTTTATGCCTAGTATACCTATTGTGACACCCACCAATATCATCACATTACCTCCCTCTCCAGTTGTCTCTAATTCACATCATGAGTCTGTTTTGGCTTCTTCATCTCCTGAGTCCATTGCACCTACTGCTTTACCTTTTGCATCTATTCCTGTGGCTTCTGAATTCAGCAAAGGTATGCAATCTGAACCCTGCACTTCCACTGAGCCCTTTCGGCCTGACATTATTTCTGTTGTGCATCAACTTCCTTCCATGAATGTGCACCCTATGCAGACTCGCAGTAAGAGTGGATTATCTAAAAAGAAGGTCTGTTTTCATGCACTCTCATCTTCTGCTGACATTGATCTTTCTTTGGTTGAACCTACTACTTACAAATCAGCATTGAAATCTCCTGTGTGGCTTGTTGCTATGAAAGAAGAACTGGATGCACTGCAATCTCAGGTACCTGGAGTCTTGTTCCATTACCTTTTCACAAAAATATGGTGGGTTGTAAATGGATATTCAAGATCAAGAAGCATGTGGATGGTTCAGTTGCTAGACATAAAGCTAGGTTGGTGGCTCAAGGGTTTAGTCAAGAACCATGCCAAGACTATGGGGAGACCTTCAGTCCAGTGGTGAAGCCTACAACTGTCAGATTGGTTCTTGCTCTTGCTGCTCACTTTGGCTGGCAGTTGAGATAACTTGATGTCAAGAATGCCTTCTTACATGGCATTTTAAATGAGGAGGTTTATATGGCGCAACCTCCAAGTTTTGCATCTGCTCCTAATTCTCCTTTGGTGTGCAGGCTTCATAAATCAATTTATGGTCTCAAACAAGCTCCACGGGCTTGGAATGATAGGTTCACTGAATTTTTGCCTTCCTTAGGATTTAAGCATACATATTCTGACTCCTCCATATTTGTTAAACATCTTGCTGCTGGCATTGTCATTCTTTTGGTGTATGTAGACGATATTATTATTACTGGGAGTCATGTTGATGCTATTACTCATATAGTTAATTCACTTACTGCTGAGTTTGAGACAAAGGACTTGGGTGATCTTCACTTCTTCTTGGGTATTCAGATTACTTCTGTCTGCAATGGTTTATTTTTGTCACAGTCACAGTATGTTCAAGACTTATTAGTTAAAACTGATATGGTTGAAGCTAAGCCATGTGATACTCCTTGTCTACCACATCAGAGATTGTTTAAAGATGACGGTATTCCCTTTGATGATCCCAAATTATATAGAAGTATTGTGGGGGCTCTCCTGTATTTGACATTCACTCGGCCAGACATTGCTTTTTCAGTGCATCAAGTTTGTCAATTCATGCAAAATCCCATGGTAATTCATTTCACTGCTGTCAAAAGGATTCTTAGATATTTGAAGGGTACTGCAACTTATGGAATCCATTATCTTCAAGGCTCATTAGACCTCAAAGCTTTTAGTGATGCTGATTGGGCGGGTGACCCAAATGATAGAAGATCCACTACAGGACTGGTTGTATTTCTTGGATCTAATCCTATTTCATGGTCTTCGAAGAAACAAAATACAGTTTCAAGATCTTCCACAGAGGCTGAGTATAGGGCTCTTTCCTTCACTGCTGCTGAAATTGATTGGATCAAGCAGTTGCTAGTATTTTTGCGTATTAATCTGCCTCAGTCTCCAGTTATTTTCTGTGATAATCTTTCTGCTATTGCATTGTCTTTTAATCCAGTACAACATCAGAGAACTAAACACATTGAGATTGATGTACACTTTGTTAGAGAAAGGGTGGCTGCTGATCAACTTGCTGTGCAATTTGTTTCTTCCAAGGAGCAGTTTGCTGATATTTTGACCAAGGGACTGAGTGCTCCACTATTTCGTCACCATTGTAACAATCTCATGCTTGGGCTACCGAAGCATGAGCTTGAGGGGGGATGATGAAGTATAAATACCGTATAAATTTCATGTATATATTCTGGAATGTAGCAGTGTGTTCTAGAATATATAGAAGTTGTTAGATGGAATATTTTAGTTATATAAAGCACTGTAGCTCACGGGTTATGTATTGAAAGATAGAGAAACAGTAAAGTGTTGGGAATTATCTATTTTCTTTCTTTTCTTTCGTCTTCTTTATTCTTCTGCAAAGAGCTCATACTCCTCTTCAATTCTTCAAATCATATTATCAAATATATACTTTACGATCTCAACAATATGTCATATTTGATATCATGTAACCAAAAAATATATGAAATCAAATATAAACAAAACGGGTATGAAAATTGAGCCAAATTATTTACAAGCGTTTTGATGTACATAGACAATTTACCGATTAAATTATTATCCAAACATTCGAACAATAACAACATTCAGTAACTTCGATACACAAAACAAATAACTCATTTGAAATGGATTTTATTGATGATGATTTAACTAATTATATTTATTTAATCAATGAAAATATGCATAACAATCAATCAATTTGCTATATCAAAAATACCCAGAACGCGTAGACAAATCAGCTCGTGCTATTCTATGTTGTGTTGCGCTATAATTTTTGGTTGTGTTGTGAGGTAAAACAATATTCTATAATTAATTACTACAGTTTAAGTAGTTCCATAATGCTTGGTTAAATTATTTAATTGTGTTTTTTAATGAAAAATAGCAAATAAGAACGGTAACATAGTAAAAATGTCTTGATTAATATATTTCATTTATATTATGATTTATAGATAATTACATGTCCATGTTTTTATGAGAGTAATTTATAATTTTAAAAAACTAAAAACAAAAAAAATAGGATGAATAATATGCATTATTTCAATAAAACCTAGTGATATGATGAAAAAAAATTATAAAATTGAGTTATATAAAACACTAAGCATATTTGATATGTAATAATCAAAACAAATATTATAGAAAGTATTTCATTTTAATTACAGAAGTTTGAATTCCACAACAAGTAGTCGTGCTTTTGATTAAAAGCATGAGATGCATTTCTTTGTCTAAAACGTAAATCAATTTTCATTTAAAGAGACATATTTTGATTTTGAAATAAAACATGTACAAACCAGACATTAATTTTAGATACAATCAATTGTATTTCAAAAGCACGACAATACCAAGCATGTCTGATAATAGCGATAGATATCTAATTAAAATATTATTCGAGAATATGGTTGAAATTATTTTATTAAAGTATTTTTTATTTAGAAATATATAAAAATAATATTTTTATTTAGAAATGATTTATGACATCAATACATCAAAATAATATAAAAACATCAAAAAACTTTATTTTTAAAAAAAAAAAACTTCTAAAACGCACTTACAATTGGCACTGAGCTTTGATATTTTGAATGAAATGATAAAACGAGGTCGTTTCACGACAACCCTTCTGACTAGGATGAAGACGTAAATAGACCACCAAGAATGACATTGTGTTTTTAAGTGCATTGTTATGGCTTCCATTTTTCTTTTTTGTAACTATCAAAAAGGGTACTTCTCGGGGTGTTTCTTGCCTCAAACCCCCACCCGAGGTTATCAAAATCACGAGTTAATTATTAAAATCTTATGATTTTACGAGTTAACATATTTTTACGTGTTAAATTGGACTAAACTTGAAAAATAGTAAAATTGGACTTGACTCGTGCAAAATCGATAAAATCAGTAAAATTGGATTAACTTTACAAGTTGAATAAATTTGTAATATGAACAGCCAAATTAGTTTTGAATTTGGTCTTATATTATTTATTGATAATTTTATGAGATCAAACATATCTTTCAAACTATATATTGGATCTAGCTGAAATTTAAAGGGAAATATTAGATACGTGATAATATATTTTGTTAAATTATAAGATTAAACAAAGTTTAAAAACATATCATTTTAAAGAGTCAAAGTTACTAGATGAATATTGTCAAATTTGTCAAACTAGAGATTCATATATTATTCAAATAAAGTTACTAGTTTTTGTCTTATTTGAGGGTAATAAAGTTATTTATTGTTCACAATACTGTAAAAATCACAAATACCCCCTAGTAGTCAGCTCTTTGTTGTTTGCTAGCAAGGATAAAAACATAGTTTTACTGTACAAAAAATAGGAAAAGATTCAAATACCTCCAAAACAATCAGAAAATATCAACCGATCCCATAGAAAAAGCTAAAATACCCCCGAGTTCAATAATTAAATTTTCATAGTGATTATGGTGTCTACTGTTACAATGAAAAAACCACACAATTTACCATTTCTTTTGGGGATACCAAATAGTAAGGTCTGGCTACTTGGCCAAGGTATAGCTAATCACGACATGTTTTTTAGTATGATTAAAATGATTTATTAAAATAATTTTTATTTTAAAATATATTAAAATAATATTTTTTTTTTATTTTTGATATCATTATATGAAAATAATTTAATTTAAAAAATATATAAAAAAAGTTTTTCAATATTTTTTCAAAAACATTTTTGAAACACAGTGTAAAAATGATAAACCAATGTTAACTCCAACAACATAGTGGTGATTGACCCACTGTTTGGGTTAATGTGATCGAATTATTTCTTTTTAAAATATTTTTTATTCTTTTTTGTTTTTAATTATTTAATGTATTGTTGATATTATAAATAACTCTAATTTTTATATATAAATATTCATTATATTTGACATGCCAACGTTATCAGAGGCAAAATATCACACTGGGTGGGTCTTTTAACTTTTAATGAGATTTTTAAGGGGCAAATTATCAGTTGACTTTAGTCAACGGTGCTTAATCATTAAACCTCTTTTTTGGTAAAACAATGCTTAATTGCTTCTTGAGCATTGAGCTTACCAACACCGGTGCATGAGATTTTTCTTGACTTTTGTTATGCTAGTAATTGTTTGGTTTTTTTGGGTATCAAGTAATTTGATGGATAGTTAAGGAAATTTGTTTATTTATCCAGATTTTTTGAATTTAAATCTTGAAATTAACATATTATATTGATATAAAATATGTGTTTCAAAGGTCATAAAAAAGATAATTCATAATTAAAGAAAAAACTAAACCGTGTGGCGTTTCTACTGTAGCAATACTCACAATTCACTGTGGATTGGAACAGTGAGATGACTATTTTACCCCTTGGTGCGCCTTCCTTTAAACACTGGAGTCAGGGCTATTTTCGATTTTTTCTAGTGTAATAACCAAAATGTCCACGAATAAGACAAAATATAAGAAAAACCGGCTGGGGTGTCCCGGTAATTACCTAATCTATATGAACAGTGCAACACCGGTTTTAACCCCTAATAAGACAAAATAGAGTGCTTGCCTGGGGGGCTATTTTCGGGTGTTCAAATTTTTGAAAAATATGTAATTACGCATATAGCCCCGGTAAAGACAAAATAAAGAAATAGAGGTAGGGGTGTTTAGGTAATTCGCCTTTGTTTTTAAATATTTAATCTGGATTTTTGTGCAACGCGTCCCCTGACACGCCGAACCTTTTTGATCGCATTCTCCTATTCGACGGAACATGTGATTGTTGTCAGTCATTAAAAATGTTAGTCCGGCCTATCTCCGAGTGCACCTCCATGTCTTCTGTCGAGCGGTGGTGCGCGTGTCATCATCCGATGTCTCGATAAGTCACGGTGTCTGGTTTAAATAGGTTCTGTGCATTTCTCTCTCCTGCATGGTAAATTACACGTAAATCCCCTTTGTTTATGCTTATTTCAAAGTAGTCTCTTCTCTTTAAATTATGTGTTTTGGTCCTTATTGTTGTGATATAAGTTTTGATTTGTTTCAATTGTGTCCTTCAAGTCAAATTAATTATATAATTTGTTTACATTTAAGTCCTTGGTCTTTTAATTTTTCGGTTTGGTTTGATATCTCTTAATATTTTTGGTCCAAATGTTTTTATTTGTGCAATTTTATCCTTTAATTAAAATTGTTTATATATTTTGTTTTCATTTCAACCCTTATGCTTTAAATTTTAGATTTCAGTCCTTTATTGTTTTCAAAAATTCTTCATTTGCCTCTTTTTTTAGTTTTTATTATTTCCTCCTTTTTTTTAGCCAATATTTTTTAAAATAATTTGTTCTTGAACTTAGATTGTTTTTTTTTATCATTGGAAAATTAATATTTCTTATTCTTTTCATTGTCCTTTCTATGATTTTTTTAATTATTATTTTTTATTATAAAAACTAAAGTTATTTTTTTAACTAATAATATTAATCTATTTTTATCATTTATTGTATTTTATTTTTTGCTCTTTTTTTAGAGTTTGAGGCTTTTTTATTCTTTGATATAATTTTGTTTTTTTTTTCATTATTTACACAGTAATAGCAATAATTTTAGATTTCTTTTCTTTTTTCATCTTTTTTTCAAAGTTTTGGGTTTCTCTTATTCCTTGAAGTAATTTAATATTTTTAATTGTTTTAGCAATAGTAGTTATAATAATATTTAATGAAAACTAAAGTTATTTTTTTAACTAATAATATTAATCTATTTTTATCATTGATTATATTTTATTTTTTGCTCTATTTTTTAGAGCTTGAGGCTTTTTTATTCTTTGATATAATTTTGTTTTTTCCATTATTTACACAATAATAGTAATAATTTTAGATTTTTTTTCTTTCTTCATCTTTTTTTAAAGTTTTGGATTTTTTTTGTTATACATGCAAACAGTGTGGGGATAACACTGTAGCTCCTCACACATTACATTGTTGATTGATAACACCACTCTCACTAGAATGAAATATGTGCTTAATGAGAATGGTGAGTGGATTCAAGGGCACCAAGAGGGTGCACATGCTGAGGAAGAGCATGTAAGTGCAGAAGAGGAGGAGAATGTGGCTGAGGATCAGGGTGAGGATGAGTTCACAAATTTATTTGAGTCACCACCTCCGGTTTCCTCGCCAGATGAGCCATCTAGGAGTGGCTGGTCGCATAGGATGGAGAGCCGTCTCACGCACATTGAGGCGGATATGCGATACATGAGAGACTCTCACGAGGCTTTTCAGAGGGAGATGCGGACTGATATGCAGGAAATGAAGGAGATGATGGCTTCACTTCTCTCACGATACCCACCTCCTTAGAGATTTTGTATCATGCATCTCATTTTAATTGCGTTTATGCTTTTTATTTTTTTTTGGATATATGTTGTTATTGAATATTATTATGTTTTTTTATAACATTGGGTATTACATTGATGTTTTGGAGATTATAATTTTGAATATTATGTTTTTATTTATCTACAATGTTAATTTTCTTTTTGTTGATGCCAAAGGGGGAGAGAATATGAAAATATACATATGCATCAATAATGGGGGAGAAAAATATGAGAATATGAAAAATTTATATGCATATATTTAGGGGTAGAAAAATGATTTTTCCTTGAAATTGCATATGATATTTGTACTTAGATTAAATTGCTAAAAATGTTTAATGCCTCTTATATATTGCATTACAAAATATAGGGGGAGACTCAATTTTTTATCTAAGTTTTTTTTTTGTTTATTGTCATCATCAAAAAGGGGGAGATTGTTGACATATAATGTCATACTTATATGCTTTATATATTTTGATGATAACAATAAAAAGAAAATGGACTAATAATATGCTTGGATGAGATTAAGTTATAAACAGGTATTATACAAAGAATACATCAACAAGCAAAATGGATTACACGAAGATATCATTCCAGGAAGTCCAAGATGCAAGCAAGTGAAGACTTAGAATAAGTTTTCATTTTAGTGCTTTATGTAAATCTCAATTTCTAACTTGATAGCACAAATTAAAATGAACTCACACACTTCACATTGCATGCATTAAAAGGGTTTGATGATTATAGGTTTAAGTCATAATCAATCGGTTCAAGAAATTCAGAAAAGATAATTTGTCAAAATAGGGTTTCTGCATGAACCGGTCGACCGCTTGGGTTACCAAGTGAACCGGTCGACCGCTTGGAAGACAAATTGCCTTTCGAACTGAACCGGTCGACCGCTTGGTTTTTACCAAGTTGAACCGGTCGACCGCTTGGTCAAAAAGATTGATTTTCTGGCTTTTAAATGAACCGGTCGACCACTTGATTTATCCGTTGTGAACCGGTCGACCGTTTGAGATGACAGTTGCACTAAAACGGCTAGAAACGGCTAGTTTCTCTTTGAAACTTATAAATAGGCCTCTTAATTGCAAAATTAAAAAGACTTTTTGAATATATCTGATATTGAGGCAATTAGTAGTGCATAAACACCTTCATATCATCAATCCTCATTAATACTCAAATTTGTGTTTAAATCTTCATATCCTAACACAAAGAGTATTAAATCTCATTCTCACTACACTTAAACACCTTCAAATATTCTAAGTGCTATTAAGTGAGATAAAGAGATCATAGATCTTAATTTGTAATATCCACACTATTGAGAGTGTATTGTTGTGTTACAAAAACAATCCTTGTAAAACTCTTGAGAGTTGAGTATAAAACTCTTGAGAGTTGAGTATAAAACTCTTGATATTGGTGAGGGAACATCACCAAGGAAAAATCTTGAAGAGGGTACATCTTCAAGTGGGAAAAAGGAAAATCTTGAAGAGGGCATATCTTCAAGTGGTGTAAAAGTCTTGGTGTGGATTCATCAAGCGGGAATTGTAATCTTGTTACTTGGACTAGTAAGAGAATACAATACTCAAGTACGGGTTGGTACTTGAGCTGTGGATGTAGGCTTGTCGAACCACGTTAAAAACTGAGTTAGCAATCTCTCTCTCTTATCTCTTTACTTTAAAGTACTTAATTATATTGTTGGTTATTGTTTTACTTTAAAGTAATTAATTTTAAAATTGCATTAATTGTATTTACACCTAATCCCCCCCCCAGGTGAATAGTTGCCTTAATCCTTAAACAACAAAATGATGTTTGTACCTTCAAAACTGAATTATTTATTTTAATCAAGTTAACTGAATTAACTTTATTATTATTTAAAAATATTTATTTATTTTATAAAAAAATCGACCCCACCTACCGTAGCTCTCCACTCCAGTAATAACATATAACATTACATGCTATCTTACAACCACCTAAACATATCCCCTAACAATCTAGTAGTTGAACAAGTGATAAAAACTTGTGATTAAGAGGTTTACTCCTCTAAGATTCGAGTTTTGTGATTACTAATATGATGGTTATCAGACATTTACATGGTCATTAATTTCAGGACTCGTAAAATTAATCGAGATGCGCGCAAACTGAATTGTACATCCAATCCATGTAAATTAAAAAAACATGTCCCCTCACATAATAATAACTAATATATGAATAGTTCCACTTAAAATCATCATGTTAAAACTCTGAGCATAATGCAATAAAAGTTTAGGAATTAAGAATCAAGGACAGAGTTTATCCAAATAAGAAGAAGGATAGAGAAAGGTTCTTCCTTAACTTTCAGTGAAGGCGCCTGCATAGTGTAACACCATCACCAACGGAAACTTGGGAAATCTCTACACGGGGACCGGAGCTTATTAGTCCATTGAATTCCATGATGGCTGTCACAGCCCTCATATCCTCCGGCACCTCATCTTCTTCTTTTGCAACAAAGCCATACCACAGTGTGTTATCATAAGCAATCATCCCTCCACTTTTAACCAATTTCAACAATTGCTCATGATAATTCTTGTAGTTAGCCTTGTCAGCGTCCACGAATGCATAGTCAAATTCTGGCTGCATATCATGAAACGAATCCAAAAGTAAACAAAAGTAGGTATCATGTTAAGTTTAATGGCTTGCGACATTGAAAAACTTACATTGTTTAGCATTTCATTTAGAACAGAGATGGCATCTCCTTGAATGAATTTGATTTTATTCTCCATGCCAGCCTTTTGAATGAATGGTAATCCAACCTCAAAAGCTTCTCGATCTATGTCTATCGCTGTTATCTGCAGGGCACAAACCAGTCGCTGATCTAAATACACGATCACTGATTAATTCTTTCATATTATTCTCTTTTTTTTTTTGGTTTCTGCTGACGAGAGGTAAGAGAGGGCTTGCAGTGAATCGATCATTGAAGCCATTAATGGCGGATCATGTAGGGCATGTGGGCCAATATATATATATATATATATATATATATATATATATATATATATATATATGTTGAAACATAAAAGCAATTGATGTTTTCTTCACAAATTACCTACCTGGCTTTCATTAGGCAAGGCGAGTGCAGTGGAAAGGAGAGAGTAGCCTGTAAAGACACCAATCTCCAGAGTCCTCTTGGGATTCATAATTCTCATAAGCATCGATAGGAAACGCCCTTCATCAACTGGTATAGCGATCTCACTTCTGCAACATAGCAGATCTCAAATTGCTTGCCCATTTTTTTTAATCGAATTTCTTGCTTATTTACTACATTTCTCACCGAAGGCGTAATTGTTTTTGTAAGAACCTCACTCATTTCTAATAATATCACTTACAAGGTGCCATATTTTTTTTCCGTTGCTTCTCGTAGCCCCTTTAGGTGCTCATGCTCTCCGGGATACGCGCTAGTTTCATAGATGTACTATCATAAATGGGAGAAGTCAGGTCATTAATTTGTAATTATGAAGAGAAGAAAAGAAGTAGGAGCTAATTGAATAAAATAAAATGTTTCTTAAGGCTTAAACTCCCCTCGATCTAGGATTGTATTTAATAATCGCCCAAAATTAACTACAGCAATTAAGAAAATGATTTCCAATCATGCTCTGAAAAAGAAACAGCCAATGGTTGCATTTCATATGAGGTGTTTTTTTAGCAATGGAAGAATAGCCCGGGACAGTGGAAACGGGGATTTCAACAATTGATCTCCTAGCTAGAGGCTAACATGCCTGCCCTGATAATTATTACAGGCTTCGTTTCCAGGCTCATTCGACTAACTAACATTTAACCCAAACCTTGTTTACCTGTCCTCATAAAGAATCTCGGAGTAGGGTTCTAAGTCATGGCATCTTTAATATCTTGCAATTTGCGGGATTGAATCTTGAGGCATGCATACGAAAACCTTATTCGAGTTACCAGATAAAGATTTTCTTGTTGAGATCGAGAAAGGGAGATGAATCGGGAGAAGCCCGGACGACTATCAGACAAGATCAGAGGTTATATCGTGCATAAACAATCACACATTAGCAGTGCATTGGAGGGAGAGAAGAGAAGAGAAGAGAAGAGAGGACAAGACAGACCTTTTTTAGCGCCTCGCTTTGGAGAACTCCTTTAGGAGGTAAAGCCATTGCTACCTGCTAGCCTGGGTAATTTCTCCTTGCCTTTATTTCATTCTTTAATTATAGCTGATCATGACTTGTCAATGGGGATCCATTCTGAAAAGTGATTCCACCATGTTAATAATCAAATCACTTAAATGATTACGGTGGCAGTTGAAACCATAATATTATGATTTATATTATTTTTTAAAACAGTTTTATTATAATAATGTTATTGATAATCTCTTGATTTATTCTTCGTCAAAGGCTAAAGAAAAGAAAAGAAAAGAAAAGCTACCGGTGATGAGCAAACGAATCATGTACCCCTGCAACGTGGATCTGATTTTGCCATGTGAGGTTGCTAGGACCTTTGTTTCTGTCCAAAAAAAAAACAGAAAATGGGCTGTTAATTATTTGCTGTTACATGTTCTTTTCCTGTCGTCCATTCTTTTCACACATCAACTTGCATGGCTATTTGATTCGACTTCGGTCTCGGTTTCTAACTACCCAAAAATCGTGCCATTTGGGGAAAATCAAATAATCGAACAAATCAAATTATCGAAAATCAAAACTTGCATGGCTATTAAATCGCATTGTTCATTGGGTTTGATAGTTTAGTTTTATTTTAGTCCCTATATTTTTGGATGTTTCAATTGAAGCCTTTCTATTCTTTTCGTATTAATTTTGTAAAGGTTCCTTCATCATTACGTGGATGATTCATATAGCCTTTCTATATGGCACCCTTTTTGTTAGAATAATACCTCCATTGTTTTAGTGCAATTAAAAAAAGAGAAAACAATGAATAAGCATGTGAAAATCAATTTATTTTAAATAATTAGTTTCATTTATTTATTTTCAGTGATTTATATTTTATTTTAAACATGAAAGTTTTTTAAAAATGGAAAACTTTTATGTGAAAACAGTGCTCACCGTGTAATCAACTGCAACCTTAGGGCCCCAATTTCCTGGAAATGAGAAGAAATTTATAAAAAAAAAGAGGGTCAGCTTCGGAAATACACAACCTTCCTTTTCCAAAACCAGCTACTTACAATGTCATCGGAAGCCCACCTGTACGGGGAAATTCACCGAACCCCACCCGTACGGGGAACCCCACCCCCTACTCTCTCTCTGCCTCTCCCAAATATTTATATTATCATAAATGGGAATAATGATCTACTCCTCGTTCCTCCGGAGATACATGGTTATTTAAGGGCTGAATGGCTGCTAAACCCAGGGAAGACGTCGGAATACACTAGCTATCTTAAGTATTTGTATGTTATCATTTCAATACCATCTCTTGTTAATGTTTTTCAAAAATCTGAAAAAATTAAATAATTAATCGGATGATATTTGAAAAATAATAGCATTAACATATGTTTTTTTTAAATATTATATTTTAATGATATCATGGAGCTCTACATGGAGCACATGTAAACACTGGTTTCTTAATTAGGGTGTAGTTGAAATTAGAGATACGAGTTTATTAGACCTACAACATAATAATTTTCAGCTCTATTCCGAGCAACTGCAATTGCTTGTTTAACGATTGGATTTACTAGGAACATGGATGGTTTTTGTTTTTCTATTGTTTAGTTGCTTGCTCCACCGGATTGTTTTCCTATTAAATTTTAACACGATCATGAAAATAAAAGCTTATAAACTTTAGAATGGTTGAATGACTTATCTCCAATTTTAACCGACATGTTGAAAGGAAAGTTCCACGAACAAATTTGTATTGTATTTTTAAGTTATTTAAGGTGTTTGATTTTTTTCCCTATGATTTTGGATTTTTTTTATCAAAATATTTTACTTATAATTTTATAATATTATAATTCGAATTTATATTATATTTATGTATTGTGTTAAAAAAAAACAATTGTAACAACCTTCCCTCGAGTATTTATCGTCATGGTGACACAAAGATTTAGTTGGTGTTAGGATTATTTTTCCCAAAAAAGGACTTCTTAGAGGAATGTTTTAGGGCCACATTTTGATAGGCATTTATTGTGTTATATGTCTAATGAACATGATATTGGAAATGAGTCTTAGGAATCTGATATGTTGGCTGCCAATAAACACTTGGTGTTGAGGTGTTATCCGAGCATTACATGCTAAGAAACAGAGATTGGTGGTCAAAATTGAAGTGTGTGAATGGATGAAAGACACCTGGATCCTCTCCCGTTTCCCAAACCCAGTACTTTTGGCCTCGATATAACTAGCATGGGCAGGGCTCCTTTGCCAAAATCATCACCTATCAATCAAGTATATGTAGTTAGCGAATATTTATTATTTTTTTAAGCTCAAAATTATTGTGTATTTTGATGTATTTATCTAAGGAAATAAAATTAAATGGAGGATAATGTCCAAATACCCGATCCTTATCTTATTGTTTTATAACTTTACTTGTGATGTCTGTAATACAAGGTTTAAGTCAGGCTGATTTTCAGTTAAAATAAAAAAAAATTAATTTTGTGTGATTTAATAAAAAATCTAAGTTGACTATGTCTTGGTCAACTGAAAAAAACTAATTAAACCCCAATAATTATAATTTTTTTTTACAAGACTAAAAAATAAAATTGATTTGGATTAACCATAATCAAATCTTGTAACTATTATAAAACTTACCTTAAATCAAGCCCATATCGTATTTAAAAATTGTATATCTTAAACTAATGTAAATATACAGGATTCCACTATAGTGATCTTAACTTGTGAGCTTATCCATTAAATATTTGATCTTACAAAGTGATATTTTTTTTTTAATTAAGGTGTTTAAGTTAACTTGTGCATACCTTCACTAAATTCTTGAACTCTTGTGCTTGTGTTCATATAAGTTTTTCATACAATAACATATTAAATCGCTAATTTTTATACCAGAGAGCATGACTCCAAAAACAACATAGCAATTGTGATTTGAATTCTATACCTTAAAAAAATATAACTCTTAAGCTCATCTAATTTTAATTTAAAGTGTTTGATATGCCAATCCCATTTACTTTTTAAAATATTTTTTAATATGAAATATATTAAAATAATTTTAATATAAACGTATTACAATGATTTTAAAACATAAAGAATATTATATCGATTTTTTTTAATAAAAAAATGAAATCATATTTTTACCCATAATCAATATTACATTTGAAACCATAAAATTAATCAACTCAATTGAACTAACTACAACATGATTTACTTTACAACTTAAATTAACTACTAGCTTACGAGGTTTCAAGAAAATCAATGGAATACGTGGCAAAGCACGGGGCAGTTTAGTAATGCTCAATGCAAGCAAGTCAGGGGAGGAACTAGGCTGAACGATGGCATCCTCTCTCTTTTTCTCTTAAAAAATATACTTCAGTTTTAGAGTTTCGAAATTTCTTAAATTACCCTTCACTATGAGTTTTATTTTACAGGAAACTGAGCAAGTGTTTTGCACAAAGTTATTTATTTTACATTGTCTGTACTTTGTGTATTTTATTCATGATTTTACCCCTAATATTATCATGATATTGATTTTACTAGTCGTACGGTATGTTCGGTATTATTGAATTGTGCCATGCTGTACTATGTTGTGTTGGGCTATAGTTTTTGGTTGTGTTGTGAGGTGAAAACAATATTCTGTAATTAATTACTAAAATTTAAGTAGTTCAATAGTGCTTGGTTAAATTATATTATTGTGTTTTTTTAATGAAAATAGCAAATAAGAACGGTAACATACTAAAAATGTCTTGATCAATATATTTCTTTTATATTATGATCTATAGATAATTAAATTACGTGTCCATGTTTTTATGAGAGTAATTTATAATTTAAAAAACCAAAAATAAATAAATAGGATGAATAATATGCATTATTTCAATAAAACTAGTGATATGATGAAAAAATTATAAAATTGATTTATATAAAACACTAGGCATATTTGATTTTTAATAATCACAACAAATAATAGAGAAAGTATTTCATTTTAATTAGAGAAAATTGAATTCCACAACAAGTAGTCGTGCTTTTGATTAAAAGCATGAGATGCATTTCTTTGTATAAAACGCAAATCAATTTTCATTTAAAGAGACATTTTGATTTTGAAATAAAACATGTACAAAGCGTGTCTGATAATAGCGCTAGATATCTAATTAAAATATTATTTAAGAGTGTGATTGAAGTTGTTTTTTAAAATATTTTTTATTTAAAAATATAATAAAATAGTATTTTTTATTTTTAAAAAATAATTTATGACATAAATAAATTAAAATAATTTAAAAACAAAAAATTAATAATTTATCTTTAAAAATATTTTTAAAATACAATGACAGTAACACTAAAGCAAAGATATTTTGAATGAAATTATAAAATGAGATCGTTTCACAACAGCCCTTCTGAGTCCTGACTAGGATGAAGACGTAGAGGGACCACCAAGAACGACAGCGTTTTTGAAGGGCGTGGTTATGGCTTCTTTCTTTGTAACTATCAAAAAGGGTATTGTCGGGGTGTTTCTTGCGTGCTCAACCCGCCCACCTTTCCTCTTTCTTTTTGTTTTTCTCCTCTCTCCTTCTTTATTAAATGTCCCCTTCCTTCCTACTTGCCTCCCAATATCTTTCAAAATAATAATAATTTTATTTATGGTGTAAAAAAATATATGTTTAGTCAAAATATTGTAAAATTGATTTTTATATTTAAATTAAATAAATAAAAATTATTCTATCTTTTGTAAAATTGAAATTAAAAGTGTAATATATATAAATTGTTTTAGTAAAAACATAAAAAATATTTAACTAAATAAAGACGAAGATAATATCGAACCGTCTATCACCCAATACAATTCCAAACTTCCCCGGATAGCCAAGCACAATACTGTACAGAACCCAAAGCAAATCCCACCCATGCCCTCCGTACAATCAACCATATAACTTTTTTTCCCTTTATACCCTTGTTGTCTTGTGCTTTTCCACCCCTACCCTGAGTGGACTCACTCGGGTATCAGATAGATAGTAGATTTCTCTAACTTCTGCATCCAAACACAAGAGAAAGTCAGTCCTCCTCAGAACCAAAAAAGGAAAAGTCCGGTGGTATTTTACAGCCATGGTGAAATCAAGCGAAAGTGGGGTGGCTCCATTCTTGAAGAAATGCTATGAAATGGTAGATGATGAATCAACAAATTCGATAATCTCATGGAGCCAGACCAATGATAGCTTTGTCATACGGGACATGACTGAATTCTCTGTCCACTTACTGCCTAAGTACTTCAAGCACAGCAATTCTTCTAGTTTTGTCAGGCAGCTCAATATCTATGTAAGTTTTCTTTGTTTGTTTCTTTATGTTCTTCAATGTTTTTTCTTCTTCTTTTGCTTGCCTCTTTCTTGTTTTGGTTGCGTGATTGAATTTTAATTCTGGGTTTTTTTATTGATTGATTATTTCTAAAGGGATTTTATGAATTTTTTTGAATATCAAAATTGACGTGAACAATATTTTTTTGAATATCAAAATTCTGGGTTAGTTTATTGTCTTTAAAATGAACAATCTTTTGAATTTTCGAAGCAGGGTTCAACTGAATTATGCTCCAATGGAAATAAAATATCAAGTATAGACTGTTAACCAGTAATATAAAATGTATAGTGCTGAAGAAGACATTATCTTTGAATGCAGTTTTGCATACTAAAGAAGGGATCCCTCCGTTTTTAGAAATGTTCGCTTCCAGACGATATTCTTATATGTGCATTTCTAGATTCTTAAAACACTATACGAACTTGTACATTGCTTTCAACGCTTTAGATTCTTAATAATGGTATATAGTACCAAGATATGGTTTTTTAATTGTTATTAGCTATCTGGTTGGGTGTAAAAGCAATGTTCTTGAATCTTTACCTGGGGTCCTGCTTCTGTGTCTTAAGACTGTCTTTGTATAGCATTACCATATATATATTAGAGAGGCAGAATACAGCTAAGGTTGTCCCCATGTGGCAGTGAAGCAATTCCTGGAGATGTGTGGCTGATAAGATCGATACAGATCTTACACATGGCTTGTTGCATCCCAAGTTTGCCATTGCAAATTATATAGCCTTGGTATTTCCTGATACATTACTCATCTTGTGTTGTGAATTTTCACTTGTTTTGAAGGTCTTTTATGAACATTTTTCTTTGTGCTTATTTTTCCTTTCTCGTGTACTTGTGCTGGCATTGGGTGAGCACAGATTGTAGGAAATGATGGGATGGGAGAAAAGGGAGCCAGTGAACTCCTCTTTAGCAATAACTGTAATGTATAAACTCCTTAACACGAGTTATATGTGTCCAAGCAGAAATAAATTAAAGTTAAGACTTAAGGCTGATAGTATTTCAGCTATTACTGTTCCCCAGCTGTTCTCTGTGCATCTTTCTAGCAACAATTTGGCTTGCAAATTGTGCTCATGTAAAAGAGGATCGATTCTAGTTGTTTGCTGTTCTTTCTCACATACAAGGGTACTATTCCCCCCTTTTGAGCTGAACATTGTGGCAATTCGAAGTCCATTTTCATTGGGTTTACTCATTTGATTTTGCTTTTCCCTGTCTTAGAGTTAGACTAGACAAAGGTCCTGGTTCAAGTCTGACCTAGCTAAGAAAACAAAGAGAGCAGGCATGACGGTTCAGAATTACATAGTTGTGAAGTTACTCTTTGAATGAGTCATTCGAAAGTGATTCTTGCTAAAATATTGCAGTGTTATATTTTTATTTGTAAAAGTTCTGTTTGTAGTGAAAAAATTCATTGCAAAATAAGCTAACTAGTCTTCATCTGCTCCTCTGAGAATGATTAAAATTAAACTGATGTATGTCTCTTTTTTATTTGGGTAATTTCGTAATGATCTAAAACTAATTAAAATATTAAGTAAAGCAAAATTTGAGCAATATTCCCACAGTATTCTCTTGTTCATTCATCCTCTTGTTTGATATTTGCAATGGCCTTTGGCCTTTTAAAATTTGGTTTCTGAAAGTTTCTCTTTGAGGAAACACTTTACATAATGTGTGTAAGAAGCTTTTTAAGGTTTTCTTACAAACTATGTGCAACTTAGGATATCATTTCTCGTCACAAAATTATGCAGGGCAAACTGTGTTTATGGGTGTTTGTGGTAAAGAATGAAGTGGTTCAGTTGCCATACATGTTAACCCCCACGCCCACTCCACTGCGGTCCGTTCTTTGAATTTGAAATCACATGCTTTATTCAAGTATCTAATAGTCATAAACTTGTTTCAGGGATTTAGAAAAATTGATACAGATCAGTGGGAATTTGCAAATGACGGATTTATCAGAGGGCAGAAACATCTGTTAAAGAATATCTTCAGGAGGAAAAATTCTCAGGTCACAGACAATCGAAGGTCAGTGCAGCAGCAAGACAACTCCATTGAGCATTGTGAAAGTGTTGAAAATGCAGGTCTCTGGAAGGAAGTTGAGAACCTGAAGACAGGTAAAAGTGCACTCACTCAGGAGTTGGTTAAGCTCGGGCAGCACCAGGAAACTGCAGACAATAAGTTGCTCCTGTTGAGGGATCGCCTTCAAGGAATGGAAAAAAATCAGCAGCAGATGCTATCTTTTTTAGTGATGGTAGTGCAAAGCCCAGGGTTTCTAGCCCAGCTACTACACAAAAAGGAAAATAATTGGCGGATGGCTGAGCCAGGAAGCATAGTGGAGCAGGGTGCAGATGATGTCGATCTGTTGGCATCTGAAGGAATGATAGTAAGGTACCAGCCACCAGTGGATGAAATGTTCGAGCCTGTACACACACCGCCAATTGGTCCAGAAAATCCACGAGAATCTAACCCATCTTCTGATGGGATGAAAGACTTTTTTGTCAATCCAGATTTTATGGAACTTCTTATGGATGAAAATCTGGGTTCTGAAAATCATGCCTCGTTTGTTTTACCAGAATTAGCGGATGATGGTTCATGGGAACATATGTTTTTAGCCAATTTCATTGAGAATACTAAAGACACCAAACCCGAATCTGAAGAGAGCCCTGATACTGAAACTGATACTGGAACAACAGTTGCTGGGACACAGCTGGAGAGATCTCAAAATTTTGAATATTTAATAGAACAGATGGAGAGGTCCAGTGACTTGGAGAACAAAGCAGCTGATGGACCTTACTTTGACAAGTCTCAGAACTTGGAAATTCTAACTTGGCAGATGGATCTTTTGGCTTCAGAACCAAACCACTAACATCGCGTAACCGACCTCATAGAAAGATAGATATACGAGATTCAGACAGGTGATTTTAATTAAACAATGTAAGTTGGTTTTCTCTGGTCTCTCTTCCTTCACAAACCATTACAAAAAAATCTGTTATTTATAACAGAGGAAATCTTATTACTTTGAGATTGCATTGTGTTTCAAAGTCGTTAGAGTGTCGTGTTCATGCCAGTTAGTACAATTCCCATACGCTGATTCTCTTTATTTGTCGATTGATAGATTTAGACGCGGGAGCATGTTTTCTCCACATCTGCTGGGAGGAATTGCCTGGCGGTATTTTGTTCCTTGAAAATGAAGTCACTCATTATTTACCATAAACTTAAATGATGATATATAGTCATTGCCTTTTACTTGACAGATTCAGTGCTCTAAAATGTAATAGGCAGTCGATTTTATATATATATATATATATATATATATATATATATATATATAAGCGTTTTTTTGGCAGAAAAAGATCCTCTTTTATTTGTGGAAGCCCTCCGGGAGCTTAGCTGCAGTACTGTGATTGAACCACCCTTCTGGTTATATTGTTATCGAAATGATTTTGCTCCTCTAACTGCATTTTCCTTGTAATGGCTTTCTTATGGTTTTGGAGGTGTTTTGCACGAGGATAATAGAATCTGAGAGGGGGCGTTACAGCACAAATGCTTAACACGATCTTAGAGAGGATTTAATGAAGTTAATATAGGTCTCGGTGATAATAGAAGCTCGGTAGATGGCTGCCAAACATGCATTATTCCGTCTCATTCTATGTTATTTTTAGCAGCAAGATAACGGCTCTAGATTGCCACTGTCAACGTGAACCTAAAAAAGTGAGAAACAATTTTTCAAACATCTGACAACCTTCACGGCTTAATTTTCTATTGGATGCCAAGAGTGCTAACTCAATCATCAGCTTGCTGATGATGCTACACGGATACTGTCCGTACAGAGCTCGACTCTGCTAGCAACAAACATTTTTAGATGCGCACAGAAGCAACTCAATTGCGTGCAAAAATCCATCAAGCTTCATTGATGCGGGAGATTTGAGCAGAAAGTAATAAGATAAGAAAAGAGAGAGAAAGCCATGAAGCAGCAGCCATAGAGTAGGGGGGTTGGAAAAGTTTTTTACTTTTTCTTTTTGTTTCAATTAATCAAAACTAAATTTGTAATGTCAAGAAAATTACATATCAGTAGATTCAAATTTGGGCTTAAAACCTACCGAGTAATAAAAATCTAATAAAATAACATAAACTAAAGTTCTATTATAAAAATAAATAGAATCTAATAACTGGGGGCTTGATTGAGTCTAATCTCCCAACCAAAGAATGACGAGTTGGGTTACTCTTTATCATCGATAATTAAATACATGCGTAAATCATATCTTGGATCTGATGTCTCTATTAACTCTTCCAGAGTCAAAAAAAACTCGAACTCGTCAAGTATACTTCAAAATGTCCCTAATAACACTTCTAGATATAATGATTTAATTTTTGTAATGTCTCTTTGGTAATCTAAATATAGTTTGAATCTAATCGTTTAGTTCATAAACTAGGATTCGTTGAAGTCAATTGTCCCTGGTAAAAACAATTTGTACATCTAAAGTATTTTTTTTTTCCAAAGATAAGGATAATATTGCAAAGGTCTCGAAAGGACCACCAAGGAAAGATTGTTGTGTTTTATATATAACAGGGTCATTCATGTTAAAAGTAGAGCTGATATCAAACTTTAATGGCAGCTTAAAGACATGATTATTTGATTCAATCATTTGCAACACTTTGAATGGTTTAACACTACTTGATTGCAATTTATGACTCATTCTCAAAGGACATCATTCAAGTCTAATCTGCATCATGAAATAATCTTTAATATTAAGTACATCATGATAATATAAACGAGCTTGAAATTTGTATTGTTCATTACTTGTTTGAATTTGTTTTATAATCTCAACATACAAATTATAAACTCTACATGCAAAAGACTTAGTTGAATGAAACATTTTAAAGTGAGGAAATATGAGAAAAAGATCTACAAGCTTCCTATATTTCTAACTATGAACATTACATGACTGAGGGTGTAAAGTGAAATAAACACTATCTAAAACTTAGTAGATATAATTTGTACATAACCTAGTAAATTAGAATTATCTTCTTCTTTCTCATCACGTGTCAGGGGTAATGGATCAATGAGTTCAACATACTACTTTAAACCTATAATGTGTTAGACATCAAGCATAAGGGGATAAGAAGCATGTTGCTCTAAACCTTTTACATGTTCAACGTCAAGCATGGTAGGTGAGGAATCAAGTAGTTTAAAAGGATCAATATCATGAGACTTTTTTAAATACTATATTTACCTCTTTGGACAATCACACTAAAGAGTTTCCTAAGACATTTTCCTCTACCAATAAAACAAAATTGCTATATTTTTTTATTAATTTGATTTTTAAACTCATTTGGATTTATTGTGTTCAATTTGTTTTCTTTATTACTCTTCATCTAGATCACTAAAGTTTTTAGGATTAAGTTCATACATTTGTACATAATAATTTTCCTTTTCACCTATATTCTTATGTTCCTGAATGTCTAAGAATTTAGAGTTGTAGTTGAAGAACACATTATCAAAACCTTAATATTTAGCACATTAAACCTCTAAACTCAACCTAGACATTTAATTAACAACTTGTTTACCCTTATTTTCTTTATAAATTTAGGCATGACTAGGATTATGTCTACAAGGGGGAATACCTAATAAATAATAATTATTTGTAAATTACGACCTAAAAAGGGTTCTAAGAGTGTCTTGATATTTTGTCTATCGACTCTTTATAGGCAACATATAATCTTGCATCAATAAGGCTTAGTCAAGAGTAAAAATACCTATAAGCCTAACATATTTTCTAAAATCATCATCCAACCCTTTATAAAATCTATGCAAAGTCATGACTTTATTTTCCCTTACAGCAAATCTCATTATGTAATCATTTTAAATTATGTTATATATTCCCCTACTTTAAATTATTATTGTTGTTGTTGTTTAAGAGTTTATTCTTATAATCTAGGGTAGTTACTTTTCCTATAGTTTTGTTTTATTATAGTCCAATTAATTATCTAAGGTTTATCTCTCATCTCTAAACAATTCTTGACATCTTTCCAATAAAATTTAGCTTGAACAATTAATATCATCTTAACAAATCTAACTTTTCTATTATTAGATAATTTGTGTCACTCAAATAATTATTTCATGTCATAAATCCATATGTAAAAGATCTAAGGGTCATTATTACTATCAAAAGTGAGGGCTTGGATTTTGTAAAGGCTCATGACTCACTCATCAAGATCATTGTGTTTAGACTAAATAAAAGTAATAACAATTACAACTATAAATAACAAGTGCAAAATAAAAAAAAAAAGAGTAAAATTCAACAAATCAAAAGGGAAAGTGATTTACTAGCTAAATTGCTTGAGAGTAAGTTGGAATTTATTGTCAGTAATGTTTTGAAGATTTTGACATAGCGATGAAGGACAGGTTGGATGATATGGAAGTGTGACGTGGTAGGTTAGACAACGTGGCATGCTAGATAACATTGCAGAAGTTAGTTAGTTTGACTTGAAAGCTATTATGAACTCCTTAAATTGCTTGTAATCATATTCTTTGTTGTTATCTGTGATGATTGTGCAAAAATGAGTGAATTTATGATTCTGATTTGCGTGTTGTTGCTAAGGACAATGACACTCGAATGGTGGTAGAGTTGAGGTTGTGTTGGCTATGGTGGTACTAATTTGGCTAATTCTTGTTGATTATGTAGATGATGAACAACATAATATTTTTTTTTTAAAAAAAAACAAATTGTTGGTGCCATCCCAGGAAATAACAAGTTTATGCAAGCATTATTGATATTTTTTTTTATTAATAAGAACTCTCTATATATTTACGGTTCATCATCTCTCTTGAATTGAATTTTAGGAATTCAACAAATTGTTAGATTATTTAATTGTAAGAACAATTTAAAAACTAGGTTTTGATACTGAAGTTAATGCGAGATTCTTTTTTGAAAATAAAGTAAAAAACTAAAAAGAGATAAAGGAAGTCAAATAAAGATGAGAAAAAAACAAAGTCAAATAAGAGAAGAATAGGGGTTGAAAATATAAGTTACTTTGCAATTTTTATTCAATTCATCAACACTACATTGCATTGTCAAGAAATTACATATTACCTAATAACTAAAACAGGTCGTCCTTCTTCCTACTGTTCACCGTGACTCATTGTCACTTTGGACTGGCAATTTGTCACGGTGAATCGCGGGTGTTTGTGCGCTTTTTTTTTTTTTTTTACACCGGAACTCTTTTTGTATTTTTTATGGTGGAAATGGACAGATGAGAGGGTTTGGCCGAGCGGTTGTCGCGTGCGCTGCCAACACAGGCGCGCGCGAGTTCGAGACGCTCGGCCACCAATTGTGATTTCATTTCGTTTTTTTTTTTAAATAACAGTTTTTTTTTTAAAAAAGGTTTTTTTGAAAATGAATTTTTTTTTAAATCGTTTTTTTTTTAAATAACTGTTTTTTTTTTTTTTAAAGTTTTTTTGAAAATGATTTTTTTTTAATTTAAAAAAAAATGGTTTCTTTTTTAAAAAAATGTTTTTTCTTAATAACTGGTTGTTTTTTTTTTTTTATTACAAATCTGATTTGCTTTTTTAAAAAAAAAAACTGTTTTTTTTAAATGTTTTTTTTCTAGTTGTTGTTTTTATTTTTTTACAAAAAAAATTATTTGTATTTTTTGTTAAAAAAAAATTTGATAACTGGTTGTTGTTTTTATTTTTTACAATATTTTTTTTTAATAACTAATGTGTCCAGGTCAACTTACGTGCACCACGACTAATCTCCGGATCCACTTTTTTTTATAATTTTTTTTACACAAAGACTCTTTTATGGTGGAAATGACAGATCAGAAGCTTTGCCCGAGCGGTTGTCCATGGCTGCCTAACATCATGGCGCAGCGAAGTTCAAACCGCTCAGACACCAAAATGTGATTTTTTTTAAGAACTGAGAAAGAAAAAAATTTGTAAATTTTTTTTTTTTTAATAACTGGTTTTTGTTGTGTTTTTTTACAAATCTCATTTGTTTTTTTCTTAAGAACTGTTTTTTTTAAATGTTTTTTGTTAAAAAATGATTTTTTTTAATAACTGTTTGTTGTTTTTATTTTTTTGCAATTTTTTTTTTAAATAACTAAAGTGTCGAAACCAACTTACGTGCACTACGACTAATCTCTTAATCAACTTTTTTTTAATATTTTTTCCCTATTTTGTTTTGCTACTTATACATTATTTTTCTTAACCGAGGTGTCCGGGTCAACTTACGCACACCACGGTTCTTTTTTCCCAAGTATATTTTTTTTTCCTAGCCAACTAAGCGCGCCGCGAATAATCGCTATGCTCATTATTATTTTCTTTTATTACCTAACGAGCTAAAACAACTCGGTTTTCTACTGTAGCCCGTGACTCATAGTCACTGTTCATTGGCAATTTGTTCCGATGCATCGCAGCGCACGTCTACCTTTTTTTTTCAACAGTGTAATACATTTCGTATAATAATACAAAAAATAAATCTTTTTTTTTTAAAAAAGTCTTCGAATTTTAATTTTGTGCTCTGTTTTTTAAACTTTATTTCTTAAACAATATTTATAATATTTTGGTTTTTAATATTTCATATCTAATATTACTGGAAAAAAAATACAACTAAAAAAAATGACAAATTTACCTACATTATCTACAATTAAAAAATATTCGAGTCACTTCCCGTTTCGATTACACTGTTTTTTTAGACGACAGATAAGTAATTATAGCACGCAAAAAACTTGAGGTTTATTTCTAAAAACAAATTACAATATTTTTATTTATAATGTGTCAGATCTAATATTACAAGAGGAAAAAGGCAACTCATAATTTTTTTTTTGACAAATTTACCTTAATTATCTACAATTAAAAAATCTACGACCCACTTCCCATTTCGATTACACTATAAAGTATGTAAGACTGAGTATATGTTTTAATATTTATTGAATATTATCGCCTAAAAAATATATAGAGAGAAAAAAATGACCCTACGCATTTCTTGCAAAAAAAATAATTAATATCGGTATTCTTGAATACATTTAATATAATAATATGATTAATGAAATCTTATAAATATAACTTTGGCTTTTAGCTTTTAATTTAAATTTCTATTTTATACTCTTTTTTTTTCTTTTAATAAACGATAACCTTTTTTTCACATTTTTTTTATTTTTTAATAACCGTCGTGTTCAAGTCTTTTTTTTTAAACCGGTTTCTTTTTTTGTGTTTTTTTTAACCAGAGTTTCCGTGACAACAAGTTTCTAACAAATCATTTCACCTTCTTAGTAAATTTTCTAACAAATTTTATCAAAAGTTTTTTAGAAATAGCAATATTCAATTATTTTTTAGTTGAAAAAAACCATTTTTCACAGATTTTATCAATTATAATTTTACCAATTAAATATTAAAATAACAAAATACAACATTTATAAAATCAATCAATTTTCTACATATATAAAAAAGCCTAGCGGAGCGGGCAAATTCGCTCGTAAATACTACAACCCATATCAGAATAGATTTTGAGCTTAAAATTCCCTAGCCAATAAAAATACGATAAAATAACATGAACTGCAATTTATTAGTAAAAATTATATATAATTTAATAATTTTGACGGTTTGGAAAATCTCAATCTCTCAACCAAAATAACAATGAGTTGGGCTCAATATGTGCTCGGATATAATGTCCCATCATTCATGATACTGAAACGAATGAAATTACAACAGGCAGGGAAACAAAAAAAACAAAGGCGCAATTATTTGAACTGTTGAGTTTTACATAATATTGAGAAGGAGGATTATGGGTGGACAGCCTTAGCCATGCCATATGCCGCAGCAGATGCAATGGCACCAATAAGGACAGTTTGCAAAGCACTTTTAAAGGGTTTATTACCAGTGAAGTAGCCCTTAGCAAAGCCGAAGACCAGCAAGGCTGCCAAAGTTAAGATCACCGAAGCAACCACAGCATCTTCAGCTCTTGGAATGAACATGTAAGGAGAGAGGGGTACAAATCCACCCAAAACATAAGCAATGGCAATAGTCAGCGCACTATGTAGTGCTCTTCTTGGATCCGGCTTCTCCAATCCTAGCTCAAATCTGTACCCATGTCATTATAACTTCATTTCAGTATTTTTTTTTCTTTTTTTAATTAACATTGATGTCCGGGTTAATTAATCTCACGAATCCTAAAATTAACAATCATGTAAATCTCTGGTCATTATCATATTAACCAGCACATGGCTCAAACTTGAGACTACATGGAAGCAAACCTCTTAATCTCGAGTTCGTACCACTATATCATCTACTAAATTGTTCGGTTGGTTTTGCCAATGAAACATATGGTACAGCAGCTAGCTAGTTTTAATAAAGTATAAAATCAACACATTATCAAAATCAAACTCATTAAGCAAAAGAAAACCAAGCATCCACTCTATTACATTACCTAGAAAAAGAAAAGGAAAGAAAATCTAAATGGATATCTCGTGATGCTGGATAACATAAAATCATTGTGCAATTTGCAGATCACCCGTGCTCTGGGTAGGGGACCCTTGGTTTTTGTCGAAAGTTGAAACTTATTTTAAAAGTGAACTTGGCCTATTGTACATACTGTAATCATGATGTGAAAGTGGAGCAAGTGTCAACAAAATGGTGCATTTTTGGGGGAATTTTAGAAATACATCTTGAAAAATTAACATCGACTTGTTGCTCCACCTTTCCAGAGAACTCTAATTAAGTAAACAATTACTATTCCAAACAAGAGAGGTTTGAGGATAAATGGAGCTTACTTCATCATGAAATCAAGCCAGGCTTGAGGCTTCTTCCTTAGAGCACTAACCACAGGCCCATACTCATGCGGCTCTATTCCGTAGTGTGCCAGTATCTCAGCCACCTCAGCCGCCTCTGCAATTTCCCCCCAAAAAGAATAACCTCATCCATCATCTTTTTGCAACAACTTAACTTGGAATCATGTTCTTTATTAGTACTATACCATTAGCAGATTGAACTCGATCGGGGAAGGAAAACAAAATAGTCTCCTAGCTGGACATCCTTATCGCTGGGAAAAAAATCATTGTAAGAAGTACCTGTATCGGGAACACTATTGATCTCTTCTTTCTCTCTCATGAGCTCTATTGCATAGTTATCTGCCTCACTTTTTGCCGCTAGATATCTGCACAATAAATAGGAATTAGCATCTAACGTTAGCAGAGTCAGGTTTACGGTGGTGTTTCTCAAGGAGCAAAAAAAAACCTGCAAAACAAACAAATTTTAAAGGCAAAATCAAAGACAAATAGATATGATTAACAGTAAGCATGAATACCCTCCAAGTCCCATGGAGATAGCGCCAGCGGCAACTTCGGCGATGCCGGCGGTGAGAACAATGGAAGACGTAGCATTAGCTCCAGATAAACCGGCAGCGAGAGCGAAAGGAACAGTTAGACCATCGGATACACCGATGATGATGTCACGAACGATCTCACCGGCAGTGAAGTGTTTCTCTTTGTGCTGGTTCAGGAGGGTCTGTTTCTCGGGATCTAGATTATCTCCTTGTGTCAAAGCCGCCATTTGATGATTTTTTGCCTCTGTGATGCTGTCAATTAGTATGCACTTTTATAAAAATAATAACTGTGAGGGAGAGGGAGAGTCCTATAATAAGAGGACTTTGAAGGGCCCGGCTGCCTTGCCTGGGAGCGTTTTGATTATCTAAGCTTGGGGCGTGCTGGTGGTATACAGCTAGGTTGTATCAATAAATTAAAATTATTTAGAAACAATAAAAAATTTAATTTAAAATAAAAAATAATTTTTTAATTTAATTTTTTCAAAAATATTTTTAAAATTTAATAACAAACAGGGAATTAGTTTGATGCCAACCGCCCATGTTTTCTTAGGAAACTTCCAAAAGTGCAATGATTTTCTTATTTTCAAATGTATGGACGAAGAAGCGAAATTGAAAATTTCAAAGCCTGACTGAAAATAATCTCTCTTTGAGACTCAATAATTGTGATATGTATTATAATTTGAGGACTAAACTTGAGATTCGCTGTTATTATTCATTCATGTGCCAACCACACGCATTTCGATAGGGAATGACAGCAGGATGCACCAAAAGCGGAGAGTGGAGACACCATCAGAGTCAGAGGTGCTCCATGTGTAGGCAAGGTAGTCAAACTCCTGGAGTCAACTCACGAAACTCGCATCGAGTTTGCGAAGTTGGCTCAGTAAACCCTAGTTGGACGGAAGAAAAACCGAAACCGGTCAAACTCGGTCAAACTCGGGGTGACTCGTGAAATCGGACCGGATTGGTCCGATTTCACGATCCCAGCTGCTCGGCCTTCGCAGCTTCACTTCAGGCTTGAAAAACGAAAAATCATGTTCATTCTTTCAATCACAGACCCGTTCTCTTCCACAAACGAAAAATAAATAACCCCTCTTTGTCTTACTCTGCCCGAGGAAGGGAAGAAAGAAGATGACAGACAAAGCCTGGGAGCTTCGGCAAAATCTTGCTGTCAGATGTGGTGGTGAGGAGAAGAAGGCGGGTCTTTTGGGGCAGGAAATGGAATTCATTGGACATAGGAACTGCCGTTGTGATTTTGGCGATGCATGTTCTTTGTTTCTGCGCACCTTTTTACTTCACCTGGACTGCATTTTGGGTTGCCTCTGGCCTTTACGTTGTCACCCCGTCTGTTACGTTCACACAAGAATTTCTAAGAAAAAGTGGATTTTCGAGGAATCCAGAAAACCTCCAAATTAATTCAAATAAATCTTCAGTTCATTTCTCATGTAATTCATAAATTAAATACACTGAAGTTAACAACTTCCCTGATCCCACGTTCCCCAAATTACTCTGACCTATTTGACCGAATCAATCGGCTTAATTTATTGGACCAGACTCTTAATTAAATAACATAAATAATTAAATACTGAAAGAATGGACTGGACAATTGCAACTGGACTGGACTAAATATTGCAACTGGACTGGACTTAAATACTGGACTTGAACTAAACACTTTATTATTGAACCAACTCGGTTCATCTTCAACTGGA
The DNA here is from genome assembly GCA_029228465.1 of Salix viminalis. NCBI lineage: Eukaryota > Viridiplantae > Streptophyta > Magnoliopsida > Malpighiales > Salicaceae > Salix > Salix viminalis. The sequence continues at coordinate 8,552,166 of CM055435.1, forward strand.
CCGACAATCTCTCCAACCAGCTTCCAACTAGCCTCGTCTCCTGCGCTGCATTTGATAAGAACAACCTGCAAGAAATGACACTGAATGGACTAGGCACGTGACATTGCCCCCTGCTTAAAAAATCTTGTCCACAAGATTGGGATATTCACGGACAAGTGTCCCGTAATCCACCCAAGAAGTCTCCTCATCACCTAATCCCTTCCACTTTACCAACAGCTCACTCACAGCCCTATTCTTTTTCTTTGTCATTCTTCTCTCCAAAATACTCTCTGGCTCCGGCCGAACCCATCCCTCCTTATCAGTCGGCGGTAACGTCACCACCTGCCGGTGACGATGACCCAGCTTCAGCTTCAAGCACGAAACGTGAAAAACTGGGTGAATCTTCGACTCCGTGGGTAGATCGAGCTTATACGCCACCTTCCCAATCTTCTCAAGTATCTGAAATGGGCCATAAAAACGGGGTGACAGCTTCATATTCCCCCTCTGCATCACCGATTTCTGCCTATAGGGTTGAAGACGAAGGTAAACCCACTGCCCCGTTTCAAATTCCCTTTCTGTGCGTTTCAAATCTGCAAACTTTTTCATTCTATCTTGTGCCAGGTGGAGATTGGACTTCAGCAGCTCAAGCAACTCATCTCGGTTTTTCAAGGTAAGCTCCAACTCTTGAATTTTTGTTGTTCCTGGTATGAATGGTAGTAGTTTAGGGGGTGGGTAGCCATAAACAACCTCAAATGGGGATAATTTGGTAGATGAATGTACTGTGGTGTTATACCACCATTCGGCCAAGGAAATAAATTTAGACCAACCCTTTGGCCGATCACCAGAAAAACACCTCAAATACTGTTCCACCATTTTGTTTACGATCTCAGTTTGACCGTCTGTTTGTGGATGGTAGGCTGAGGAAAATTTTAATGTAGTGCCCTGCAACTTAAAAAATTCTTTCCAAAAAGAACTTGTAAAAGTTGGATCTCTGTCTGTAACAATTGAATTCGGCACCCCATGTAGCTTGAAAATATTATGTAGGAATACCTGTGCAATCTTAGCAGCTGTATATGGATGTGAAATAGGCACAAAATGAGCATACTTAGATAGTCTATCCACTACCACAAGTATCACAGAATACCCATCTGACTTTGGTAAACCTTCAACAAATTCTAATGAAATATCAGTCCACACCTTATCAGGTATGGGCAAGGGTTGTAGCAAACCCGCAGGTGAAACATTTTCAGACTTGTTTACTTGGCAAACATCGCACTCCTTTATAAATCGTTTTATATCTGCACGCATTCCAGCCCAATAGAATTCTTCCTTAGCTCTATTTAGGGTTTTGTGAAACCCTGAGTGGCCCCCTTGTGAACTACTATGCACTAAATGCAACACCTGCTCCCTTAGACCATTAGCTTCAGGTATAGTCAATCGCCCCTTATAGAACAAGTAGCCATTTCTCTCTTCCAAGTGCTTAGAGGACAGTCTGCCACTCCTTAATTCCTTTAACACTGTCTGAATTTTACTGTCTGCATCATAACCACCCTTTAGCTGTTCCAGCCAGCCGGATTTTGGTACTGTAATGGCTGAAATTTCCCCTTTAGCCGTAGTCTCCATTTGCCTGGATAAGGCATCAGCTACCTTATTTGCTTTCCCCTGTCTGTACTCCACTGTAAACTCATACCCCAGAAGTTTGGAGATCCATTTCTGTTGAAGTGGAGTTCCAATCTTTTGCTCTAGTAAGTACTTCAGGCTCTGATGGTCTGTTTGTATCTTGAAAAAATGACCAATGAGATAAGGTCTCCATTTTTTAACTGCTAGGACTAGAGCCATGAGTTCCTTCTCATATGTAGACAGATGTAGGGCCTTCCCTTGTATGGCCTGGCTCATGTAAGCTAAGGGCCTGCCTTGCTGCATTAACACCGCTCCCACACCCAAACCAGATGCATCACATTGAATTATGAAAGGAATTGAAAAATTAGGTAAAGCTAAGACAGGAGGATTAGTTACAGCGTGTTTAAGGTCTTGAAAAGCCTTCATTGTTAATTCTGTCCATTTGAATGAGTTTTTCTTTAGTAAGGCTGTGAGGGGGGCTGCTATAATACCATATCCCTTGATGAATTTTCTGTAATACCCAGTTAACCCTAAGAATCCCCTTAGTGATTTGAGATTTTTTGGAAAGGGCCAACTAAGCATAGCTGCAATTTTGTTTGGATTTGCCTTAACCCCCTCATTTGAAATTAAATGCCCCAAATAATCAATTTCAGAACACCCAAAACAGCATTTAGACAATTTAGCAAAGAGCTGATGCTGTTTTAGAATTTCAAGGACAGTATGTAAGTGTTGTATGTGGTCTGAATCATTCTTGCTGTAAACTAGTATATCATCAAAGAAAACTAGGATGAATTTTCGCAAAAAAGGCTTGAATATGTCATTCATCAGATTCTGAAAAGTGGCTGGTGCATTTGTTAGGCCAAAAGGCATAACTAGAAATTCATATTGGCCCTCATGTGTACGAAAAGCTGTCTTAGGGATATCCTCTGGGTGTACCCTAATTTGATGATAACCAGATCGTAAGTCTAATTTGCTAAAAATTGTAGCACCATATAATTCATCAAGTAATTCATCCACCACAGGTATAGGGAACTTCTTTTTGATGGTTTCTTTGTTAAGGGCTCGGTAATCAACACATAACCTCCAACTACCATCCTGTTTTCTGACTAACAAAACTGGGGAAGAAAAGGGACTTTGGCTAGGTCTAACAATCCCTGTTTGAAGCATTTCATTGACTATTTTCTCAATTTCAGATTTTTGGAAGTACGGGTACCTATATGGAGCTACAGACACAGGCTTTGCTGCTGGATTTAATTCAATGTGATGATCATGGGCTCTGTTTGGAGGTAAGCTCTTTGGTTCTGAGAATATTTCCGAAAATTTTTCAAGTAGGTTTTCTATTATGGGATTTTTTGGGCTGTCAATGGACCATAACTCTGAACTTTCAAGATTAATTAACTGTAGAACTAGTCCTCTTTTATTTTGTCTTGATGCTTTGCCAAAATCATGTCCTTCAATCAATTCAATGCATGCAATACTATTAGTAACCATACCTTGTAATTTCCGCTGCATCCCCAACCATGAAAATTCCATTTGAAGCTTTGTAAAATCCCACAAAATTGGTCCCAAGGTTCTCAACCAATGGACACCTAGAATAACATCACATCCTCCCAATGTTAGAATATAAAAATCGATGCAATATGTGTTACCTTGCATCAAAAGAGGCACTGCCTCAATACTGCCTTCCCCATAGACTGTCTCACCATTGGCCACCTTGACCTGAAGTGAATTCTGGTCATTGTATGCTAGCTGTGCTCCCCGAACAACAGATGGGTCAATGAAATTGTGTGTACTGCCTGTATCAACTAGAATCACCACTGCTCTTTTGCCAATGTACCCCACAAACCGCATAGTTTTAGGACTTGGTGAGCCACACAATGCATGAATTGAGATTTCGGGATCTCCCAAATCTGCTGTTAATTCCTCAGTATTGCTGCCAATGTTTTCTTCATAAACTCCGGTTTTAATTAACTCAGCAAAGTCTGGTTCTTCACTCTCCATTAAAAACAATCAGGCTGACTTGCATTTGTGGCCGGGCCCCCACTTGTCATCACAATTGTAACAAAGGCCCTTGTCACGCCTTTCCTTCATTTGGGCCTGGCTTAGCCTCTGTATAGGAACAATGGCCCTCTTCTCATTCTGGTCCATGGGCCCAACAGTGGGCCGGGTTGGTATGGGCCCAATAATGCTTCTGATGGGCATGGGCCCTGATTTAGTAGACCTTCTCAAGGCTGCTACATTTTCCTCTTGCATCTTAGCCAGCCCAAATGCCATATGCAGATTGGGTGGGTTAAGCATGCGGACCATAAATCGAATATCTTCTCTTAGCCCACTCAAGAAACAGCTAAGTTTGTAAGATTCAGCTAGGCCCCTGAGTTGGTTTGAAAGAGCTTCAAACTGGCTCTTGTAATCCTCCACTGTAGTAGTCTGCTTTAGCCGAATGAGTGCCTCCATTGGATCATCGTATGGGGATCCTCCAAATCTAGTTTGTAAAGCCCTTACAAACCCTTCCCAGCTACTCAACCCTCCAGCAGCCTCTAAATCCTGGAACCATATTAATGCCTTGCCCTCCATATGAAATGAGGCTAATAAGATCCTGTGATGGGGATTTGTTTGGTGATAATTAAAGAACTGGTTAGCCCGGTAAATCCACCCATTAGGATTTTCCCCATTAAACCTTGGAAAATCAAGTCTCACAGCCCGGGTTTGAATGCCAGCATTTTCCTCATAGAGAGGATTTGTTATCTGCCTTGAGGACCCCTCGGGTGTTCCCAAATTTTGGGCAGCCTTTTGCTGCACCATGCCTTCCACGTGAGAAGCTACCACATCCAGCTTCTGTGCCAATTCTAACACCATTTGTTGTAATGCATTAACATTTTGCTGAGTCTGATCTTGATTTTGTTTGACAGAGGCCAAAGATTCAGCCAACTGCGCCTGCCTCGTTCCTTCAGCCATGGACGAAGGCTCTGATACCAAATGTTACGTTCACACAAGAATTTCTAAGAAAAAGTGGATTTTCGAGGAATCCAGAAAACCTCCAAATTAATTCAAATAAATCTTCAGTTCATTTCTCATGTAATTCATAAATTAAATACACTGAAGTTAACAACTTCCCTGATCCCACGTTCCCCAAATGACTCTGACCTATTTGACCGAATCAATCGGCTTAATTTATTGGACCAGACTCTTAATTAAATAACATAAATAATTAAATACTGAAAGAATGGACTGGACAATTGCAACTGGACTGGACTAAATATTGCAACTGGACTGGACTTAAATACTGGACTTGAACTAAACACTTTATTATTGAACCAACTCGGTTCATCTTCAACTGGACCGACAATCTCTCCAACTAGCTTCCAACCAGCCTCGTCTCCTGCGCTGCATTTGATAAGAACAACCTGCAAGAAATGACACTGAATGGACTAGGCACGTGACACCGTCCCCGTTCATGTCACTTGAAAGTTGAAAGTTGAAACAGAAGGGTGGGCGGCGGCGTGAGAGAAGAGAATGAGGGATTTAGGCATTTAGGGTTAGTTAATAATAATAAGTTTTAATAATAATAAAAAAAGAAGAAGGAGGTTTCTAACTTTCTACTTTCTACCAGGGGGTTTGTTATAATAATAATAATAATAATAATAATAATAATAATAATAATAATAATAATAATATATAGGGGGAGGGGTTATGAACTTATAATAATAATAATAATAATAATAATAATAATAATAATAATAATAATAATAATAATCTGGAGGTTTATAATAATAATAATAATGATAATAATTAGCATAAAAAATAGTTAGCATAAAAAATAATTTTAAAAAAATTCTATTAATTTAAGATAATAAATAACATTAATTAATTTCAAATACAACAATCATAAAAAAATATACAATTACTTGTACGCCAGCTGAAGATTTGTTTTAAATTTGTTAGTTTTTAACTTATGAACTTTTAGGGACATAATTATTTTGTAATGTGTTTTGAAGTTATTTTACATCATGAATGAACCTAAACTAATTAAGTTTTATGTTCATAATTATGCTATTTTGTATTCAGAAATATTTTACATACGATTTTACGATTTTTCTTCTCACACGATTTTAGCTGTGATTTTACGATTTTTGTACGGACAAATTCGGGTACGATCTTACAATTTTACGATCCGATTTTTCATAATCCTTTCCGATTCGTGTCAAAATCTCGATTTTGACTACCTAGTGTGTAGGATCACCGGTGCCAGCCACACGCCCCGGCATCTAGGAGTGGAGATGAGGGCAAGGAACAGTGCGCCACAAGGCGCTCTACCATTCGTTTACTCGTTGCATTATTTTAATATAACAATGCCACTAGGCCCACTACCATTTGTCTTTACAGCATCTATCATAGAGCCTGAACCGGGCAGGTATAGATTTTATTTTATTTTATCACGACAAAGTGGTGGGTATAGAATTATGGAGATGAAATAAATGTTTTGAGAAGGTTAAAAACAATAGAACTGGGAGATAAAATTGACCGATAAATTAGTTAAATCTTGTTTCGTTATATATATATACTAGACAATGCCCCCGCGCTTTGTCGCGGGCGGCACAAGATTTTTTTCAATGTAAAAAATATTAATTATGTATATTTTTTATTATAATATAAATTTAGCTAAAATAATAAATCTGTGCAGAATTCATGTCAAGTGCAAGTTTTTTATAAAATATATGAATTTAAAATCGATTTGTCTTTACAGCATCTATCATAGAGCCTGAACCGGGCAGGTATAGATTTTATTTTATTTTATCACGACAAAGTGGTGGGTATAGAATTATGGAGATGAAATAAATGTTTTGAGAAGGTTAAAAACAATAGAACTGGGAGATAAAATTGACCGATAAATTAGTTAAATCTTGTTTCGTTATATATATATACTAGACAATGCCCTCGCAGCTCGTCATGAGCGACTAATATTTTTTTTTCAATGTAAAAAAATATTAATTATGTATATTTTTTATTATAATATAAATTTAGCTAAAATAATAAATCTGTGCAGAATTCATGTCAAGTGCAAGTTTTTTATAAAATATATGAATTTAAAATCGATATAAATTTATCGGTTTAGTAGTTTCAAACGAAATAACCAACATAAATTTATCATCATCATTAAAAAAGCAAGAAAACTCGGATATCTGAATTATTAAGTTCACTGTATTAAGATTAGTTCATTTTATAATTCAATTTAAATTAAACAAAAATAAAATATAAATTGTGAAAATACATACAATAATCAAATAAAAAAAATAAGTTGTTAATTTTCTATCAACAAAAAGACGAAAACATTATCATTGCTATTAAAGCTAAAATTATTACTAACATTACTGCCAAAACAATTAAAATAATTAAATTTCCATGAAAAATATAAAAAAAAAAAAGCAAAAGATTTTTATAAAAAAACAATAAAAAAACAATAACTAAAATTATCATTATTATTGCATAAATAATAAAATCATAAAAATCATATAATCTAAAGAACAAATAAAGAAACATAAAACAAAAAAAACGAATAAAGGGAAAAATAGAGTAATATTACTTTTAAAATGATCACCGATATAAATTAAAATTTCAGGAAAATCTTTAAAAAAAATCAAAAGATTTTTATAAAAAAAATAATCACTAAAATTATCATTATTATTGGTTCGGAGATTAGTGAACAAAAAAACGTATAAGGAAAAAAAATAAAAAATAATAATAAATTGGTTCGGAGATTAGTCATGGTGTGTCCACGCTGGCCTGGACACCCCGATTATCAAAAAACAGATTTGGTCCGAGGAGTGGTGGTGGTGCACATGAGCTGACCGGGAGATCGTGGTTATAAAAAAAATATATAAGTGAAAAAAGAGCTTAAGCTGGCTGAGAGACCATGACTACAAAAAAATGTATAAGCGAAAAAAAACAAAAAAAAAAAGTATAAGCGTGAAAGCACTGTAGCAATCCATATTGTTTTTAAAAAAATTCGGCCCAAGAATTAGTCGTGGTGTGCTTAAGCTGGTCGGAAATCCTGGTTATAAAAAAAATGTATAAGTGAATAAAAAAAATTATAAAAAAAAGAAAAAAAATGTACCAGCAGGAAAGCATTTTAAAAAAAAAAATGTGGGTCCGGGGATTGTTGTGGTATGCATAAGTTGGCCTGGACACCCTGGTTCTCAAAAAAATTTGGATATGGAGATTAATCGTGGTGCATTTAAGCGAGCTCGGACACCTCGATTATTAAAAAACAAAAAACCAAAAAAATATATAAGTAGAAAAAAAAATATGCAATAAGAAAAAATGAAAAAAAATAATAAGTAAAAAATACAAAAAAAAGGCAAAAAAAAAAAAGAAGCAAAAAACGGAGGAAAAAAAGAAGAAAAAGAATAATTAGGAAAAAAAAAAGAAACGAAAAAAAAGCAGAAAAAAGAGAGAAAAAAAAACGTAAGTAGAAAACAAAAGTAAAAAAAGCAAAAAAAAAAAAACTACTATTGCAATCCACAGTGCATTGTGTCTGTGTGCACAGTGCACTGGTGCACAGTAAAAAACCTAAGGGTTTTATATATATGATAATATATACTAAAATATAAAAGGTGTGGGTTTTTTACTGTTTGGCACACTGTTGCTTCTGAGTTAAATCACTGTGGACTTCGACAGTGTGCAGGCGATTTTATCCTTGATGATCTCGGGGCTGTGTTGTTGGTTGGGGGACGTTTTTGATTTTTCATTCTCTTTTGTTTTTGTCTTCTATTTTGGGTTCTTGGTTTATGTTTTTGAAACCAGTTCGTGCAGTGAGGGATGAGAGTTTTTTTCTTTTGTTGGAATCAGTTCAGGCAACGACGCATGGGACGGGACATTAACTTCTCTTTGTTCGCCACCGTAAACTCCCATTGAAGGTCTGGATTGTTATCCGAAGTATTAAGGTGTTGCATCAAACCCTAATTTCATTTCACAAAACAGTAATTTCAAAAATAGATAATGAAAAAATCAACGCAAACAATCAAAAATTCATAACAGGGAGGAATAGTGCTTACATAGTTTAAGGCAGCGATGAAGGATTGTGATGCATGTTAAAATTAGATAAACGGGGAGAAATGAGATTGAAGGAAGCGATTGGATGCAAATAAAATGAGAGGAAATTAAATTCGAAGGAGAAATCCTGAGGAGTTAAGCGGAGAGCTTGACAGGTCTCGAGGAAACACGTGGGTCTGAGACAAGCTAGCATTTTCAGGGGAGAGGGGGGCGCTGAGCTCAATGGAGAGTGAACATAATTTGGTGATACTTACCCCAAATTCAACAGAGAAGAGATGAATGAAGGCAGCAAGCATGTTGTTTGAATCTGGACACGAGAGGATTGGTAGATGAGGATTGTCTAAACTATAAAGGCCCCACCCTTAAATCATAGAGAAGCTTTATATATATAATAATAAATGAAAAAATTTATCAATTTAAATTTGATTTATCGATTAGATAAAGTAACACACAATAGATTGTCTGGAATATGATTAATTAAAAACTGGTTTTAATCTATTAATCTTTTTCAATGTTTATACTTAGAGAAATTTCACATATTAAATTAAATTTATTAAAAATATAAAAAAAAAAACATGTGTTTGTTGGCACAAGGTTCTTTCAAAATCTTTTTTTTTTTTCAAAAATATATTTATTAGTAGATTATTTATCATTTATAAATAATCTTACACTAACCTTATATCTTCACATTCTATGTTTATTATGCTGTCAATTCATATTAATATTTGAAAAAAAAAATTCATCAAAAGTTCTTTCTAAGTCAATTTTTTATACCTTAAAAGTAATTTTATCAAAAATAAATAAATAAAAACGTTTTTTTGCAAAAGAAGGCTGTATTTACTCTTAATATAAATATATATTTTTCTCCTCTCTAATTTTATTTTTCAGCCTATTTGAAACCAAAAACACCTAAAAATCAATGCTAAAATCCCTTTATTTGTTTCGGGTTCCAAGATTTTTATTTATTGTAATTTTGTCCTTTAATTGGAATTAATTATATATTTTGGTTTTATTTCGGCCTTTATTCTTTTAATTTTTTATTTGGTATTAATTCATTTGGTTTTTTCGATCCTTCTTAGACAATGTTTATTTTTTTACCTGTATTTATGAATCTATGCTTTTAATTTTTAATTTTTATTGGGTTTTATTTTTATTCAATTTAATCCTGGTATTTTAATTTATGTTGGTGATCATTTTAAAGTTAATATTTCTTCTTATTTTCCTTTGTTCTTTTTTTTGGTGTTTTCTTTTATTTATATTTGTTCTTCGGAAAAAATAATTTTATGGTTTCATTGTTTGCCAATAATATGATAATTTTAGTGATTTTTTTATATAAATTTTTTTTTTAATTTTTCAAGGCAATTTAATGATTTTAATTGTTTGGGCAGTAATGTTGATAATAATTTTAACTGTTGTGATCATGATAATGATGGTAACGTAGGGATGAATTTTCAATGATGGTTTCTTCTTTTTGTAGATAGAAATGAACTAATTATTTTTGTTATTTGTTTATTCCAAGTGTTTTCAAAATTTATATTTTGTTTGTTGTATTTAATTTAAATTGAATTATAAATATAATTGATAAGAGAGAATCTCGTGATTCTCCATGATTTACGTTGTAATCTTTATATTATTGTAATCTTCCTAATGTATAGCTGTAGGATAATTATGCCTTTAATTGTATTCATATCTTTCCTATTATATAGGATTGTACAACTATATAATGAATCGACTTCTCCTCTGCAATGCAAGGAGACTTTTAGCCATACACACGATTCTGTAAACACAGCAAACATCTTTATGGTATCAGAGCTAGGTTTACAAATATCCATGGCAGATTCATCTTCTTCGACAAATTCATCTTCTTCTTCAACCCCTGTTCTTCTGCTCAACACAATGGTGCACATGCTTACCATTAAACTGACGTCCTCCTACTATCTGTTATGGAGAAATCAGTTTGTTCCTCTGTTAACCAATCAACAACTGTTTGGATTTTTAGATGGCACAATCACCGTTCCCAGTCTCACGGTGACAGACTCTGATGGAGTCACCAAACCAAATCCTGCTTACAATTCTTGGTTGCAAACAGATCAGATGCTGCTTAGTTTACTCTACTCTTCACTTACAGAAGAGTCTATGGGTGAAGTACTGGGATTACAACATTCTCATGAGGACTGGCAAGTCCTTGAAGCCTCGTTTTCTAACAGGTCAAAGACTCGAGAATTACAACTCAAGGATGAACTCCAGCTGATGCAACGTGGCTCTCGATCCATTGCTGAGTTTTCTCGATTTTTTAAGGGTCTTTATGACCAGTTAGCTGCTATTGGACGTCCCGTTGATGACACAAACAAAGTTCATTGGTATTTACGGGCATTGGGACCAGACTACAAAATTTTCTCTACCACCATGATGTCTTAGCTTCCATTACCATCATTCTCCGATGTTGTTCCAAAAGCATTAAGTCATGAGATTTTTGCAAAGTCTGTCAACCAGCTGCCTTCCAATTCTGCTTATTATGCACATCAGACTCCCAAATTTACAAGAGTCAAGAAGTGGAAATCTCGACCTTCCACATCCTCTACAGCCATTGTCCACAAGAAATCACCATCCTCTGTTTACTGTCAATTGTGTGACAAAGAGGGACATTTGGCCAAACGTTGTTGGAGCTTCTTGAAAATGAAGAAACAACAATTGGCCAACCTTGCTGAGGCATTCTCTGCTTGTTCCATTCAGGAACTGAATAATCGATAGTGGTTTCCAGACTCTGGTGCAACATCTCATATGACAAATACTCCTGAAATATTGGATGATCCTGCTGCATACACTGGTAATGAAAGGGTGATGGTTGGTAATGGTCAGTCTCTGCCTATTTTCCACATTGGTTCTGTTTCCACAGTTGCTCCTCATAGTTCCATTCCTTTGTCTAACGTGTTGGTTGTTCCTGGCATTAAGAAAAATCTCATCTCTATTAGTCAGCTTACCAAACAACTTAACTGTCGTGAGATTTTTGATTCTCTTCGTATTTTCATACAGGATCGCGCCACCGGGACAATGTTGGGAGTCGGTCGATGGAAGAATGGTCTCTATGTCCTTGATCAGCATCATCATGCTCTTGTCTCAATTTTTCCTGCTCATAAACCACGTGCCTCTGCTCAACTGTGGCATGCAGGCCTTGGCCATCCTAATTTTTATATTATCTCTTCCCTTTCCAGTTTAGGGTCTATTCATTGTAGTGATAGATCAGTGTCCAATAAATCTCATATTTGTGTTGGTTGTCAACTTGACAAAAGCCACCGTTTACCTTTTTCCTTAAATGATGAACATTGCAAAATGCCATTTGATCGTTTACATTGTGATTTATGGGGTCCATCTCCAGTATCTTCCGTTACTGGATACCGATATTATGTTATTTTCATTGATGATTGTACTCGATTTAGTTGGATGTTTCCGTTGAAACAAAAATCTGATTTCTTTGATACTTTTGTGAATTTACAACGGTATATTGAGACACAATTCACTGCCAAAATAAAATCTTTCCAATGTGATTGTGGAATGGAATTTACAAATGATAAATTTCGCTCTCATTTACACTCTTGTGGTATTGTTCTTTGTCTAGCATGTCCTTACACCCCAAGTCAAAATGGTGTTGCTGAACGCAAACATCGTCATGTCACCGAAACAGGTCTTACACTTATGTTTCATGCGAGTGTGCTAGTTTCATTATGGATCGAAGCCTTTTCTACTGCTGTATTTCTTATTAATCGACTCCCATCACCGTCTTTTGATGGCAAAACTCCTTATGAAATACTGTTTGGTAAGTCACCTGATTACTCTATGCTCCGTACTTTTGGGTGTCTTTGCTTACCTTATTTGAAAGATTATTCACCCCATAAACTGTCTCCAAAATCTGCTCCATGTGTTTTCTTAGGTTACAGTACCCTTAATAAAGGCTTTCGCTGCCTAGATCGAAAGACTCATCGTGTCTATGTTTCACGGCATGTTCAATTTTATGAACATCATTTCCCTTATACTGATGATTCCTTTCCTACTCTACAATCTGAAACTGACTATACTTCTTTTTCAGATTGTGCAGAGTGTGTTCCTAGTTCTCCTCCTAATGATTCTTGTGCTTCTTTACCATCCCTTTCTTTTTTGACATCACCATGTCTGCCTTGTAGTGATGCTCCAGGTTTCTTGAGTTCTCCTTCCTCGAAGGTTCCCATGACTGTTACGTCTTCCCCGGCCGCTCCTCCATCTTCGGAGCCAAGGGTTCCAGCTAATATGTCTTTACATCCTCCCGTGTCTTCCAATCATCATCCCATGATTACCAGGGGGAAAGTTGGCATTGTCAAACTGCGATCTCATCATGCTATGACAGTCTTGTCTTCCAACTAGTTCATTCAGGCTCTTCTTGTTACCAAAGAGCCCAAGGGTTTTAAGTCTACTGCCAAACATCCGAAATGGCTTTCAGCTATGGATGATTAGATTCATGCCTTACAGAGAAATGGTACTTAGACTCTTGTTCCTCGGCCAAAATCTCATAATATGGTTGGTTGTCGCTGGATTTTCAAAATTAAACTTTGTCCAGATGGATCTACAGAACGTCATAAAGCACGCCTTATGGCGCAAGGTATCTCTCAGGTTCCTGGTCTTGATTTTGGCGACACTTTCAGTCCTGTGGTTCGCCCTGCTACAGTCCGACTTATATTATCCTTAGCAGTTACTTCTGGATGGCGTTTACATAAGCTAGATGTTAACAATGCCTTTCTACATGGGTTTCTCAATGAAGAAGTATATATGGAACAACCGCCGGGTTACAGTGATCCTTTGTTTCCCCAGCATGTCTGTCGCTTAAAACGTGCTCTGTATGGTCTGAACTCCCTATGTTTGGTTTCATCGCTTCGGGACTTTCTTACATACACTTGGTTTTCACTCCAGTCCGGCTGATTCTTCATTATTTGTTTATCATTCTAAGGTTGGGACTGTTTAATTACTGTTGTATGTTGATGACATTGTGCTCACTGGCAGTAGTCCTTCATTGATTCGCACCTTTATTACTCGGCTTTCCAAGGAATTTTCCATGAAAGATTTGGGAGACCTACATTATTTTCTTGGGGTGGAAGTCCAATCAAATGCAAAAGGGTTGTTTCTTAGTCAAACCAAATATGCTATGGATCTCTTACAACGAGCTTTGATGACTGCTAAACCAATTTCCACACCCTTTGTTGTTGGTCAGCATTTATCTGCTGAGGGCAAATTGTTCTCTGATCCAACCATGTTTCGCTCACTAGCAGGTGCTCTTCAGTACTTAACCATCACCAGGCCAGATTTATCATTTTCTATCAATTCTATTTGTCAATTTATGCATGCTCCAACCGAAGATCATTTTCGTGCTCTCAAGCGTATCTTACGCTATGTTAAAGGCACAATTGACCATGGACTTCAACTGCATAAAGTATCGACTCATAATCTTATTGCTTATTCTGATGCTGACTGGGCTGGTTGTCCTGATACACGTTGCTCGACCACTGGATATGCTATTTTTCTTGGAGCTAATTTAATCTCTTGGTCCTCTAAGAAACAAAGCATTGTCTCCCGTTCCAGTGCAGAAGCCGAATATCGCTCCTTAGCCGTTGCCATTACAGACGTTATATGGCTTGTTCAACTACTTCGAGATCTTTGGGTTCCACTTCCCGCTCCACCCCAAATTCTTTGTGATAATCAAAGTGCAATATTTATGGTTGTTAATCCAGTTACTCGGCCTCGTTCCAAACATATTGCCATTGACTATCATTTTGTCCGAGAACTTATTGCTAATGGCTCTTTGAAAATCGCCTTTGTTCCTTCTCATCTGCAACTAGCTGATTTACTTACCAAAGGAGTCACAAAGCCTCAATTTCTGCTCTTTCGAAGCAAGCTTAGCGTTCTACCTTCTCCCACGCTCACCTTACAGGGGGGGTGATAAGAGAGAATCTCGTGATTCTCCATGATTTACGTTGTAATCTTTATATTACTGTAATCTTCCTAATGTATAGCTGTAGGATAATTATGCCTTTAATTGTATTCATATCTTTCCTATTATATAGGATTGTACAGCTATATAATGAATCGACTTCTCCTCTGCAATGCAAGGAGACTTTTAGCCATACACACGATTCTGTAAACACAACAAACATCTTTAATAATAATCCTAATACAATGAATTCAATAATTCAGGTATCTGAAAATAATAATCCTAATACAATGAATTCGATAATTCAGGTATCTGAATCTTCTTGCTTTTTTAATGACGATAATAATTTTATGTTGATGATTTCATTGAAAAATACTAAATATATAAATTTATAACCATTTAAAATTTATATATTTTATAGGAAACTCGAAGCGAGTATAATTCTTCACGAATTTATTATTTTGCCCAAATTTATATTATAAAAAAAAAATCTCGCACAATTATTATGTTTTTGTGTTGAAAAAAATATGGTTCCGACCGCGACGATGCGCGAGTAAATAGCTAGTGTATACCTTTTATTTATACATCTTGTTTACTGCTATATATATATATATATATATATATATATATATATAGTAATAAACAAGATGTATATATAAAAGGTGCCATCGGGATTTGAAGGGGAATCTAATAAAAAGCAAAAACTCATTAAAACACTCAGAATAAATATAAATTATTTTTTATATCTTGTTTAATTTAACCGATCCTTCGGGGGGGTTTTGCCGCTCTTAGGATATCCTGTTTGGCAAATATCTGAAAACCGTTTGCTATGTAGATTTTTTATCCGCTGGTAGAATAAGTTTTTTTCGAATATATTATTAAATAAAAAACCCAAAAATATCTCTTTTAAGAAATGTCAACGCCACGTTTCTGTATCGAGGGAGTCCATGTCAGATAAATATGATTTGTTTTCAATAGAGAAACAAAATATCTATTATATTTTCTTTATTACATCGTTGATTTGTTTTATATTGTTTTTTTTCATAGTTTTTGAATTTACCTTCGTAATCTATTTCTACTTTATTACTATTAACTCATATTAATTATGAAATAATTTTTATTTTATTTTATTTTTTACAAGGTTGTTGCAATTTTTAAATATATATTGATATTTAAATAATGCTTCATTTATAAGAAAATTCATTTTGACACTATTAAATTATATTGAAATGATCTTTATAATTTATTTAATTTTTATAAATGATCATAATAATAAAATAATATTAGTAGTTCTTTATTTATTAGAAAATTCATGGCTAATATCATGAATTTGACATATTAAATTATAAAGTTGAAGGCAACTCTGAGTTATTAAAAAAAAAAAATCAAAGTTAAACTATTAAATTAGGTCTAATTATAATAGCTTAAAGTTTTTTGCATATTTTTTTAGATTATGGATTGTAATAGTATAATTATAATTTTATTCCTCGGCGCATCTTAATTTTAGCCTTGGACTTCGGGGTATTTTAGACTTTTTTTTAAGAGACCGGTTGGCATTGTCAAAATGTTTAGGGGTGTTTTCATATTTTTGGGGTATTTTTGCATAGTAAAACTATTAATATACCCCTCAATACATACAACAAACAATTGTCTACCATAGGGTATTTTTTATTTTTTATATTTTTGTGCAAGTAAAATATCCAAAATACTATCAGAAAAAAGACAAAAATCAAGAGTTGTTGGCAAGAGTGTAACTGAAATTTCAGATTTTTTGGAAAATATATAAATATATATATGCCCCCATATAAAACAAAACTCTAGTGTTGGTTGTAAGGGTATTGAGGTAATTCGACCTTTTTTTATTACTATTTGTTGTCGTTACGGTTGACGAACAGTTGTCTGCCTCACGCCGCTTTCTGGCTATGCATGCAGCGTCATTTGGCGGTTTGGCTCGTGGCGTTGCACGATGGCCGGAGGCGAGACAGTGACCGGTTATCAATACTAATTAAAATATTAATTTTTTACAATAATAAACAGTTATAATATTTGTGATAATTTAATAATCATGATAAAAACAATGAGAAAAATAATGCAAATAATTCTTTAGTTGATTTTTTTGTTATAATATTTCAGATTTAATATCACATAAACAAAAATGAAAAATTGCTCAACTTATTCATCGACGAACTTCAGCCCTCTTTTGTGCATCGTGAATTGAGAACTGATTCATAATTCCAATTACAACGGTCACTGAATTGTACTCGCATGTTCATAAAATTCAAACTTTTTAGTTAAAATGTTTTCAAAATGACAAAAAATAGCTGGGTTTCTATGAGCCTCAACATATAACCATGGATGCAACATTTTACTGTATGATCGTTAGACATTACAACTTGTTAAGCATCAAGTTGATTTAAATGTAGAAAACCAGCATAAAACTTGTGCTTTAAAAGAGTTGACCATAACGGCGAATTAAAACGGAAACACAAACCTTCCGCAATAAAATCAGTTAAAATAATAAAATAAGATCAAATCATACTAATTTTACGATCCTATATGACGGGCCGGGTGGGCGCTTGCTAAGTGACGTTTTGATTTCCCATTCGTTATTATTTTTCTTATGGGGCTCACTTTAAATAGAAAACAGCCCTCTTTTTGTGAGCTAAAAACGGCTCGGCAGAGCCCAGGGACATTTCAGAATTGGGGTAATTTTCCCACGTGAAATGTTACCTTCCATCTCTCCACTTCAAGGCCGATGCTCTGTAATTTTTTAATCATTATTAGGTCCTGTTTTGTTTATGCTGTTGTATTTTTTTTCATTTTAAATGAATTTTTTTTATTGTTTTTAAATTATTTTGATGTGCTGATGTCAAAAATAATTTTTAAAAAAATAAAAAAATATTATTTTGATATATTTCTAAATGAAAAACATTTAAAAAACAACCGCAACCGTACTCCCAAACAGGCCCTTAGTTTCCAGAAAATATTTTTTAGTTATGTTAGTTAGACTTTGGCTATTTTTGTTCACACTTTGTACCTGCTGGAGTTTCATAATGGAAATCTCTTCTAACAGATTCATGTTCTGCTGGTGCTTAAGGTTCTGGTGATCTTAGTTCTTACTAATTTAGTTCACTTATTTCTGTAGCTGGACACTTAGGCTCCGTGCTTTACATTTTGGATGGAAAATCAATGATTGTGGTACATTAGGAAACTAGCTATTTTTGCTGTATGGTGTTTTTTCTCCAATTTTTGTTAATATAACTTTCTGTGATGAATATTTTCTAGTCCATATATGCATTGCAAAGTTCATATACTTGTGTCAAGAGATGCGACTGTCCCTTAACAACTGTGCTTTTGAAAAAGACCTCAACTGCTTCGATCAGCTAGAAAGGGCAAGGAGGCCAGTAGAAACCAAACCGACTATTCACTCTCTGCTACTTTAACTCGTCTATATGAATTATAAAAAAAGCATAATTCTCCACACCCATGATTACAGAGGGCTTGATGAAAGCCAAAAGGGAAAGAAAAAAAGGAAACAAATTACAAATGGAAAGACCAGCAAAAGACTTTACTTCAGATTGGGCTGATTAATTGTCAGACAGCGTTACCACTTCATAGTTATAAACAACTAGAACACAGAGCAAAAGGGACAAGTATAAATAGCATTAACAAGATCGGAAGCTTGGATCAATCATTAAATTACTAATCTTCCAGGAAAAAGATGGTAGGCTTCTTTGGTTCAGTGATTTCCACGGATCCTTCCAGCATCTTAGCAACCTTTCCCATTGACGGCCTCATGTCTGCCCTATCCTGAAGGCACCACAATGCTGTCTTCACCATCCTATCTACCATATCAAAGTGCACTCTATCATCATAGCAGTGCTTAATCTGCCTGTCCAAAATGTCCTCCACCCTCATTTCCTTGAACACTTTGTCAAATGCCCACCTGGGAAAATACCATTCCTCGCTGTCCACTGAAGAATCCTGAGCCTCGAAATTTCTAGACCCGGTAACGATTTCCAGTAACACCATTCCGAAACTGTAGACATCAGCCTTGGGAGTGATGGGATCGCTCTTTACCCATTCTGGTGCCATGTACCCTCGAGTACCCCTGATTCGAGACATGCTCACCATATCTTCTTTTTTCCTCAACTTGGCCAGCCCAAAATCCGAGATCTTTGGGCAAAAATCGTCACCTAAAAGTATATTTTCCGGCTTAATATCACAATGCAACACCCACTCCAAGCATTCTTCATGCAAGTATGCAATTGATCTAGCTACACCAAGTGCAATCCTGTATCGGATCCCCCAATCAAGCATCGGTTTGCGCCCATCAATAGCCACCGGACCCATCTCAGCCTCGGTCCCTGAAGAAGCTACCCGACCCGCGGGGAACAGGTACCTGTCAAGAGAACCGTTAGGCACATACTCATAAACTAGAATCCTTTGGGCTTTTTTTTAGTGTCCAAGTCAGTTGTTCTTTTTTTACTGGGTTTTTTTTTTTGTTTTTTTTTTACCAGAGTATCCGTGACAACAAATTTCTAATAAATCATTTAACCTTTTTAGCAAATTTTCTAACAAATTTTATCAAAAGTTTTTTAGTTTTAGCAATATTCAATCACATTTTGGTTGAAAAAAACCATTTTTAACAGACTTTATCAATTACAATTATACTAATTAAATATTAAAATAATAAAATACAACATTTATAAAATCAATCAATTTTCTGCATAGATAAAAAAATCCAACAAAGCGGGCAAATCAGCTCGTTTAAAGCTAAAAAACCATTCCCCATTCCCCATTCCCCATTCCATTCTTATCTTCTCCATCTTCCTTTACTTCACAGTAATAGAAAGAAAAAAGGTTTCAACTTTTTTAAACTCATACTTTTCTTGCCACTCTCCTCCATCTCCGCCGTTTTCTCTGCCAAAATTCCCTCTCCCTGCAAATAAAACACAAATAAATAAAAATATCTTTCTTTCATCCGCTTCCGTAAATCGTAGCAGAGCAACCCACTCTCTCCTGAAAAAAATCTCTCTGAAACGCCATATGGGTGTTTGGCTTTTCACCAATTTCTCACTCTTTCTTTCCCTCCTACTATGTCTAGCCAATTCTCAGCAAAATGACGACGCAGCAGCCATGATGCAACTGCGATGTGGGTAGTTGAGAGAAGAGAAGAGAGATGTGGGTAGTTGGAGAGAAGAGAAGAGATGGGAGGCGCAAGATCAGTCCGGGGTACGATTACTGGCAAGTGTGAAGCCAGCGAATTGAATTGGACACAAGCAGCAGCTGCTGCTGGCAGGTGGATATATGCGGCGGTCCTTTCCACCAGCCACCAGGCTGGCGATTGCAAGGTGGAGGGCACTGGCAGTGGGTGCCTCATGCAACCGAACATTTGGCGCTAAAGGCAGTTTCACTATTTACTTTACTCAACCACCTCTTATGTTATGGCAACAATGTCCCTTCCCGAACTTAGTCCGACATTAAGAGATTTGAACTAAAATATTTTTTTTTCTTGTAATTTTAGATTTGAGTTCTGTAGTTACAAATGCAAATATGATGAACATTGAAAATTTATATTTAATGCTCATAAGATTAATCGAGATACACACAATTTAACTAAATACCCACAATAATAATAATAAAAAATAATATCACTCCTGGTATTCGAATATTCTCCAAGTTAGCTTTTCTTCTGAAAAAGATCCATTACCCCATGGCACTATCTACTGCGTTGTTGTATTGGGAAAAAGGTTGCTAGTAAAATATTAGCGACTAGTTCAAAAAAAAAAAAAAAAACCAGCTCAGAGAACTTTTTCTAGGCGATATAGAAAATGAGTAGGGACATTCTTGGCCATATAAGCTGTACCCGTGAAAAGACACTTCGATCGATTCCACTTACAATCTTATATATATAAATCTGTATAGGCACAAACATCTCCATTGACCGGTAGTCAAACAGCTTCCCATTTTGAGAGAGATTAGAGGTAGATTCAGGCGACTTTTTTTTTTTTTTTTTATCTATATTTGTATTTACATATTTGAATGCCAGAAAACAAATAAAACCCTCCTGCATTTCAGAGAATCTCTTGTCCAAATTCAATCACACACCATATATTTCTGTGTCACCTCTGTTCACAGGGCAGTACATTTCTTGCTGCAACGACACAGCTTCCCCCCTCTCCATCTGCTATACAGTCTAATTTACATTGCCATTTTCACTTTGATCTGCCTCTAGAGATGGCCTTCCATATTGGCATGCTATGAAAGAAGCATGGTCGCATCTGTGCATGGGAAGAAGATAATTTAAGGTATTTTCGAAATGATTTAGTAATTAATTTGTTTTATAAGCTATAACTATAATTCTCGAAAACGGAGTGATTATTTTCCTAGTTATGAGGTATATAATTTCGTGGCACCATGGAATAACAATTATAAACATTTTTTAATGCTAATTTAACTTATGACATGACAGCCAGTTCTAGCTACACAGGTGATATTAAAGTCTTGTTATCAGAGTTGTCGGTTAGATTCTTTTAGTTCATGAGATATTTGAATAGAAGGACACGAGAACTGAAAGAAAGAGAAACATTAAAAAAAGGGACAAAAATAACAATATTATTATTTTTAAGAATGAATTATAACTATATTAATTTATTAGTTTTAAAGAAGGGTGTGCTTGGCAGCCGAATCTACCTGGCGCACATGCAAGAGCCTTAGGGATTGTGATGGAGGTTTTGATTCTTCTATTTCTTTCCTTCAATGGATATTCTTGTAAGAATAGTGGTAATTTTATTGAAAGATTCTTCTCAAAGTTATTTGTCGTAAGTTTTCAATCCTTGGACGTAAGGATCTATTTCAATGAGAGGTTAAACGTCTGTAACTGTAGTTGCAGGGGTGTTTAATTAAATATATATAATTACTTGGTTAAAACATCTAGAAGCTTTCATTATCCTTAGTCTGTAAAAAATCAAACACCTTACACCATAGCCTCTGATATCAGTTGTTAGGGATGGCAGCAGTGTAACACATAATATTTACGTGATTCAGCAATTTGCCTATTCCACAGAGCTACTGGTTTGTATTAAGCAAACAATAATACAAATACGAGGAGGAGTAAAAACTCAACTCAACTCTCTCTAGCTCTCTCAGCACAACCCATTCACTTGTGTTTTTCTTCTCTGTCTCATTAAGCTCTAAGAAGCTCCTCTATTTATAGCAAGTGTGGGAAGACAATCTTCTTCATAAGTCAATAGTTGACCACTAAAAAATAATAGCTTTATCATTTTCAACAATGGTGGGGAGATAAGTTTCATACCATTGTGCAGGTTTCACACCATTGTGTTCATACTTCAACAGTTCTGTGATTGAAACTTTGCAATTCGGACACTGTCTCATTGTCTTACCTTTCATCGCTGATCAGGCTTCAAATGCAACAACCTTGGTGGAGTCGGGCGTGGCTGTGGAAATAGACCGCCGGTGTCTTTGCTGGTGGAAATTGTTTTAAAAGAGATCGGTGATGTACGAGAGGAAATACTGTGGATTCAAACTATGTTTCATCTTTTTCTTTTTTAATTGGCTGCGTACTGCCATGGCTCTATTCTAACTCTGTTCATTGGGTAGTTAGAATAGAGATACGGTGATGCGGACTAGTCTAAAAACACACCCATTATATGTTTCAAATAATCGTTTAAGACAAGAAAATTTAAAAAAGATATTAAATGCATTGATTTTAAAGATTTCAAACAAATTGCAATACGTGATTGTGGAAATAGAGAGAAGTGGAGATGGATCATTTAGCAGGGACATAATAGCTAAGGATCCAAGACATGCTTTGGTGTCGAAGAAACCGAGAGGTCGAGCCAAAGAAGCTAATGCATTTTTTGTAGATCACAAGCTGTTTCATTTGAATTCTTGAAGATTGAAAGCCTAGATTAATTTTTTTTTTATTTAGTCCTCTCGTAGTTTCAATACATAATTTTTAAGATGTTTAGGATTGTAATGACATTTATTTATTTTTTTAAAAATGAAAATGTATTAAAATAAAAAAATTATTTTACTTTTTATAATTTTTTTTTATTAACACGTTCCAAAAACACACAAAAAAATGAAATTTTAATAAAATAAAAATAAAAATTAACCTCAATTCCAAACACACCCTTAGTTCATCCGATTCAATTTATTGGGCTTGCTAAGCACTGCTGTATTCAGTCAGCACGCTCCACAGCAAGAATAGTCCTCATGAAGCCTGTTTTGAGTTTTTGGTGTTTTCTTTACACAGAAGAAAGAAAGAAAGTCATGGGACCTTTTCAACTACTGTTTTGACTGCATTATTAGGGGATTTTAAATTTTTTGATGATATCTTACCCGACAATAGTGAGACAAAGAGAACTGATTGGGAATCAGAATTCCCCTCCCCTCTCCTTTTCATGGTCAATTATGTGAAAGCGTTATATCTTGTATTTGTGCTTCAATCAGTGTAACTTCTGCTTTGTCTTGTCAGTTCTTATGTTTTGGTTTGTTATTTTGTCTGTTGTCTGGGGGGCAACTCTATAGCTTTTGTTAGCATGCATAGGTTGAAGTATTTAGCAGGCTTGTTGATAGTATGGAATTGCTCATTTTTTTGTTATCAAACTATATATGAGCATGACACCTTGTGCAATTATCTTTGAAAAGCTCATAGGTTCACCTGATGACTCCAGTCTTGGTTTCCTACGAAGTGAGAATGCTCGAAGATATGTTAGGCAGCTCCCGCAATACCCCAGGCAAAATTTTGCTGCTAGATTTTCTAATATGTCTGCTGGTGTTGTTGAGTTATTGGAGAAAATGCTGGTCTTTGATCCGAACAGGCGTATTACAGGTAAAAATGAGGCATGATAGTGAAGTCAGGGAATAGTTTGTGACATTGTAGCTACAATTTTTAAAATCAATGACCATAAACGTAAGGTAAAGGTGAACATTCAGGGACAGACATAACTTTGATCATGTGACAAAACAGGAATTAAATACAGAAATAGCATCAGATGCTGTTTTATCTTTATGAGACATTTCCTGCAATCCTGGCTACCATATATTTGATCTGGAAGTAAGTGCATTCATTGAAAAATGTTTGAGATAATTGCTATTACTTAATGAAGTGAAATTACATATATTAGTAAACTAGTTGAGTAAATTATGGCATGTCTCAACATTCTGAAATTATATCAGTGTTCAAAATCGAGTATATTTTCCAATCAAAGAAGCTTTTATTTGACCGATGATTACATTTTACCTTTTTGATGTTTGCAGTCGATGAGGCACTGTGCCATCCATACTTGGCACCTCTTCATGACATCAATGAGGAGCCTGTTTGCCCAAAGCCTTTCATCTTTGATTTTGAGCAACCATCTTTTACTGAGGAGAACATCAAGGAACTGATCTGGAGGGAATCTGTAAACTTCAATCCAGATTCTTGAGAATTATCTGATCAACTTATTGTGGGAAGGTATCCCATGATTGTGATGTACAACATTATTGCATAAAATCCATCAGATTCTCTGAGAGAAGAAGAAATAAGAAACGTATTGTGTATATTGGATTTGCTTACAATTTTCTGTAGAGTTGTATGAACTGATACCCCCGATTTGTTACGACACCGGGAAGTGTAAGACAGGACAAGCAGCATAATTCTCAAGTTTACTGAACAGAATCTCAAGTTCCATCTTTAGCTGGTGTATGTTCTTCCTCGGGCTGTGCCGTGGGCAACTTCAGCTTGACGAGGAGTTCTCTAGTAAACTCTATTAGTCGTGGAGTGAGAATTCTGCATGGTTGTGAGGGCACTTAATGGTTGCTAGGTTATAACGTGTTTCTCATCATTGACCTGGAAGAGATGAAATCTGCAGATATTACTTGTGGTAGCGTTGTGCGATCGAGTTATTGTGAAATGATTATGCTGTATGGTGATTTGAATTTGCTTCAGATGTGAGGACGTAGGTGCTGGTGTTTGGCCTGACCTTGTTATATAAATTAATTCCTTGAGCTTTGTATCTTCCAACAGCCAGCCGCAGTAGCTGTACTTGAAGAGAGAACCGAATTTGTGAAATATTTTTTCCCAAAGAGCTAGAAATTCAAATTTAAAGATTGTTTTGAGGAAAAGAGTTTATATATATATATAATTCAAATTTAAAGATTGTTTTGAGGAAAAGAGTTTATATATATATATATATATATATATATATATATATATATATATTGTCCGCGCGCTGCTGCGGACATGCTTGTGTTTATAACTTCACATCATTAAATCCATAATGATAAATTTATATTATATAATCAACAAAAAATTATAGATCATGAAACAAACAAGGGTCAATTTTAAGTTTCAGTTTGCACAAATTATTTTTTTAGGATTCTAACCTGTGTTACAAAACATTACAAAAGAACACAAACGATATTACCTACGAATCATTGCAAAAAAGAGGGATGTCATGGTGAATCCTCCTTATGCTTTGATTTGGTCTTTGGTCATGACTCATGTTATTTGTTGTTGCTGTTATTTTGTTACTTTCTATATATAAAGCCACCAAATATGTTTAATAAAGTGTGTATCACAATTCCAGTAAACCAAGTTTATCATTTGGTATCAGAGCACACATTTTTACAAACCTCTGCCGAAGTTTTATCTCTTTTAGCCGTAACTAAAATGACAACCGAGAGCAGTTTCGTCAACTAGCAATTCCTGAGTTTATTGGTCACTACAATTTTATTGGAGTATGATGGAGAATTTTCTTCGCTCCAAAGAATAAACTGAAACGTAGTCGAAACTAGAATTTTTGTTGCAATAAATGATGTTGAGCTCTCGGATAAACAAAGGAAGGAGGAGGCTGATAAGAGATTGAAGAACTTGCGAGAAAATAATTATCTCTTTCAAGCCATCGATCATTCAAGACTATCTTGGATAAGAAGACCTCAAAAGGTCAAACAAGCACAATTGTTGGCCCTTCACAAACGCTTAAAAAATCTAAAAAAAAAATCTAATTTCTTTTAAAATAAAAAATATTTTAAAAAATCATTCAATACTAGGGTCAAACAAGCACAATTGTAGGCACTTCGTAAAGACTTAAAAAACCTAAGAAGTGATGTAATATCTTTTAAAATAAAAAATAATTTAAAAAGTATTTTTTAAAAATGGGATCAAAGCACATTGCTGAACAATTAAATTTTAATCATTAAACAATTCTTAAATTTGCTATTGCGATTAGGTAATTGTCTTTTTTATATTTTTAAATGGTTCATGAGAAGTCTTGAGCCATCCCATCTCATGGCCGTAGACCACCTCATGTTAATTTTTGGGTTTCACCTTAAATAATGTTACAAGGAAATAACCCAAGGGGGTTGGCCTTGTGGTAGGAGGTCTGGGATGTGGGAGTGTGCTCCTTCCACATCCCAGGTTCGAATCCCTCCAGGTGCAAACAACTTCTTTGGGCCAGCGGATTTGGGCGAAGCCCATGAATCAAATGGTTCCTCTGGCTTGCCGCGATACAGATGGGCCATGGGATTAGTCAGGCCCCAGCGGGTCTGGATTACCCATTCAAAAAAAAATGTTACAAGGAAATGGGTCTCTTCGGTTATTTACAAGGGCTAACGTAGTCCACTTGTCTTTCCAAATTGGCACAAGTTTCCATGGACTTGCAGGGAGAGTTCGGTGATTTACAAGGGCTAACGTAGTCCACGTGTCTTTTCAAATTGGCACGAGTTTTCCATGGACGGACAGGGAGGGTTCGGTGATTTACAAGGGCTAACGTAGTCCACGTGTCTTCTAAGCTGACCACAGACAAAGCTAACGTTATTTCTTATTAAATTCATCAAACAGCAGCATGTTCGTCTTAAATTGGCTATTGAATTGATGTTGGAAGTATTGTCGATTGTCATAATTTCTAATTTCACTTCCTGGTCCTGCCAGCCTG
Organism: Salix viminalis; assembly: GCA_029228465.1. Taxonomy (NCBI): domain Eukaryota; kingdom Viridiplantae; phylum Streptophyta; class Magnoliopsida; order Malpighiales; family Salicaceae; genus Salix; species Salix viminalis. The sequence continues at coordinate 8,578,713 of CM055435.1, forward strand.
GAGAAATAAAGAGGAGCTTCGCTATCACTCCCTGCTGGCCTGAAAACTTGTATCACCGGAAAAAGAACACTGCGGTAACTAAATAATTTTCCTGTGGTGTGACCACATGCAGGCTTCTGTCATCCATGGCTTCTGGCTAATTTGTTTCTATTTAATGTACGTAGAGATATTTTATCTTTTTCTCTGTAAAGACAAAGTAACCGTTAATTGAAGAACCGTACGTGACAGTGAAAAAAAGAGAAATTTAGACATCAATTCACATTCGAGATTCCGTTGGCCCTCTGGTTCATTTAAATATCTGCAGTGCTCTCCACCATTCACTTAAAAACCCTTGAAGTCCCAGAAATATATTCACTGGTTAACCTCCAGACAAGCTGATCTTTCTCTCCAAAACTTGAATTAATGGCAGAGAAACTTCACGTAGTGATGCTTCCATGGATTGCCTTTGGCCATATGATACCTTTCTATCAACTTTCCATAGCTTTAGCCAAAGCTGGAATCAAAGTCTCCTTTGTTTCAACCCCAAGAAACATCAAAAGACTCCCTGAAATTCCTCCAGGTTTAGCAGACTTGGTGGAGTTTGTAGAGTTTCCACTGCCAAGCTTAGAGAATGATGTCTTGCCAGAAGATGGAGAGGCCACGGTTGACATTCCTGCCGAGAAAATCGAGTACCTGAAGATTGCATATGATCTCCTGAAGCACCCCTTGAAGCAGTTTATTGCCGATCAACTTCCGGACTGGATAATCATTGACATGATGCCTTATTGGATGGTGGACATTGCTAGAGAAAACAAAGTTTCTCTCATTCATTTCACTGTTTTATGCGCTGCTGCGTGTGTGTTTCTTGGGCACCCAGAGCGCATAGCTGGCGATGCTCAGAAAAGACTTACCGAATCAACCCATATGACATCGAAACCAGAGTGGGTTGATTTTCCCTCCTCGGTAGCTTACCGAAACGACGAGGCTGCTGGTGCTTTTGAAGGGATTTATGGAGAAAATGCTTCTGGGATCACGGATGTTGAAAGAGTTACCAGGATTCATAATGGATGCCAGGCTTTGGTGGTACGCAGCTGTGCCGAGTTTGAAGGAGACTACTTGAATTTATTTGAAAGGTTGATAGGAAAACCCGTGATTCCAGTAGGTTTGATGCCTCGGGAGAAACAAGAAAGAAAGCAATTCACTGATGGTAGGTGGGGTGAAATCTTTAAATGGCTTGATGACCAAAAGCCTAAGTCCGTTGTGTTTGTAGGTTTTGGTAGCGAGCATAAACTAACCAAAGATCAAGTATATGAGATTGCTCATGGTGTGGAGTTATCTGGACTTCCTTTTCTGTGGGCATTAAGAAAACCTGGTTGGGCCAATGATGATCGTGATGCCCTGCCTTTAGGATTCGGTGAAAGGACATCTGATAGAGGGATTGTTTGTACGGGATGGGTGCCACAGTTGGAGATTTTGGGTCATCCATCAATTGGGGGATCATTATTTCACTCCGGGTGGGGTTCAATTATCGAAAGTTTGCAGTTTGGTCATGTCCTTATTCTCTTACCTTTCATCAACGACCAACCTTTGAATGCAAGGCATGTAGTTGAGAAGGGTTTAGGCGTGGAAATAGAGAAGGGGGAGGATGGTTCATTTACCCGGGATGGTGTGGACAAGGCTCTGAAACTCGCCATGGTATCTGTGGAAGGAAAAAGTATGAGGGAGAAAGCAAGTGAAGCTGCTGCGCTTTTCGGAAACCTGAAGTTGCACCAGGATTTCTATATTGGTAAGTTTGTTGATTTTCTCAAAAAGAAGAAACAAAATGTTTGAAGGACACGATCACATCTCGCAAGGAAGATTTGATGCTTGAGATTTTATTTAGGTCCTCCAATGTTCTCAAGTATTCAAATATGGAATAAAAAGTTTTTTATTTTCTTGTGCTGGGTTTAGAAACCTCTTTAAAATAGCTATTTGAATGCACCATTTCGCTGTCTTTATAATAAATTCATGGGCAGTTGTGCATTGTATTAATCTGTGAACCACGGTGTCCGATGAGAAACAAAGAGAAAAGATGTGAAATAAAAGACTTGATTTCTAACTCAGCTAGATTAGACTGTCAGCAATTACTATATATCTAAAAGAGCTCGTCCGGTTTACTGTAGATTCAGACTCAGTGGCACTGTGGACTGGATATTTTTCGTCCGTGCGTCGCGCGAGTTCGTCCACCTTTTTTTTTTTTGTTTTTTCCTCTGATGAACAGTGTAGTAACGATTTTAGCCCCGACAATAAGATAAAAACACATTTTCGGCTGAGGGCTACGGTTGTAATTGCGCGCGTACGGACCGGTCCGGTCCGGTCCGCCGCAACGATTTACTTTTTTAATATTTTTTGAAATATGTTTTTACGTCTGTAGCCCCCGATACGACAAAATCCATGAATTAGAATCAGGGGTGGTTTAGTAATTGACTCCTACGTTACTGTTACCTTTCGTCAGCGCTGTCAGGAAGCCGTACGGGTGCGTCGGGGCATTTCTGTCCCGCGATCGATTCAGGCGGCGCGTGCCGGCGATGAAAATTTTTCCGTCGCCAGTGAAAACGATTCGCAACCCTTCCCTGAATCGCATGGAGTGACGCGTGCTCTTAAAAGATCGACGTAGAGGCTCATATAGTCGGTTGAACGTTTATGTCCTCTTTTCTCTCTCCTCAGTGTCGGATTCAACTTCAGTCCCCCGGTTTATTGTGGATGCATTTCAGTCCCTTGTCTTTTGTTTAATTTCTGTAATAGAAGTTTTGAATTCTTTCAATTGCATCCTTTCATGCAAATTGATATATATGCAGTTTGCATGTCAGTCCTTCTTCTTTGAATTTTTCGGTTTTCTATTAGATCCCTTAATTTGTTTAGTGCAGCATGTTGTATTATTTTCAATTTTGTCCTTCATGTCAAATTCATTATATATTGCACTTTAATTTCAGTCCCTCTTCTTTTAAATGTTTTTTTCTTTGAAATCTTTTAATATTTTTGGTACAAAAATATGAATTGTTGTCAAATTAATCCTTCACTTTAAATCAATCATATCTTTTATTTTTATTTTGGGCCTTGTGGTTTTAATTGTTCTTTTGAAATTGATTTCCTTTATTATTATTTATATATTTATGCAGTATTCCCTATTACTGTAGAAGTTCATGTATATATTTTTCTTTAATTTGGTTTTGAATATTTCTTTTATCTTTTCTTTTGTTGGGGTTTCTTTTTATTTAGTCTTCAAATTTTATTCCTGGTAGTAATCATTTGAAAATTATTTTTTTTTTAAATCACAAATATTTTTTAAATGCTAACAATGATAATAATGATAATAATAATAATAATAATTAAAAAAAATTAATAATAATAATTTAATTATTTGAATATTTGTTGAATATTATCGCCTAATAATAAACAAAAAAAATATTGAAAGTGTGTAAAATTAATTATATATTTGTATATTTATGTCAAATTAAAGTATGTTAAACTGCTTATATGTTTGAATATTTATTTAATATTATCGTCTAAAAATATATACAGAGAGAGAAAAAAAGACCGCGGATTTTTTGAAGGAAAACAATTTATATCAGTATTCTTAAATACATTTAGTATAATAATATGATGAATAAATCTTATAAAATAAAAATAAATTTGCTCCAAATTTTATTTTTTTGCTCTTTTGTTCAAGTTTATTTTTGGAAAAAAATTTACAGTATTTTGATTGTTAATATTGCAGATCTAATATTGCTGAGAACAATATACAACTCAAAAAAACAAAAGGCAGACAAATTTACCTCCATTCTCTGCAATTCAAAAATATACGAACCACTTCCCGTCTCGATTACACTGTTCTTTTTAGATGGCAAATAAGTCATTATAGCATGCAAAAAAACTCAGTTGATTTTTAAAAACAAATTACAATATTTTGATTTATAATGTGTGAGATCTAATATTACTGGGAATAAAATTCAACTCAAAAAAAGAATAAAATTACAAATTTACCTACGTTATCTAAAATTTAAACATATACGAACCGCTTCCCATTTTTATTACTCTATAAAGTATGTAAGACTAATTATATGTTTTAATATTTATTGAATATTATCGTCTAAAAATATATATAGAGAGAGAAAAAAAATTGACCTTGGATTTTAAAACAAAAAATTTTATATCAATATGCTTAAATATATTTAATATAATAATATGATAAATAAATCTTATAAAAAAAATTTTGCTTTGAATTTAAATTTTATACTCTTTTCTTTAATTTTATTTTTTAATATATTTTTTTTCAATTTTCCCATTTTTAATATTTCAAATCTGATATTACTAGAGAAAAAATACAACTCAAAAAAACAAAAGGTACACACATTGACCTACATTATCAACTCAATTTTTTTTTCTTTTGACAAATTTACCTCGATTATCTACAATACTCTCCGTTTTATTTATAATGTGTAAAATCTAATATTACTGGGGAAAGAAGACAACTAAAATATTTTTTTTATAAATTTACCTAAGTTATCTCCAATTAAAAAATATACTAACCACTTCCCATTTCGATTACACTATTCCTTTTCGGCTGGGAAAAAAATTATTTGTTACATATTTTATCTAGTATAATGTTACTAATGAAATATTTAAACAACTAATTACAACATGTAAAAAATCAATTAGTTTTCTACATGAAAAAAACCCTAGCGCAATGCGCGGGCAAGCATACTAATTATACCATGCAAAAAACTCATTTCTAACATATTTTTATCTGTTGCAATTTTAGTAATTAAACATTGAAATAACTAATTATAGCACGCAAAAAATATAAGTTTATTTCTGGAAAAAAAATTACAATATTTTTATTTATAATGTGTCAGATTTAATATTACTGGGAAAAAAATACAACTCATTAAAAAAAAATATCTACGATTTTTAGCAATAGCAATATTCAATCACTTTTTGGTTTAAAAAAACCATTTTTAACAGATTTTTTAAATTACAATGTTACTAATTAAATATTAAAATAACAAAATACAACATTTATAAAATCAATCAATTTTCTACATAGATAAAAAAAGCCCAGCGGAGCGGGCAAATCGGCTCGTTCAGCCTAGAATAGGATTCAATTCCAATATTCTCAGCAATCTTTGTGGCGACATACTTTTTTTTTATCATGGCCATTCCCGGAGACGGGGATGCGGAAAAAAATATATTTTTATAATTATAAAATTATAATTATAATTTTTAGCTGTCGCTACTTAGTATTAAGGTTATTAGAAAATCTAATAGTCTGCAAAAATCCAGGAAAGAAAATATGCAAGGAGAACATGCACCACCCCATTGCACCCTACTTTGGGTAATTGCAATTTTATTTGATTGTTTTTCTAGGTCGGATTTTTATTTGTCGATCTTTCTAAGATTCGAAGTAGATCTCTTTTCGTGAAGAAATCTCGATCTCATTGAGTAGAAGAAGCGTAATTGTTCTAAGGTCTAAATTTTAGCACTCCATTTATTATCTTTTTAATATCTAAAACTGTATTTTACAATGTAGTTTTACACCATACATATTAAAGTCTACAACTAAATAAAATGAATAAAATGGTTGTTGAAAGATTTTTGATATTTTGGTCAAACACTAATGGATAATCCTAAATTAGTTAGGATATCCATTTTGCATTTTCAAATATGAGAAAAAATGTATTTTTTTTTTGTTTTTTGAGAAAATAAGCTCAAAAACAAATTTTAGGATTCAGTCGTATGCATGGAAAAAAAAAACACATTTTTAATACTTTTAAAATAAGAATTTATTTTTAAAATTTTCAAATAAAAATCACATTTGTTTCATACCAAGTCCGTATATTTCAACTTCAATCTATGAACCAATATTGAACAAAAATTGGTGAAAAAAATATAGGATGAAATCATAAAAAATTTAAAATTTATTTTTATGGATTTTTTCGGCTCGGGTCCAACCAAATACCTCTTTTATGCCCAGAAATGAAGGAATGCGCAGATTCAAGGCTAAAATAATTTATTATTGGATAAATCTGCATAGAAATTAAGTCAAAAGATATAATTATATTATTACGGGTCAATTTGATTTAATCGTTGGCTAATTTAAAAGTATAATTATATTTAAGAATTAATTTAGGGTCTAATTGAAGGATTTAACTAAGTACAAGGACTTAATTATACTTTAAAATTTAAATTGGTCAAATTAATTTTGTCAAGGGCTTAGTCAATGAGAAATCAAGTTCTTAAATTTAATTCGGATCCAAGACATGCTTTGGTGTCGAAGAAAGAGGAGAAACCGAGAGGTCGAGCCAAAGAAGCTGATGCCATATTTGTAGATCACAAGCTGCATCAGGACTCCTATGTTGGCAATAAGTGGTTTTGGTTCGAAGAAGTTTGCTAGCTGCTTGAGTGATTTGCCATCACTATCATATGACTTTCAAATGATTTCCCTTAGCAAGTTTGTTAGACGATTCTCTTTTTGTTTATCTAGTTATTTTGAGAATGCATTTTAAAAATATTTCTGAAAAAAAAAAATATTTTCTACTTTATATTAAAAAAATTGATATTTTTATATTATTTTCATGTATTGATATCAAAAATGACTTTTAAAAGATAAAAAACATCATTTTAATATATTCATGTATGAGAATCATTTTAAAACCAACTTTACTAAACTTCCAAACACACATAAATATTTTTTTAATAAAAAAAATTAACCTCAATTCCAAACACACCCTAGTTCACAGATTGGTCGCCGATCCAATTCAATTTATTGGGCTTGCTAAGCACTGCTGTATTCAGTCAGCACGCTCCACAGCAAGATAACCCTCCTGGAGCCTGTTTTGAGTTTTTGGTGTTTTCTTTACACAGAAGAAAGAAAGAAAGACATGGGACCTTTTCAACTGAACAAATGGGTTCAAAACTTTCAACTACTGCTTTTACTGCATTATGATGAAACTGATACTGCAAACAGACTTGTTCTTACTTCAGGTTTCTGCACAGTATGATGTTAAGGTTGAGTTTATGTGCATTGACAATTGACGAGTCAGAGACTCGCCTCTCACTTCCCTCCCTCCATTTTATCCAAGTGGCTGGAATTGCATATGGTGATTCTTAATCTGGTAACTGAATGTAACGAGCAGAGATGAATCTAGGATGTTGTGACATGAAAGGGCAAGTTTTGTAAAACTTTCTTTATGGGGCCATTCAATTTATTTATTTTTTGCAAAATTAGGGAATTTTGAAATTTTTGATGATATCTTACCGACAATAGTGAGACAAAGAGAGCTGATTGGGAATCAGAATTCCCCTCCCCTCTCCTTTTCATGGTCAATTATGTGGAAGTGTGGTATCTTGTGTCTGTGCTTCAATCACTGTAACTTCTGTTCTGTCTTGTCAGTTCTTATGTTTTGTTATTTTGTCTGTTGTCTGGTGGGCAACTCTATAGCTTTTGTTAGCATGCATAGGTCGAAGTATTTAGCAGGCTTGTTGATAGTATGAAATTGCTCAGTTTTTTGTTATCAAACTATGAGCATGACAACTTGTGCATTTATCTTTGAAAAGCTCATAGGTTCATCTGACTCCAGTCTTGGTTTGTGTTAAAAAATAATAATAATCATATTCTGGAGTCTTTTAGGTGAGATGGTTACTTAATAGTTTCCTACAAGTGTGAATGCTTGAAGATATGTTAGGCAGCTCCCGCAATACCCCAGACAAAATTTTGCTGCTAGATTTTCTAATATGTCTGCTGGTGTTGTTGAGTTGCTGGAGAAAATTCTGGTCTTTGATCCGAACAGGCGTGTATTACAGGTAAAAATGAGGCATGATAGTGATGTCAAGGACTAGTTTGTGTCATTGTGGCAACAATTTTTTAAAATCAATAGCCATTAACGTAAGGCAAAATCAATAGCCATTAACGTAAGGTAAAGTTGAACATTCAAGGACAGACATAACATTGATCATGTGGCATGTGCACTCGCACATCCTTGACCTCATTCACTTCTTTTTTCTTCTTCTTTAACCTCTCTGTTTCTATAAAAAAAAAAATACATTGAAGCTAAGTTCCTTGCCGTTTTTGATTTCTAGTACACCACTTTCTAATTTGTACTTCAAATTTTGGAAGGCTAACTTCAATCTATTTTCTCAAATTAAATAATAATTAAGAAGAAGAAAAACACCTCATTTCCAGATAAATTTCCTGAGCTGCGCTGAAAAGGGAGCTGTAAACAGGGAAATACCTCCTGAGAAGTCTTTTTTTTCTTTTTTTAAGAAAAGGAATGAAAAAGGTGAGAAACTAAGACTTCAAAGATGCATTTCGGAGGTGCAATTTCAACTTTTCTTGATGAGGGATCATTACATCTGACCGCAGAAGCAACTTGGTTGTCAATGGAATCGGTGCACAACTAACCTCAACCCCATCCGGTGATCCAAACTTGAACATGAATGAAATCCAGAAAAACAAAAGCACTGATTAAATTTGTCACGTACATTCTTTGTAGAATGTTACAGAAACGTCGACAAAATAACATCCAACCTGATCATATCCCCTACTCCACTGCCCTCTAAAATATGTGCGGATCACATAGCCTGGATGTAAGAGATGAACTTAATCCAAATCAAGGAACTTGGGTTTGCATCGAAGTATTCGATTGATCATGAATTTTTAATTTGCAACCTTTCGCATCTTTATTTTTTCCTCTCGGGACAGCCAAACCTTTGCGGAACAGCTGCATCTGTTTGGTATTTTAATCCACAGACATTCTTGAGATTTATCCATATCAGCATTGGTTAATCTTCCTCATACTTCTGTAGTTTCGTTTCCTGTGGGGTTTTTTTTTTTGGCTTTTCTAAACTGTTGCACACTTGCTCAAACTTTCATGCAGCTTTGGATAAATTCTAGTGGAGCTCCATGTTATTCCAGCACTTTTGGATGTTTTCTGGTTTAGGAATTCATTTGATTTTCTTGTTATTTATTTTATTATTTCTGGATTTTTAGATGATTTCTAGTTTATGAAGGATATATTGACATATTTAATGTCTTATAACCTAATGATGGTCAGCCTCTATTAGTTGATTTTGGACATGATAAAACAACGAATTAGGAGTTCAAAAAAAGAATAGAGAGACTACTTTTTTTTTTTTAGGTCTGTGTTAGTGTTGTCTTTGGTGTTGCTGACTGCATCATTGCAGATAAATTAATTTTCCCAGTTGAACATAACATACTGCAGATTCCCTCTTCACAGCATAGAGTGATCTACCCCCCTATATTTCTTCAAACACAGCATAATATTAAAAATGGTTTTAAAAAAATAAAAAAAATATTATTTTAATATATTTTTAAATGAAAAATATTTTAAAAAACAACTTGGTATTATAATGATGTTTTGTCCACATGCATAATCTAGATCCCTATCACTCCCTGCTGGACTAATAACTTAAATAATCGGCAAAAGAACACCACAGTAACTAAATATTTCCAGTGGCGTAACCAAAGGTTCTTCCTTCCATGGCTTCTGGCTAAAGAAAATTTATAATTGAATTATGTAAATAGAAATAATTTATTTATTCCTCTGTAAGAAAAAAGTAACCATTAATTGAAACACGGTAACAGTAAAAAAAGAGGAAAATTTAGACATGAAGTTCACATTCGAGATTTGGATGGCCCTTTGATTCATTAAATACAGGTAGTGCTTTCCACCTATAACTAAAAACCTTTGAAGACCTTGAAAGATTCACTCGTTAACCTCCAGACAAGCTGATCAGGTTTTGCGTTTTTTCATTGAGATCTGCTAACTGTCCGTCCTAGTTGGCTCTTGTATTGAGCCCCTACTGATCTTAAACCTCCTTTCTCAATACTCTAAATTTTTACAGTTTTCCCCCCGACTCCTAGCCTGCGAAATCTTCTTTTTTCTCCGAACCTTGAATTAATGGCAGAGAAACTTCACGTAGTGATGCTTCCATGGATTGCCTTTGGCCATATGATACCTTTCTTTCAACTTTCTATAGATTTAGCCAAAGCTGGAATCAAAGTCTCCTTTGTTTCAACCCCGAGAAACATCAAAAGACTCCCTGAAATTCCTCCAAGTTTAGCAGACTTGGTGGAGTTTGTAGAGTTTCCACTGCCAAGCTTAGACAATGATATCTTGCCAGAAGATGGAGAGGCCACGGTTGACATTCCCTGGCGAGAAAATCGAAAAGTACCGAAGATTGCATATGATCTCTGAAGCACCCCTTTGAAGCGGTTCATCGCCCGATCAACTTCCGTGATCGATAATCATTGACGTGATGCCTTATTGGATGGTGGACATTGCTAGAGAGAACAAAGTTCCTCTGATTCAATTCTCTGTTTTCTCTGTTGTTGCGTTTGTGTTTCTTTGCCACCCGGAGTGCTTAGTTGGTGATGGTCAGAAAAGACTTAGGCCGTCATGGAAGAGTATGACATCAAAACCAGAGTGGGTTGACTTTCCCTCCTCTGTAGCTTATCGCAACGACGAGGCTGTTGGTGTTTTTGAAGGGATTTATGGAGAAAATGCTTCTGGGATCACGGATGGTGAAAGGCTTTCTAGGATTCTGAATGGATGTCAGGCTTTCGTGGTACGCAGCTGTGCCGAGTTTGAAGGAGACTACTTGAATTTATTTGAAAGGTTGATAGGAAAACCTGTGATTCCAGTAGGTTTGTTGCCTCGGGAGAAACCAGAAAGAAAGCAATTCACGGATGGTAGGTGGGGTGAAATCTTTAAATGGCTTGATGACCAAAAGCCTAAGTCTGTTGTGTTTGTAGGCTTTGGTAGCGAGTATAAGCTAACAAAAGATCAAGTGTACGAGATTGCTCATGGTCTAGAGTTATCTGGACTTCCCTTCCTGTGGGCATTAAGAAAATCCGGTTGGGCCAATGATGATCGTGATGCCTTGCCTTCAGGATTCGGTGAAAGGACATCTGATAGGGGGATTGTTTGTACGGGATGGGCGCCACAGTTGGAGATATTAGGTCATCCATCAATTGGGGGATCATTCATTCATTGTGGTTGGGGTTCTATTAATGAAAGTTTACAGTTTGGTCATACCCTTATTCTCTTACCATTGATCATCGACCAGCCTTTGAATGCAAGGTATCTGGTCGAAAAGGGTTTAGGCGTGGAAATAGAGAGGGGGGAGGATGAGTCATTTACCCGGGATGGTGTGGAGAAGGCTCTGAAACTCGCTATGGTATCTGCAGAAGGAAAAAGTCTGAGGGAGAAAGCAAGTGAAGCTGGTGTGCTTTTCGGAAACCTGAAGTTGCATCAGGATTACTATATTGCTAAGTTTGTTGATTTTCTCAAAAACAAGAAACGAAATGTTTGAAGGAAACGATCACATCTCGCAAGGAAGATTTGATGCTTGAGATTTTATTTAGGTCCTCCAATGTTCTCAAGTATTCAAATATGGAATAAAAAGTTTTTTATTTTCTTGTGTTGGGTTTAGAAACCTCTTTAAAATAGCTATTTGAATGGACGTTATGCACCATTTAGCTGTCTTTATAATGAATTCATGGTCACCTGCGCACTATATTAATTTGTGAACCACGGTGTCCGATGAGAAACAAAGAGAAAAGATGTGAAATAAAAGACTTAATTTCTAACTCAGCTAGATTAGACTGTCAGCAATTCAGCCTAGAATAGGATTGTAGCCCTCAACAGAACATTCAATTCCAATATTCTCAGCAATCTTTGTGGCGACATACATTTTTTTATCATGGCCATCCCCGGAGACGGGGATGCATAAAAAAATATTTTTTTTATAATTATAAGTTTTAGCTTTCGCCACTTAGTATTAACGTTATTAGAAAATCTAATAGTCTGCAAAAATCCGGGAAAAAAATATGCAAGGGGAATATGCACCACCCCCATTGTACCCTACTTTGGGTAATTGCAATTTTATTTGATTGTTTTTCTAGGTCAGATTTCTATTTGTCGATCTTTCTAAGATTCGAAGTAGATCTCTTTTCGTGAAGGAATCTCGATCTCATTGAGTAGAAGAAGCCTAATTGTTCTAAGGTCTAAATTTTAACACTTCATTTATTATCTTTTTAATATCTAAAACTGTATTTTACAATGTAGTTTTACACCATACATATTAAAGTCTACAACTAAATAAAATGAATAAAATGGTTGTTGAAAAATTTTTGATATTTTGGTCAAACACTAATGGATAATCCTAAATTAGTTAGGATATCTATTTTGCATTTTAAAATATGAGAAAAAAAAATTTTGTTTTTTTTGTTTTTTGAGAAAATATGCTCAAAAAGAAATTTAGGATTCGGTCGTATGTATGAAAAAAAAACACATTTTTTATACTTTTCAAATAAGAATTTATTTTTAAAATTTTCAAATAAAAATCACATTTGTTTTATACCAAGTCCGTATATTTCAACTTCAATCTATGAACCAATATTGAACAAAAATTGGTGAAAAAATATAGGATGAAATCATAAAAAAATTAAAATTTATTTTTATGGACTTTTTCGGCTCGGGTCCAACCAAATACCTCTTTTGTGCCTAGAAATGAAGGAAAGCGCAGATTCAAGGCTAAAATAATTTATTATCGGATAAATCTGCATAGAAATTAAGTCAAAAGATATAATTATATTATTACGGGTCAATTTGATTTAATCATTGGCTAATTTAAAAGTGTAATTATATTTAAGAATTAATTTAGGGTCCAATTGAAGGATTTAATTAAGTACAAGGACTTAATTATACTTTAAAATTTAAATTTGTCAAATTAATTTTGTTAAGGGCTTAGCCAATGAAAAATCAAGTTCTTGAATTTAATTCGGATCCAAGACATGCTTTGGTGTCGAAGAAAGAGGAGAAACCGAGAGGTCGAGCCAAAGAAGCTGATGCCATATTTGTAGATCACAAGCTGCATCAGGACTCCTACGTTGGCAATAAGTGGTTTTGATTCGAAGAAGTTTGCTAGCTGCTTGAGTGATTTGCCATCAATATCATATGACTTTCAAATGATTTCCCTTAGCAAGTTTGTTAGACGATTCTCTTTTTGTTTATCTAGTTATTTTGAGAATGCATTTCAAAAATGTTTCTGAAAAATAAATAAATTATTTTCTACTTTTTATTAGAAAAATTGGTGTTTTTATATCATTTTCATGTATTGATATCAAAAATGACTTTTAAAAGATAATCATTTTGATGTATTTATATATGAGAATCATTTTAAAAACCAACTTTACTAAACTTTCAAACACGCATAAATATTTTTTTAATAAAAAAAAATTAACCTCAATTCCAAACACACCCTTGATTCACAGATTAGTTACCGATCCAATTCAATTTATTGGGCTTGCTAAGCACTGTTGTATTCAGTCAGCACGCTCCACAGCAAGAATAATCCTCATGAAGCCTGTTTTGAGTTTTTGGTGTTTTCTTCACAGAAAGAAAGAAAGAAAGACATGGGACCTTTTCAACTGAACAAATGGATTCAAAACTTTCAACTACTGTTTTTACTGCATTATGATGAAACTGAAACTGCAAACAGACTCGTTTTTACTTCAGGTTTCTGCACAGTATGATGTTAAGGTTGAGTTTATGTGCATTGACAATCTTTTAAAATCAATGGCCATTAACGTAAGGTAAAGTTGAACATTCAAGGACAGACATAACATTGATCATGTGATATGTGCACTCGCACATCCTTGACCTCATTCACTTCTTTTTTCTTCTTCTTTAACCTCTCTGTTTCTATTAAAAAAAAATACATTGAAGCTAAGTTCCTTGCCGTTTTTGATTTCTAGTACACCACTTCTAATTTGTACTTCAAATTTTGGAAGGCTAACTTCAATCTATTTTCTCAAATTAAATAATAATTAAGAAGAAGAAAAACACCTCATTTCCAAATAAATTTCCTGAGCTGCGCTGAAAAGGGAGCTGTAGACAGGGAAATACCTCCTGAGAAGTCTTTTATTCTTTTTTTAAGAAAAGGAATGAAAAAGGTGAGAAACTAAGACTTCAAAGATGCATTTCGGAGGTGCAATTTCAACTTTTCTTGATGAGGGATCATTACATCTGACCGCAGAAGCAACTTGGTTGTCAATGGAATCGGTGCACAACTAACCTCACCCCATCCGGTGATCCAAACTTGGACATGAATAAAATCCAGAAAAACACAAGCACTGAATAAATTTGTCACGTACATTCTTTGCAAAATGTTACAGAAACCACGACAAAATAAATCCAACCTAATCATATCCCCTACTCCACTGCCCGCTAAAATATGTGCGGATCACATAGCCTGGATGTAAGAGATGAACTTAATCCAGATCAAGGAACTTGGGTTTGCATCGAAGTATTCGATCTCGCACACAATTTGATCATGAATTTTTATAACGAGAGGAATAAGATTCCAATGTAGTGACTAAAATCGAGGATTCTCCTCTATCCCTCTTTCTGTTTGGAAGCAGCAAATACAAAATTACAAAGCTTGGTCAGAGAGTTTCAAAGCATCATGAGAAAGAATCATAAACTGGTTTTTGATGTGCCGTGGAGGATACTCACCGCCGGGAAGTTCCATCTGTCGCCAACCAAGATATCTGCAACCTTCGCCCCCCATCCCAACGACGTGGAAGCTAAATTCTATAGGAGAACATGTTTATTGGTCTTTTACCAGTTGGAAGCTAAATTATTATTGTTGATGTTGTTTAAGAGTTTATTCTTATAATCTAGGGTAGTTACTTTTCCTATAGTTTTGTTTTATTATAGTCCAATTAATTATCTAAGGTTTATCTCTCATCTCTAAACAATTCTTGACATCTTTCCAATAAAATTTAGCTTGAACAATTAATATCATCTTAACAAATCTAACTTTTCTATTATTAGATAATTTGTGTCACTCAAATAATTATTTCATGTCATAAATCCATATGTAAAAGATCTAAGGGTCATTATTACTACCAAAAGTGAGGGCTTGGATTTTGTAAAGGCTCATGACTCACTCATCAAGATCATTGTGTTTAGACTAACCTAAATGATAATATATTATGGCTCGTGACCTTGTCCACAATGATTATTCTTTTGATATTTATTGGTCTTTGGGTGTTCTATATGAGAACTCTCTTGAGATTTAAATCTTTTAAACATGTTGATTATCTAGGTTTGCAGTTTCATTCTTAAGCATGTAATGCTAGATTTTTAAGTGTTAATGATTTTATCAAACACAATGTCACAAAACAAGAACTCGCAAATAAAAAAAATATTAGATGGTAGATTATCAATGATGAAAGAGGTTGGTAAACAAAAATAAAATATATAAATGCAAGTGGGATTTTTTTTTAACTTTTTTCCGAGACATAAAAGTAATAACAATTACAACTATAAATAACAAGTGCAAAATTAAAAAAAAAACAAAACAAAACGAGAAAAATTCGACAAATCAAAAGGGAAAGTGATTTACTAGCTAAATTGCTTGAGAGTAAGTTGGAATTTATTGTCAGTAATGTTTTGAAGATTTTGACATAGCGATGAAGGACAGGTTGGATGATATGGAAGTGTGACGTGGTAGGTTAGACAACGTGGCATGCTAGATAACATTGCAGAAGTTAGTTAGTTTGACTTGAAACCTATTATGAACTCCTTAAATTGCTTGTAATCATATTCTTTGTTGTTATCTGTGATGATTGTGCAAAAATGAGTGAATTTATGATTCTGATTTGCGTGTTGTTGCTAAGGACAATGACACTCGAATGGTGGTAGAGTTGAGGTTGTGTTGGCTATGGTGGTACTAATTTGGCTAATTCTTGTTGATTATGTAGATGATGAACAACATAATATTTAAAAAAAAAAAAAAACAAATTGTTGGTGCCATCCCAGGAAATAACAAGTTTATGCAAGCATTATTGATATTTTTTTTATTAATAAGAACTCTCTATATATTTACGGTTCATCATCTCTCTTGAATTGAATTTTAGGAATTCAACAAATTGTTAGATTATTTAATTGTAAGAACAATTTAAAAACTAGGTTTTGATACTGAAGTTAATGCGAGATTCTTTTTTGAAAATAAAGTAAAAAACTAAAAAGAGATAAAGGAAGTCAAATAAAGATGAGAAAAAAACAAAGTCAAAGAAGAGAAGAATAGGGGTTGAAAATATAAGTTACTTTGCAATTTTTATTCAATTCATCAAAACTACATTGCATTGTCAAGAAATTACATATAAATACTACAACCCATATCAGAATAGATTTTGAGCTTAAAATTCCCTAGCCAATAAAAATACGATAAAATAACATGAACTGCAATTTATTAGTAAAAATTATATATAATTTAATAATTTTGACGGTTTGGAAAATCTCAATCTCTCAACCAAAATAACAATGAGTTGGGCTCAATATGTGCTCGGATATAATGTCCCATCATTCATGATACTGAAACGAATGAAATTACAACAGGCAGGGAAACAAAAAAAACAAAGGCGCAATTATTTGAACTGTTGAGTTTTACATAATATTGAGAAGGAGGATTATGGGTGGACAGCCTTAGCCATGCCATATGCCGCAGCAGATGCAATGGCACCAATAAGGACAGTTTGCAAAGCACTTTTAAAGGGTTTATTACCAGTGAAGTAGCCCTTAGCAAAGCCGAAGACCAGCAAGGCTGCCAAAGTTAAGATCACCGAAGCAACCACAGCATCTTCAGCTCTTGGAATGAACATGTAAGGAGAGAGGGGTACAAATCCACCCAAAACATAAGCAATGGCAATAGTCAGCGCACTATGTAGTGCTCTTCTTGGATCCGGCTTCTCCAATCCTAGCTCAAATCTGTACCCATGTCATTATAACTTCATTTCAGTATTTTTTTTTCTTTTTTTAATTAACATTGATGTCCGGGTTAATTAATCTCACGAATCCTAAAATTAACAATCATGTAAATCTCTGGTCATTATCATATTAACCAGCACATGGCTCAAACTTGAGACTACATGGAAGCAAACCTCTTAATCTCGAGTTCGTACCACTATATCATCTACTAAATTGTTCGGTTGGTTTTGCCAATGAAACATATGGTACAGCAGCTAGCTAGTTTTAATAAAGTATAAAATCAACACATTATCAAAATCAAACTCATTAAGCAAAAGAAAACCAAGCATCCACTCTATTACATTACCTAGAAAAAGAAAAGGAAAGAAAATCTAAATGGATATCTCGTGATGCTGGATAACATAAAATCATTGTGCAATTTGCAGATCACCCGTGCTCTGGGTAGGGGACCCTTGGTTTTTGTCGAAAGTTGAAACTTATTTTAAAAGTGAACTTGGCCTATTGTACATACTGTAATCATGATGTGAAAGTGGAGCAAGTGTCAACAAAATGGTGCATTTTTGGGGGAATTTTAGAAATACATCTTGAAAAATTAACATCGACTTGTTGCTCCACCTTTCCAGAGAACTCTAATTAAGTAAACAATTACTATTCCAAACAAGAGAGGTTTGAGGATAAATGGAGCTTACTTCATCATGAAATCAAGCCAGGCTTGAGGCTTCTTCCTTAGAGCACTAACCACAGGCCCATACTCATGCGGCTCTATTCCGTAGTGTGCCAGTATCTCAGCCACCTCAGCCGCCTCTGCAATTTCCCCCCAAAAAGAATAACCTCATCCATCATCTTTTTGCAACAACTTAACTTGGAATCATGTTCTTTATTAGTACTATACCATTAGCAGATTGAACTCGATCGGGGAAGGAAAACAAAATAGTCTCCTAGCTGGACATCCTTATCGCTGGGGAAAAAAAATCATTGTAAGAAGTACCTGTATCGGGAACACTATTGATCTCTTCTTTCTCTCTCATGAGCTCTATTGCATAGTTATCTGCCTCACTTTTTGCCGCTAGATATCTGCACAATAAATAGGAATTAGCATCTAACGTTAGCAGAGTCAGGTTTACGGTGGTGTTTCTCAAGGAGCAAAAAAAACCTGCAAAACAAACAAATTTTAAAGGCAAAATCAAAGACAAATAGATATGATTAACAGTAAGCATGAATACCCTCCAAGTCCCATGGAGATAGCGCCAGCGGCAACTTCGGCGATGCCGGCGGTGAGAACAATGGAAGACGTAGCATTAGCTCCAGATAAACCGGCAGCGAGAGCGAAAGGAACAGTTAGACCATCGGATACACCGATGATGATGTCACGAACGATCTCACCGGCAGTGAAGTGTTTCTCTTTGTGCTGGTTCAGGAGGGTCTGTTTCTCGGGATCTAGATTATCTCCTTGTGTCAAAGCCGCCATTTGATGATTTTTTGCCTCTGTGATGCTGTCAATTAGTATGCACTTTTATAAAAATAATAACTGTGAGGGAGAGGGAGAGGGAGAGGGAGAGGGAGAGTCAGATAATAAGAGGACTTTGAAGGGCCTAGCCTGGGAGCGTTTTGATTATCTAAGCTTGGGCCGTGCTGGTGGTATACAGCTAGGTGTGAAGGTGGTATCAATAAATAAAAATTATTTAGAAATATTAGAATTTTTAATTTAAAAAAAAATAATTTTTTATTTTATTTTTTTTCAAAAATATTTTTAAAATTTAATAACAAATAGGGAATTAGTTTGATGCCAACCGCCCATGTTTTCTTAGGAAACTTCCAAAAAGTGCAATGAGCGAGATTTAAAATTTCAAAGCCTGACTGAAAATAATTTCTCTTTGAGACTCTATGATTGTGATATGTATTATAATTTGAGGACTAAACTTGAGATTCGCTGTTATCATTCATTCATGTGCCAACCACACGCACTTCGATAGGGAATGACAGCAGGATGCACCAAAAGCGGAGAGTGGAGACTCCATCAGAGTCAGAGGTGCTCCACGTGTAGGATCACCGGTGCCAGCCACACGCCCTGGCATCTAGGAGTGGAGATGAGGGCAAGGAACAGTGCGCCACAAGGCGCTCTACCATTCGTTTACTTGGTTGCATTATTTTAATTTAACAATGCCACTAGGCCCACTACCATTTGTCTTTACAGCATCTATCATAGAGCCTGAACCGGGCAGGTATAGATTTTATTTTATTTTATTTTATCACGACAGAGTGGTGGGTATAGAATTATGGAGATGAAATAAATGTTTTGAGAAGGTTAAAAACAATAGAACTGGGAGATAAAATTGACCGATAAATTAGTTAAATCTTGTTTCGTTATATATATATACTAGATAATTGCCCCGCGCGCTGCCGCGGGCATTTTTATGTATATAATTTGAAATAATTAAATTAACAACGATAAATTTAGATGATATAAGTAAATAAAAGTAATAGATTAGGAGATAAAATGTATAAAATTTTAAGTAGAGTTTGTTACGCAAGCATAGATTACTTTTTTTGAAAATATAGATATTGCGTCATAAAAGATTACAAAAAGAGTGGGAACTAACATTAAAAAAAAGAGCAAAATAATTGAAGAAGAACAAAAATTTAATAACTAAAATCATTATTGTGCAGATAGTAAAATTATAAAAATCATTTAATACAAAGAGCAAATAAAAAAAATAATTAACAAAAAACTAAAGGGGAAAAGGAAGCAATATTAATTGAAAATATTATAACAATAATAACATCGGAGTCTTAACATCTAAAATGATTATTGCCGTTAGTATAAAAACAATAAAAATTATCAAATTATACCAAGCGGAAAAAATAAAAAGCATGAACAAAATAGCAAGTAAGAAAAACAATTAAAATATTATTATTATTATTATTACTAATATTATTATCATTATTACCATGAAAGAATAAATAAATGAATGAAATATTTAAAAAATTGTAAAAACAAAAAAAACAACCAAACAAAAAAATAAAATAAAAAATAAAAATTATTATTGTCATCACTGTCAACACAATAAAAACTATCAAATTATTCTGTGGGAAAAAAACCCTTAAAAACATTAACAAAAAAGTAAGCAAGAAAAACAATTAAATTTTAGGTTTTTTTTCCGTAAGAAAATATTACATCTGACACATAAAAAAAAATATATTGTAAATTTAAGAAGAAATAAAGTAAAAAATTTTTGCCTGTTATAATGACTTATTTGCGGTATAAAAGGAACAATGCAATCGAAACGGGAAGTCACTCGTATAATTTTTTTCATGAATAGTGTAATCGAAATGGAAAGTTGTTTGTATATTTTTTAATTGTAGATAACCTAAGTAAATTTGTAAAAAAAAAATTGAGTTGTTTATTTTTCCCAGTAATATTAGATTTAAAATATTAAAAATGAAAATATTGAGAAATGTTTTCTAAGAAATAAATTTCAACAAAAGAGAAATGTTTCCTCTCTCTATATATATTTTTAGGCGATAATATTCAATAAATATTTGAACATATAATTAATTTGACATACTTTAATTTGATATAAATATACAAATATATAATTAATTTGACATACTTTGAATAATATCTTTAATTTAAAAGACAAAATTGAAGTAAATCCAAACATTGAAATTAAATAATTTAAACTAAACCGGAAATTAAAAGAACTGGGACTGAAATGAAACTGAAATTCATAATTACCTTGCATTGAAGGATATAATTGAGAGAAATCAAACTTTTGATACCTAAAATATTAAGGATTTATAATCAATTTGCATGGAAGGATGAAATTGAAATCAATGAAAACTTTGATACCAAAAAACATTTCGAATTCCAGCCATTCACGCAAAATTAGAAGCATGAGGACCGAATTGGACCTTTAGTGCATAATCAATTTTGAATTGAAGGACGAAATTGAAACAAATAAAAACTCATTTAATAGAAATAAGGGCCAGAAAATCAAATTATAACGTTCAGGGACTGAAATGAACTTTGACAAAAAACAACTTAGCTGACGTCAGCTGACGCAGGCAGGAGAGAGAAATGGGGGGGGGAATTTCAAACGACTATTGACACCTCTCTGGACATCATATCTCTACACGCGCCGCACCATGTGGAAGAGAACATGCCTGAAAATGATTCTAGACGCCGGTTGGGTGTTTTTGGACCCCGGATAAGGCCGCACGCGCCGTCCGAAACACGCGTGAGCGTGGAGCCGGACGGCGCGTTCGGTGACGCGCTCCGAGTTGCCAGATAAAAAAAAATAAAATATTTGGACAATTACCGGAAAGCCCCGCACCCCCAGACCAGTTTTTTGTCCTTTTCGAGGGACAGAAGCGTCAATACACTGTTAATTTCAATATTAAAAAAATAAAGAACCGGTCAGCTGAACCGGGCCGGAAATGGGCAAAGACCGTTCAGCCCCTGAAAGTTGCGGCGTTTTTTGTCTTTTTCGGGGGCTAATTCCGTGATTACACTGTTCTGAAGGCGAAAAAAAAAAAAGACATACACCCGCGAAGCACCGGGTGAAATTGCACATGAATAGTGACTCTGAGTCACGGTGAACAGTGATTCACTATAGAAATGGGCGACGCCCTTTAGGTTCTTTTTAATATATATATATAAACAAGATGTATATATAAAAGGTGCCATCGGGATTTGAAGGGGAATCTAATAAAAAACAAAAACTCATTAAAACACTCTTAGAATAAATATAAATTATTTTTTTATATCTTGTTTAATTTAACCGATCCTTCGGGGGGGGGGGGGTTGCCGCTCTTAGGACATCCTGTTTGGCAAATATTTGAAAACCGTTTGCTATGTGGTAGAATCAAGTTTTTTTCGAATATATTATTAAATAAAAAACCCAAAAATATCTCTTTTAAAACATGTCACCGCCACGTTTCTGTATCGAGGGAGTCCATGTCAGAAAAATATGATTTGTTTTCAATAGAGAAAAAAAATATCTATTATATTTTCTTTATTACATCGTTGATTTGTTTTATATTGTTTTTGAATTTACCTTCGTAATCTATTTCTACTTTATTACTATTAACTCATATTAATTATGAAATAATTTTTATTTTATTTTATTTTTTATAAGGTTGTTGCAATTTTTAAATATATATTGATATTTAAATAATGTTTCATTTATAAGAAAATTCATTTTGACACTATTAAATTATATTGAAATGATCTTTATAATTTATTTAATTTTTATAAATGCTCGCAATAATAAAAAAAAAATATTAGTAGTACTCTATTTCTTAGAAAATTCATGGCTAATATCATGAGCAAATATAGTTAGCTTTTAAAATCTTTTTTTTATATATATATATATTGATTTTATTATAGAGAAGACGTTTAAAATAATAATGATAATATTTTTTTTAGTATTTTTTCTTAAAATAATTATATATTTTAATATTTATTTAATATTAACGCCATAAAAATATATATATAAAAATAAATAAAGTTTTTTTTAAATCTCAAATTAATTTAATTTTAATATTTTAAAATATAAAAATATATCAAGTCATACATAAACATAACAAGTTTAAAGCTTAAAATATAAAAATATATCAAATCACACATAAACAAATAGACTTGAGCTTACCGTGCCTTTGTTTGGTGGGTATGGGGTTGCAGTGCATTGGATAAGCTTTTAGAGGTGACACTTCAAATCATTTATGCCATCATATTTTTGAGCGATTGATCTGACATTATTATCTTCTCTTTTTTGTTGCTGGCCTTGCCTGGCTAGTTACATCCAATTATTAATTTACTGATATAACTTTGAAAAATTGCTCAACTTCATCTGACGAATTACAGCCTTCTTTTGTGAATCGTAAATTGAGAACTGATTCATAATTCCTATTACAACGGTCACTGAATTGTACTCGCATGTTCATAAAATTCAAACTTTTTAGTTAAAATGTTTTGAAAATGACTAAAAATAGCTTGGCTTGTCTGAGTGCGCTTCATGATTCCTGCTTTGGTTGTTTATCCTTCCGTGATAAAACCGGATAAACTTTGAATTCAAAACTAGG
>CM055435.1:8602113-8782697 GCA_029228465.1 Salix viminalis
GTTTCAGCTGAAAATAATGATATAATACATAAACAGTAAGATACAAGAAGCGACATAAAAAATCCCGAAGAAAACAATTTGCGCTAAAACACTACACCCGAGAAACATGAATCAATCAAAATCATCAATCAGAAACAAGCCTCTTCAGTTCAGGTCTCCAAAAATATTTCCGCACGGAGCAACTCGGAAGAACGAAAGTATAATGTTAATCATCATAAGAGGCAATATAAATATCTTTAAAAAATCTGGTTTTAAGTACATCAGTAGTTTGAAACAGATCGGGAGCAATAAAGCCAGTAAACAAAATAGGAAGAAGATTTGATCAATCGCCATCAACGATAAATGAACACAAAAAAAAACATTAGAAAAGATGTCTCTTCAGTTCAGGTCTCCATAAAATCTTCCACATGGTTTTAAATTGTCAGAAGAACGAAAGTTTTGATCATCATTAGAGACATTCATTATCATCAAGATAAAAACAAGGCCAAGAAAAATAATCACCTTACCCACTCTTCCTGTCGCGGAAAATAAGAAACAGAGATCAGCAAGCTGAAACAGAGTTTATGCGGCTGATTTCAGCTTTGGCAAGCAAGAGTGCAGATCCGAGTAACGAGTGGAGACTGGAGAGGGGGGGCGCTGTTTTTATAATAGGGTGGATGGTTTGAAGTCTGGCGGCCGGTCACCCCAAAACCCTAGCTAACTTTTGATTTGAGTACTGCGGTGTTGGGCCATGATTGGACCCTAGCTCATTCCCTTCAGTCTCAACCATTTCGGCCCAACCCTCCTTTCCAGCGACAAATTAGTTTGGAATCCCACGTCGCTTTATAGGGGCACTTTTGGAACTTCCATACGGGCAAGTCCAGAGTTTTTCAGGGGTATTTGATCGTGTTTTTACTAAAAAAGAAACGCTGATGCTTCCTCCTTGGTGGCATGGTGAATACTCCCTCGTCGACGAAACTCGCCGTTGAGAAAATATAAATATCATGAGAAGTGGCGGTGGAAGAAAGAAAACAATTCGTGCTCATGCATGCATACCCTCATTCTAATTATGTGAGAATCAATAAACAAACAGCCAGCATATTTTTTTTTCCTAATTCAAAGAAAAGGCGCCACCACGATTCCTGCATAAATCACAGATAAATAAATAAATAAACACCACAGAAAAACCTGATATTCAGAAACAGGTGAAATAAATATACAAATCAACAATAGTAAATATCAATCTTTCTATTCAAGGGCTGAATTCAGGGTCCATCAAGCCAGGGTGGAGACATTTAATTGAACTCCAAATTAGCCCACGATACCAGTTGTTTCTATCTTTATTGTACTTTTTTTGCTTTCATCTACGAAGTGAGAATGAAAAAATCAAAATGCAATGCTACGAGCTATATGCTCAGACTACTGGCAGCGCCAAGGATGATGCTGAGAATAAAATATATTGATGATACCGCAGCAGTCACATGTTTGAGAGTATAATTGAAAGTTAATTTATAAAGTGATTTTTGTTCATGAATATATAAAATGATGCTGTTTTATTTTTTAAAAAGAATTTTTAATATCAATACGATATAAAAAAATTAATTTTAAGTAAAAAATAAATCAATTTTTTTAAAAACAACTTTGAAATGAAATACCCTAGAAACTGGCTACCTGTTGCTGAACCTCTCAATTGGCCTTTTTTAGAACCATATGAAGCTCCGTCCCTGCTGTAGTACGAGCAATAACTCAAGCATTGTTTTTCGCTCAAGTACATATTTCCAAATCTTTGTCACCATCCGTACATCCCATTTTG
Source organism: Salix viminalis (assembly GCA_029228465.1). NCBI lineage: Eukaryota > Viridiplantae > Streptophyta > Magnoliopsida > Malpighiales > Salicaceae > Salix > Salix viminalis. Next base: position 8,603,906 of record CM055435.1, read on the forward strand.
CTCTACTCTCCTCCGAAAATCTTGAATAATTTTTTTTAATGTTCTAATCTCATTATTAAATATAAATGATCTATTTAACATAACAAAAATAGAAAATTAGTGTATATAAGCGAGATCCAGCAAACAACGACAACAAGGCGAAACGCAAAACACGCCAGGAGGGTCATGACTTTTATTCCCCAAGAAGAGTAAATTTCATGGACCATTTTCTGTTTTCTTCTAAGTAACTTTGAATTTATTTTTTTTAAATCACTGTACAGTTTCACCCAGTAAAATATATCATACCACTATTTACACGTGAACCGCTAAAATCTGCTGGACCCACCCTTCATCCATACGTGAACAGTCCAGATCAATCCTGGGTAGACAAGAGACCTGCTGATTCTCACGTGGACCCACACAATAAAAAGCACGCACTCCATCACCAACGCCCATAACCGCCTTCCTCAACTCTCCAGTCTCCACAACTGTGCCAATAACAAACTCTCCCTCCTCACTCTCTCATTTTCATTTTTAGTATCCAATAACACAGAATTTAAAAGGCACAAACTCTCCCTATCTCTCTCCAGGAATTCAAATTTTGCAAAACAAAAATGAAGCTCAAACAGAGCAGCAGCAGAACGAATAAAACAATCGAGCGAGAACCACCGTGCGTCGTGAAGAAGCAGCGAAGCAAGCGTCACTTCCAAGTCCGCGCTCAGATATCACCAATTTTACTCTCCAATAATCTCTCTCTCAATAAGAACAGAGGAGTCTCTGTCGACTCGATTTCCTGCTCTCACTTCGGCGATGAAGTTTCTAGCAATTCAAGCAGAGTTACAGTTGAATCAAATCTGATCAGGAAGAGACAGCTCGAAGTCTCACCGTTTCGGAGGATCACGAGATCATACTACAAGAACAAGGAGAGAAAGAGAGCAGAATTCGAAGTTAGTGAATCTTCTTGTGTGGAGGATTCGAAGAATAGTAGCACCAAAGAAGTTCAAGTCAATTACACTTCTACCTTTTCCTCCCTTCACCAAAATTCCAGTTCGAGGAAAATTTCCTTGGATATTACAGAAGATGACACCGTGTCCGTGGCTTCAGGCGTGGAATCCTGCTTATCACGTAAAACGCCGACAAACAGAGCGACAGACCTCTCTGATATTTCCAGAAACGGTGCAGTTTCGATTAATGAGTGTGCTGTAGAGCAGCAGCAGAAGCCAAACAGCTTGGGAGAAGGAGGAGAAAGTGATGACCTGGCTTGTACAGAGGAGTTGTATGCAGACGACGCCTTTTCGGATTACTCGTCTTGTCAGGAGACTTTGTTCTCGGAGCTGCAACCGGACATATTCCCGGAGAAGTATTCATCGGACGACCTCGATTTCTCTGATGATTACACGCCGTCTATTTTCTTCGAGTCTGGAAGCGATTTTTCTGAGAAGTCCGTAAGTGATTCGAAACCTTCGCAGACTTATTCCCTACTGCTCCAGTTTAGACAACAATTCTCGCGATCGAGTTTACCTCTAGAAAATAGAAAATCACCAACACTCCTTGAAGCAGAGTATCAAGAGAATTTCACCGTGAGTTTTTGGATCAACTATTACTGATGTTTTCGTGTTATTTTGCTGTGTTTTACTGCTCTCATTGTTTTTTAATCTGTTTAATTTCTGTACTCATAATTTGTTTTTTATTGCTTAAGTTTGCGAGATTGGAAGATGAGGAAGATGAGGAGAGTTACACGAGATTGAGAGAAAGAGAGAGAAGACAACTGTTTTTGCTCGACTACCCTGAATTGTACCGTACCACCACGGAGTACGGCGATCTCATCCTCCAGCAGCGGTTGCATATGGTGCACTGGATTATCGAGGTAAGTTTCTTATAATTAATCGTGGTAGCTAACAAATCAATTGCTCGGATGCGGCGATTTTGAGACAGTTTGCTATTCTTTCTTGTCAATACACACGTTTGAAGAAGTTGATTCCTTTCTGTTATTGAAGATGTCCTCGACATTGGAGATTCTACTACTGGAAGTGTTAAACAAATGGGGTTGTGACACGTCATAGTTTGAGATTCTGGTTTTGGACTTTAAAATTGATGGGTCTAGCAATTGTACCATTTGTGGTATGGCCAGTACTGTCCTTGTACCAGATTAAACTAGATATTCTCTGTGGCTCTTTTTCTTCGTATCAAGGCATTAAACACTAATCACCAACAGTTGTTAATCACTTGTTTATCATTTTTGGACTGTCAGTTGACAATCTGTATGAGCAATGTGTCCTTAATGTTCTTCTAATTATATGGTAATCACTTATGTTAATAAAATGGTAATCGCTTGTTGAATTTGTGTCTGTTGCTTTGATTATGCAGCAATCAACTGCGAAGGAGTTTGACCTGGCGACCATGTTTCTTGGAATTAGCCTTCTGGACCGGTTCCTAACAATTGGGTTCTTCAAGAACAAAAGTCACCTTCAAATTGCTGGTATAGCTTGTCTTTCATTGGCCACCAGAATTGAAGAAAATCAGCCCTATAACTGGTAAATATCTCTGCCCGTTCTTTTTTGTGGTCGTCATGTCCTGGATTGCTCAAGGAATAAAATGAAACAAGGTGCCTGTCTTGGATGCAGAATTCTTTCCTTTTAGTCACTTATTAATGGCTTGCATTCACATGGAAGTGTCAAAAAGTGATTAGGATCCTGAATAAACTTGTTGATCATCTTTAGAAACAGATCACAGATAGTTTTGTGTGTTTTATGGACTTGCGAGCTCACGGAAAAGAAAAATTGTTGTCAACTTGCTGCCAGATCAAGGCTCAAATGAACTTGAACACACTGGATGAACTATAATTTAATATCTTAACGTTTGCAAGTACTAAAACATTCCCATACCACTCTCCGGTTCATTCTTTTTCATGGTTACATAATCTGCCTTATTGTCATCAAAGCTAGCTGAAGGTAATTTTGATATCACTTCAAAACTGAAGGTAAAATGATATATAGCTGCAAGTTCTGCTCCGGTCAATGAGAGCTCCGCTGACAATTTTATAATGGGAATTTCAGTGTTAGGCAAAAGAATTTCAACATTGGGAACAATGTGTACAGCAGATGTGAAGTAGTGGCCATGGAATGGCTGGTGCAAGAGGTCCTTAACTTCCGATGCTTCTTGCCCACCATCCACAATTTCATGTGGTAACTCCTTTTCCCTTTCCACTTGCCTTATAGTTTATGGTAGTAAGATTTCGTATCTTGTCTTGGGATACGAACACTTGTTTTTTTCTGTCATTCATATCACCTGTAGTTTAGGAAATCTAATACAAACCTGTCCTTTTTTCATGCTGAACATTAGGTTCTACCTGAAAGCTATGAAAGCTGGTGCAGTGGTGGAGAAGAGGGCAAGATACTTAGCAGTGCTGGCTCTGTCAGACCGTGAGCAACTTAAGCATTGGCCCTCAACAGTTGCAGCCACGCTTGTCATCCTCGCTTCTCTAGAGAGCAATGAAATTGCATCCTACGGACGAGTTATCGGGGTATATAAATTTTAATTTGCAACAAAAGCTTCGGTGCTCGAATACCAAAATAAAACGATTTGGGCTGTAAATGGGTGGACGGCTGTTGCTTGTTTCATTTTATATTTTAAATGAAAACTGCCCTAGGACATACTTTTTTCCCCGGGCCCGGCCCGGACCCATTCCCAAAGTTATATGGCAATAAATATGCTCTTAGGTTCTGATTAGTTAATTTGATTTTACAGGTTCATGTAAGAACAAACGAAAATGACCTCCACCAATGCATCAAGGTACGAAAATAAACGATCTTTTCTATAACGGCACAACTGCACGCATTTTTTATACAATTATTTTCGAGGAAGGTGCTGCTATTGATGAATTTACTTTCACATTCTCGAAAGCTACTGCCGCCGGTGTTGATTTTGCATTCCTTGTTAATTTGATTTCGAATTATTTGACAACGGCATTAACAGAGCCTAGAGTGGTTGCTGCAATATATGAGCTAGCAGCCTAGAAGGAGAAGGAATGAAGGATCATAAGATCGCCTTTTGTACACTGGCATTATTTTCTCACACGCATCACTGGTTACTGTAGATGAAGATATTTGTAAAGCCTGATAATAATAATAGGTAACACAAATCTGATTCTTTATAACTCAACGGTACATGCTGTTCATAATATAGAATGACAGGATCTGTATTCAAGGAGCTGGCTCATTTAAATTCAAAGATATAATATATGAGCTGGCATTCTAGAAGGAGAAGGAACGAAGGATCATAAGATCGCCTTTTGTGCACTCGCATTCATAATATGCTCTATGCAAAACGATGATGGGGTTATGCAGACAGAAGTTTTTTTTGTTTTTAATTTCCAATATCATTTTGTTGTCTTGGCTGGCAACTCTCTGCAATATATTGAATCCTGTGCTTAGTAGTAGTATAACAATTTGACCAGGAAATGCAAGTACCTGATTCACGGATTACAGACGGGTGAACACGTGTGGCTAATTTTGCCTTTTCAAGGATGTTTTGTTCATTCCACTGAAATCATGGACATATGCAACATAATAGTAATTCTTTGAAACTTTTCAAAGAGAGGTAAGGCATATTCATTTACTAAAGCTGTTTTGATCACAGAACTTGTTCCGTGATAGCAATAACCTGAGGTTTTACTTTCACTCGCATTTAAACACGAATGTCAATGGTCGTTTTGTTTTGGCTGAAATGTTTTGTACTAACTAAAAAACAAGATAAAATGATATCGTTTTTATCTCGGGTTAAATTCCGGTTTATTACGGATTTTCAACTAAATTTCGGCTGAAATGCCCTGAATTATATCACCTATGCCGTTTCGGCCAAATGGTATTTTTTTTTAAATAATAAATAATTTTACAATATTAATCATATCTCTTTATCCGACCGTTAGATTGATATGAAATTTTACGAGGAGTCTCTTGATATATTTATATATATTATGTTAAAATTTCAGAGCAATTATAGAATGTAATAACATTGCGAGATTGATGATAATATTCTCATAATATTATACATGTTCATAATTTTGTTTAGAAAAATCATTTTATTAGATTGAATTGCACAATTGTAAATAATTTTATTTTTGGGTTTGAACTAATTTTTTTTTGAATTAATATATATATATATATATATACATATACACACACACACACACACACACACACACACACACATACATAAACAGTACAATCTCAAAACGGCGGGCCGAAATGCCCTAAAATATTCTATTCCAATTAAAAAAACAAAGCATCAATCAAAACAGAATTGACAATCTTGTATTTCAGTAGCCTGGAAAGGTTGAAACTGAATAGAAGGTGGATTAATGCCGGTCCTGAATCAATTGATGCAAATACTTATCACCTATGATTTAAAAACGTGGAGAACACAAATTATTTGTCCAGGACCGTCTCCCAGAGCTGGCGTGGTAGGAATTTGTTCTTTTTCCAAACGGGAAAAGGTTTCAACTTCAAATAAACGATCGAAGTTCTAATACCTAGTTCTTTTAAAGGAGTCAATGCTCTTTTGTTCTACCATAGTTTGAATCGCGCGAGTCTCACAAAATATTTTATCTTTGTGTCAAAAGCACCTCAATTTTCATAGTTCTAGTGTTCTACAGGTCTATTCTTCTGAGGTTTCTTGGTCTAGAATTAGCTCTGTACACTGTCTAGAAGAAAGATTCCAAACCCCAGATATGCATTTATTAATACCATAAACGGAAGAAAACAGATGGAGGGAGCCATAATGCCATATCTTTCAACAAAATGCCAATTAAACTTGTCGTCGAAGTGCAGTATCACATTAAAACGGAGAAGAGGGTCTGGAATTCACTGATCCCGTTTAAATACAAACGGGAAACCATGGGAAATACACACAGAAAACAAAATCAAGTGCAGGTAGAAGAAGCCGTGTCACTCAAATATTTGCAAGCTTACTATCTGCCGAATCAATTGGAATCACCGGAGGCTCTCCCGCTGGAGATCCATTATGATGGATGTGTGCTGAGCTCCTCTCGCTGACAGGAATTTCCATTTTTTCTTCCTCCGCCTTGTCAACTTTCTCCCTAGTCATCACGCTCACATCCTCAGCTGCCTTTGCCACCGCAGTAAACGCACCTGAAACCCATGAAGCTCCGGTGGACACGTAAGGGTTACTCATGATGGCCGATCCTACACTGCTCGCCGTCTGCTCAGCCACTGAAAGGACAGTTTTCGTCTTTACGAGCACTTGAAACTTCTCGTCCATCTCCCGGACCTTTTCATTCACCACAGCTGTGCCCGCACTCAGCTTTTCACTCAGACCCATCTTGTGGTCAATTGAAGCAACTGTTGCAGAGGCATTCGAAGTCAGATGAATACGCTCATCGAAGGCTTTGGCCTTGTTGATGGCATCCTTCCCCAACACAAAGCCCTTGGCAAGCATGGTGCTCACCACATCTTCAGCCTTCTTAACAGCAGAATCAGTAGCAGGAGGCATTTTCCTGCTGAGGAAGGGTAGAAAAGAAAATAAAAATGTTGAAATAATTGACCCCCTGGACAATCCCCTCCCCTTTCCTCCGCAAAGAAACAGAAGAAAACGAAGGAAAATATTCGATTCACTTATCAATGCAGATGCTGATCTTTGAACTCTTACCAAATGCTTAGGAACGAGAGATAGAAACTACACTTCGAAGCAAAAAAATTATAAGCAAATCTGATGATGGTCAGACATTCCTAGCCTGGTGAATCCAGCATCGGCAAGTCACCATGATTTTATTTAACTAATCTGTATAAAATCCCATTGTTGCATGTTCATAATTTATTTTCTTTGAGAAAGAAGGAAAAAATTACAGATAGAAATCCATTCCAGCCTCTTAGATTTAAGATATGAATGAATAACCTCCGAAAGCTTCTGATTATCTCAGTGTCCCAAGATTATTTTTAAGCAAATAAAAGAGCAAAAAAAAAAGGGAAAAAACTCAAGCTATCACATTTATAAAGGCCCACTGAAAGATCACGAGAATTTAACTTAAAACTATCATGAAATGCATCTGATTTCAGGCGTGGAACCTCTACCTTTCATGGTCTACAGGTTAATTGAATATCATGGTCTACAGGTTAATTGAATATTATGAATTTTAATTTCCTAAACTGAATATTGCCCACGACAGAACAACAAAAAGGCAGATAAACACCACATACTCTGGCTATGCACACCATTCTACTTCACATGCATAGAAGCTGGCTACAGCATCACATTATATGATCATCATCAATAACAGAGACGCAGATACACAAATATAAAATATTTACCAATTTTGATGAAATAGCTTCAGGGGGCAGCTGATAATCCTCAACAGGTGTAATCAAAACAGAAAGATCAGCTACGATGGCTCCCTGCGATAGTAACATGGAGTCAAGAATAAATTCCAAGACAAAATCTGTAACAGGCATGTCACATAAGAAGGAATTAATCGAGAGGCAGAATATGAAAGAAGACACAAAAAACAATAGAAAAACAAATTATGTTTACATTATATCTGAGAATGAGATTCAATCTTGGCTACTCCCTTTCAGTCTTTCAAACACAGTCACGACCCAAAATGCATAAGCTTTAACAGTCAATTTGAAGGCAATGAAATGACACTTATTTTCTTCAATGTATAAAAGATTCTTGTTAGAATCCATGAGGCTTAATTACGACAAACCGGTTTTTGGAAGCCAAGTATGCTTGCTTATCCACCAGCTCTGTCCTGAGGACTATTCGTTGTCAACTCCGGGGGAATCTCAAGGTTGAAGAGGACACGTTTAAAGCATAAACAATGTTCCTCTTCAGTAGGCATGCTATATAGCTTCTTTCATTATGACCAATGAATATCTAGAACAAATTCAACCACAGAGGTTGGCATTTAATGCCTTGATATTCTGAAATTTTACTATTCCTATAATGCTACATCTCATTTCTGTTAATCATTTCATCATGAGTGCGCCAGAGACTCATATAATTGGATATCTTGACGTGAAGAAGATACACAATCGCGCTTTAGCCTCGAAAGATGAACATTGATTCAGCAGTATAGAATAAGAACATACTGAAAGAAGCATCGCCGTATCAGCTCCCTGCGACTCCTCGAAGGTAACATAGGCAAGCTGAGTTGTTTCACTTTCCCTACAAAGTGCACCAAGCATTCTTCTCAGTCAGTTTTACTAAGTCAGTTTTTTAGCTTCTGATCTAAGAGCACCGACCTTTGCATTTCGACGTATAGAATATCACCAGAGAAGGAGAAAAACTCTTTGATATCTATATCAGTAGCAGTTAATGAAATGTTGCTAACTTTAACTGTTCTTACCTGTAAGGAATCAAAAGGGAAGATTAAGAGACATAGCTTTCCATCAAGAAATCGTTACTTGTTTAGACTAACTTTGTAACCAATCCCTACTGACCTAACATCTCCATTTGAGACAAATATTGAAATATTATAAGCAAAACCGCCATGTTAGATAGGTAATGTTTCGATATTTAGGTCCCTACTCTGGAGCATATTTACTTCGCCCCTATCAGTGTTCCTCTCATGAAATCAGCAATTGTATTTCCGAACAGTTTCTTCCTGGGATTTACTTATTTGTTCATTACTAATTTCTAGGATGAACTCACATCGGAAACATTGATTGTCCAGGTGGTTGTACTATTTGACTGGGGTAGTGGTTCGGTTTTCTGACCACCATCTTCCTGTACCGGAACCTGCACAAGCAAACCTCGATTTGGATCTAAAAAATGAAACGCGGAAAAAGCTTGGAAGCTGACAGAAATATTGAACTTCAACCGGATACATGGTTGCCATTTATGAATTAATAAGAAGAAATGACAAAGCCAACTAGAGAAAGATAATCAGTAAATTAAATCCTTCAAGAAGCATCAATGTCAAGAAAATATCTTAACAGTCATGGAAACTGATTCATAATTTACACAATTTGAGGGCCAGCATTTTAGTTTAGTTTAGTTTTTGAGAGAGAGAAACTACCCTCATTTTCACATTTTTTGTTAAGTTAGATCTGTAAAATGTAATCCTCCTTGTTGCGATACCAATTATTCACTCCATGAAATTCTCTCAGCCTAGCTAAGCGATATGAAAGCAAATGGGATCCAAAATTCATGATCAGGAAGAATGCGTGGAATGTAAACACTGTGGAAAAAAAAGAGATCGATGCGAATTAACAGACCTGATTAATAAGTTGATATTAATATGGGGCATTCCTTAATTGTTTTCTCGTGAACCAAACATCAGATCAGAACATTCGTACATAAAAGAAAAAACAAAAGATTTGTAATGGTATTATAGCACATGATCAATACTTGCCCAGGCAACAAAATATGTATATATATAGCAATGAAAGGGGGGAAAACATATATAAATAAACCCCACCAAGCCAAGACAAACGGTGGAAAATTAAAAGAGCGAAGAATGACTCACCGACGTCGACGACATTTTGAAACAGATTTCACAGTTAATTGAGGAAACTCACACTATCTATAATCCGGTTGAGACAGATAAGAGAGAGAACGATTGCATAGACAGGGAAGAGGGATAACAAAAAAAAAAAAAAAAAAACAGATAGAGAAGAGATGGTGGTTTTTTTTTTTTGTAGTTTCTTTTGCATGCGCCAAATCCGCGCGCTCGTTTTGGTGGGGGGTGTATGTGATTTCACATCGTCAAAATTGAGTCGAGTTTGATAATATTAAGTAATATAAATATTATACTCATCACCCTCGAAGAAGGTAAATATATTAAAAAAAAACCATATGTAGTGGAATAAATATGCAAGATTAAATTACCATTACAAAGCACATCGTATGTACTGAAACCAATACAGATACGAGAACAAGGCCTCCACCGCCCATCCTTTTCGCAAATTCTTTAATCATTCTAATTAGGACAGATCGCTATGAACTGATGAGGCTCATCCTGATGGAGGCAATGACCATAAGGGGGCAATGCAATGTCAGCTGGTCATCCTCGGTCTTTTTCTAATTTGGATTTTCGTGCTCTTGATCCATAAAAGATATGGAAACCCTTTCGACTGGATAAAGATTAGGAAAAGTAAAATTTCCTAGTCATGATCCGTGGGAGGAGGAGGAATTAAGAGAAGAAAAGAAAAGATCTCTCCCTCTCTCTCTCTCTACACATGTAGAGAGAGAGAGAGAGAGTTTACAGTGCACGAGCACTGTTGGACGAAGTATCTACATCAATCATGGAGCATCTACCTGAGTATCAATTAACTAGCTTTTCAAATCATACAGGTTATTGAGTCGATCAGAATTCAAACATTCTGAGATTAACATTATAGATAAGGTAGCTGATAATTTCGTGTGTTAGAGAGAGCTACCAGTAATAGATTTGAAGCGAACAGCTGATGGGTTTGAAGCCTGTGGATCCATATGAATGGGCTCGCCATAGAAATTGAAATGAAAGCATCTGGGGTTAATTACTCCTCCGCTCTCCACTGTTAACAAACTTCCTCTGTTATGTATTATATTAATTCATATTCAATTCCTTTAATTCTAGAAATTGATTAAGATCATGACATGTCACGTCTCTACAGAGTGCTATATGTCTAAGAAGTTTTACAGAAAAAAATAAAAACTGCTTAAACATTAAAAAAATAATATTTTTTTATCCTTTGAAAACTTTTTATTTATTTATTGAAATAAATTATTTTAATTTTTTTTATTTTATATTCTTCTTTAATATTTATTATTTTAAAAGAAAAAAAAAGTGAGAAGATTATTTTATGATGAAACATTCACGAAAAGATAGATTGAAAAATCATGCCTATGAAAAAAATACACAAATTGAACCGAGTACCTACGTTTCATTAATAGATAAATCATTATATCCTTCATTTATCAAGTATATATATATATATATAAAGATGGGCACACATTCTTCTACAATATTCACATCAAAACATGTCAAATGCCCCCTAGCTTTTCTATAACAAGGTGAATACAAAACGCAACGTATAGTCATATGCCTACCCAAGAAAAGAAAAGAAAAGAAAAAAGGAAAACTTTAGGCCATCCATGTGCACCATCCTCATAGATTTAGCTGTCTAGTTATTTCAAGGCTTGGCCACCTGCTTACGAACTATTCTGGCGGCTGTTTTTGTCAGCCACTTTCTACAAGATAACAGCATTTAACAAAACATTGGTCCCATAATGCAAGGAGAGGGTCCCAGTTAGACAGATTGGACAAAATAATAAAGACCAATCCGAAATAGTTTATCTTCACCGATTTCGACAGAGATTGGGGCCAACCTATCGATCTTTGACGAGTTAGAGAAAAGAGAAGAAAAACAACCACATGCATGCCACCAGATTTGGAAACATTCCCATCAAGAACAGAGACCCCAGGTGAAATCACATCATAATTCATGTACCTTCTCGCTCTATCCTGTTTTACAACCGAGTTAAAATTACTACAAAATGGAACTAATTAGTCATACTAAAACCAACCAGACTCTTCAACATGGATACAAATTAAAGATTTGCTGAGCTTTTCTTCCTTATTTCTATGTGGCAGCCCTCCCCCCCCATTGGGGAGGGCTCTTCATCTTGGCTAGCATAATTTTTACCTCCAAATGGGGGCTACTCAGCAATGATTTGCTCCGAATGGCTATTCATGGATTATTATAATTGTGATCTTGATAATTATGAAATACCTCAAGTGTATGTATATATAAGGAAAATATAATCTGGGGGGAGAAAATAAACATGTTTATTGTTTTGCCTAACAGAGGGGAGCCCTACGTGGGACGCCTTTTCTCTTGTGCAACTGTCTTCTTGGTTTCAAAGCTGAATTGATCCAGCCCTGAGTATCCTCAGACATGTCAGTCAAAGAAAGTGACGATTCGTTCTCACTTGAATGCCTTTCTGCATTGCAGTTTTCTTTCCAGGAAAGGTCAGGAAATTCCTGAACTGAGAAGGAGATGATTTCATGGCTTTGATCCTTAAGCTCCACTGAAACCTGAAAACACTACCAGGAATTACCTGTAAGAATAGAGGAGGCATCTTCGATACAGCTAGAATCTTATTGGGTTAAGAAAAACCACTAAGCAAGAAATAAAATGATATTACAAGTCTAAAATTGGTTACCTTGCATGCAATGGAGCAGAATCGATTGGGGACATCTTGTAGATATCTCGCACATGCTTCACAAGAAGCACCGAATTTTGCTTTCGTGGATGGCCTTGCATCTCTGGGCTGAGGCCGTGGTTTCAGATGAACAGCCTTTTCACCGTTGATCTTATAAGCCTGCCGAGTCAAATAAGTTTTCCTTCAGAAACCATAATCAATCTATGCATATAAAATTTCATGACAACAAAATAGTAAGAATAACCAAAAACTGGAGGACCCAAATAAAAAATCCTTGCTCTTGATACTGATGTTAAGTAAAAACCTGAATTTTAGAGCAGTCAAGATGTTTTTGAATCTCTTGAAGGCGAACAACATCCTGATAAACATATTTGCAGATCTGAAATTGTCTGTGAAGAAAATGAGATCTCATACAATGTCGACAGCATCCAACGTTGCAGTCGATGCAAAACACGTTTTTCTCGTTCTTTCGGTGTTCTTGATGCAGACTACAAGAATCAAAGAACTCGCTACGGAGAAGAGTTCTAAGCCAATCTGTGTTCTTCACGTAAAGTTCGCAGCCTACCTGCAACGTTACAGAGCATAAAAAATTGCTTAATAGATAATCCAATTCAGAAACTGAGTAATTGCTGTAATTCGATCACAAATTCAAGTCAAATTACAGTTTTCTAAAATTAATTCCAATCAACAAAAACAGACTCCCGCGTTTCTAAAATTTCTACACATATTTTCAGTCAAGGAAACTAAAATCGCTGAAATATAATAAACACATAGCAGTAGCAAGAAATTAATCCGAAGCAGAGAATTCATACCATCTCTTCTGGTTCGAGATTGAGTTGAAAGACAGTTAAATTCAGTGAAAACCAAAAATTTGCAAACAGGGGTTGTGAAAAAACTAGCAAAAAGAGAAGGAAAAGCATATAGAAAACATCAAAGGCTTGTGCTGGTACGAACGAGGCATGTAAAAGAAAAAAAACAAGGAAAAAAAATTCAAAAAGGAAAGAGAAATCGCTGTGGATACTGTTTACTGCTGCTTAGCACAGAAGTGGCCTACCAGCGGCGGGAACGTGATGTGAGTGTATCTGCCTGGGATGATAATGGATATCCATTAATCGTATTCCTATTTTATTCGTATTATACTCATTATTCCTAATTGCGAAAAACAAATCAGATAGTTTATTATATTTTAAATAATTGTTTATATATAAATATTATTTGTTATTTAATATATATATATACACACACACATGCATATTAAGTAATAAATTTTAAATGTTACATGTTTTCGATCAGATATGAAATAAGTTGGAAACAGATTGTTTGAAAATGCCATTTAATTTTCAATAAAATTTATATTTGAAATTATTGTTAAAGAATATGTTCAAGAGTTTTGAGCGTATGAAAATCGATTTCATATTTTATTATTTGAATAGGATTCTCTAGAAATATGCTATGAGAGCACACGCTAGAAAGGGATTAGAATTTTGAAGTTTCAAACTTTCTCATAGCATTATCTACCCATATCATTATCAACCGGTAGGAAATGGGATAATTAATTAAGAGCTTTTTTTTCTTGGAAAATATTTTTTTTGGTTATTTGTCAGGGGGAAAAAAATCATCACTCGTTTCTTTGTTTCTTTTTATGATGGTACAGGTTTTCTTTAGCCGTATGAGAGGACTGTCATGGTGTGAAAAAGAAATTTCTGGGGCTTGACAAAAAGAGATTGGGTTATCTCGAGCCTCACTTTTTATTTTATCCCATAAGTCAGCATTTTCCAAACGGCAAGCCATTTCATGGAAATGTGAATGCCTGCATTGTCCTCTGAGTTGTGGCAGAAAACAGAGAATAAACTACAGGGAAAGTCTTGACTTGATGTGCCATAACGTGGGTGAAGGTAATAATTATATGGGAAAAGGTACAAATAAGGGAATTCCCTATATTCGCTCCGAAATTTGTTAAGCCATTATTTGGTTTTGGTAGGGTGGTAACAATCTAATAATATATTAAAAATTAATTTGAAATAAACAAAAATTCAAAATAAATTATTAAGAACTGGAAGAAAAAAAAAGGTCTGGACTTACCTGTGATTGATAATAAAATAGGAAAGGAAAATAAAAATAAATGATGATTAGGGATTTGTTAAGGAATTATTTTTTTCCTCGATAGAAAAGGCAGTTGACATTTTGTATTTATTATTGTCGTTTTTTCCTACTCCTACTTATAACCATATTGAGGAAATCACATTGTTTTCCACAGAAATCTCGCCGTGTATCTCCCTTTCTCCCCCTGCAAAGCCAATTTAGTGGTTTGAGAGAAATTCTAATCGGAGCTTATGCCAATTCGGTTCTGAATCTCATTGATTCTATCCCAGCTTTTAAGCTGAAAAATCCAATCAATCAGTGTAATTATTGGATAATGAAGAGAACGAAACGATTTTTTCTGTAATTATAGGATAATCAACTGTAAAATTTACATCATAAAATTAGTGTAATATTGATCCTTTTTAATACCTCGTATAACTCACTCGTTGATGGTTTCTTCTAGACAAAATTGAAGGACAGACCCATGTGAAAGTTGAAATTGAACCGAAACAGCTGAGTGGCTGTTGCTACTTAATCCGTCCCGAAGGTTTAATTCGCTGGTTGCATTTCCAGCTACTGGAACCAACTGTTGCCAATGCAAGCCTTCTCCATCCATGTGATGTAAAACCTCATTGAATCTTATGTGTGTAATGAAATCTGTTTCTTTTATCAAAATTAATCGTTGTGAAAACGTTTTTTCCTCCTTCGGCACCTATCGACATACCATTTGGCATGCTTTTGTAGGCCCATGCCAACCATCACCTTCAAGCTTGTGAGCATAACATAGGTCAAGACAGACAGGAAAAGGATCCAGAAAAACCTCCATGGAAGGGGACTGAGGGGAAGGTGAGCAGAATATACTGGTGTCAGCACTCGGATAACCTGAAACCCAGAGGATAAATATCTTACACCTAAAATCTTCAGCCTCAAATCAACAAATGGATGAAACATGATTAAGAAAACCATCATGGATTCTCATATTGTTGGCAGGACGTAGAATTTCACAAAGCAAGAATATTCTCATTTAGTAGCCCAATTAGATGATTTAGTGAAAAGCCGTTCTTATTTTGAATTCAGCATGTCTTGTCCTGTTAAATAAGGCCCTTCCCTTTAAACACAGAATTCATAAAGCCCTAATAAATATTATTAAGCCTTCATTATCAAAGGCATTTCAAGAATGTCGGCTCCTTGTATCGAGGGGAGTACCCTTATATATAACAGCATCGTATAAGGAGTGCCCATAACAGCAGCTACAAGAGCAAAAGTATTTACAGGAGCTTACCACACATGCTGGAGCCAAAGGAATGAATGTAAGAGTTCTCTTTCTACCTTCTGTATTCTCTGTTTGAATGTTCAGTGTCTGTAGCAAAACAAAACAAAAAAAAACCTAATAAACACAAAAATAAAAATCGCCATGTTAACACCCTAAAGTTCAAGTGCAAGAACTTTATACCAAACCAAAACTACATGACATTTTATAATGAACAAAGAATTAAGTGCTTATGTATTTTATTTCCCACTCCAGTGCATCTATAGGGGCTATTGTTTTGATTTGAGTGCAAGGACTACAGTTTAATCCTGCTACAATCTCAGGGACTTCAAAACAAATCATTCTTCAAACATTATCCCTATGAATTATATAGGTTCGTCACTTTACCAATTCAGTCAACTTCTATTGGTTAACATTAAAAATATTATCAGCGCCCATGTTTTGGTTTTCATAAGAAGAAGCATATACATCTTTACCGACCACTTTAATCATAAATTTCAAAAGCATTTGACAGGCAAGTCTCACTCTCCCCTTCAATTTCTCTCATTCAAACTACAGAAGCATTTCCTGCTACCATGATCTTCAGATACCTTTTTATACTCATCCCTTATTATCCATTTTTATTTTCAGTCCTGTTTCCTCCAGATTTAAGGGTTATGATGATCAACGTTATTAAACATTCACAACTGGATCCAAATCTTCTCAAGGAAATCCAACAACATTATCCATCAAGATCTCCAACTTCTTTCTGCATAAACACAACTCATAAATGCAAAAATACCTGGCTGCAAAATTACGCATTAGAAGGACAGATGAATAAGGGAATGATATATAAAATAAATACCTGGCTGCAAAGCTCTTCAAGAAATTCAGAGTATACAATAGGCTTCATGTCATTGAATTTGGCGAGGAATGAATGCTTTATGATATCAATTAACATTTCACAGAAAAAAACCATGAGGGCATTCTGCAGAGTTCAAAGAAGACATAATAAGCGCAACAAATTAGCCCAGAAGAATCCATGATGAAATTCTTCCCTTTAAAGAACAGGGTGCACGGAATCTCTTCTGATTTACTTACAGAAAGAAAACTCTCAAACCAAGGACCCTCAGCCTCCAGTATATTTTGAGCTAAAACAGCTGATAAGAATGCTGAAATATGGAATCTCTCTATGGAATCTGGCATTTAGCAATTGCACGACAAAATTTATATGAGACAACACGAATTTCAAAATTGAACAGAAAACAAAACCTAAACATTGAATGCAAATATAGGATCATGGAATTAAATGCTGGTCCAAGAACTTCTCATTACAAACATAATTGATGATGCATGTCTGCAAACAAATCATTCTCGAAGTATCAGCTTTTAACTTGCTGGGAATATAGGCATGATCAAAGATGAGTAGACTAGAAAATGGCACAAAATCAAGTGTGGTGTGTACTGATTATAGACAAGGTTAACAGCACATTGATATAAAGATTTTGATGTCTCTATAATAGCCACTTCAAAGGTCTAGAAAACTTCCTCTTAAACATAGTATGTTGACAATAACTACCAAGTCTGATATGCCAATAAATCATCACATTTAATATATCAGATAAAATTGACAGCAAGCAGGATTTTCATGAGTTAAGGACAACACAGTTTCATTCACCATTAAAAAGGACCAAAAATAGAGAAGTAAAGATACGCAAACTCACCAGAGTACACCAAACTGTGAATGTTATCTTTGCTGAAACGTTTGAAGACACTGCTTTTTATCTCAGCAAAGTTATTGGATACCAGCAAAGCCAGCAAAGCATTATTGTGAGCAACAATGCAAGTTGATAAAGTAATTGCCTGAGCTAATAAAATGAAAGAATGAAGAAGTACGAATAGTCAAGGAGTCAAAGAGAGAGCTCAGCATATCAGTTAACTTTTCTTTTTCTGGAAAATATATTCAAGCCATTGTTAAACCAAAAAAATGAATAAATAGACAAACCGAGAACAAGGATATTTGAAAAAGCCATAGCTAAAGCCTGATCAGATATAAATCTCAAAATCCAGAATATCATATTTTCAGATGAACAACTTGCAAGCCCTTCTGAAGAATTGAATAGAGCCTGCAGCACATCTCCACCAAAGCTCTGACACAGTTTATCAAATATCTGTATTGAGGATAAAAAAATAGGTTTCCATGATTCCAGATGAAATATTAAAGTCAATTCAGGACACATTATAATCACCAAGAGTGATGTTAAAGGAGCACTTGTCATCCAATGGTCAATACAAACACAATTCCATCATTGTTGAGATATGGTGATATGACTAATCTCAGACAGAAGATATGTTTATGGATAAAAGGTGTATAAAACCATTGACATCCAAAATTTATCCACGGCCAAAACAAAAACCAATGAAAATAAAAGCAGTTGTTTAAAAAACTGCTCCTGAGTTTCAATGTTGACATTGGTTTCAATTCCACCATCATAATTCTGCTAGGTGTCAGGGACAGGTCACATGGAGCTTCAAATATCAACAAAGTTTCGTATGCTGTAGAATGTTGGAACAATTTCAGGCACTTTCCTTTTAGATAATAGCAACTCTAAAACAAGGATGTTTCTGTTTGGCCCACCCAACATTCAAGTTCTAAATCCATCCCCTCTAGATCTGATCAAGTCACACACTGGTCCAAAAGTCTATTAAAATGTTTATATATATATATATATATATAAACATTTTCAAGGACCAGGCTGCGTCACATAAACAAGTTGACAAAAGCACTAGCAAATCCTAAGAGAAGAAAAATGAATTTCATTTATCAAGCTGTATTTCCAAATCAAGAAAGAAAATACTTTTTCAGCTATACATTAATCTACTTCAAGAACAACAATGTTAAGATCCACAAGTGATTCACAAATATGAACAGTTACCAATTCTCAGTTTATTTAAGTTTATTCTCACCTCCAAAACATTGTAAACCACATAGAGTTTGATTGTTCCTTGGCCACGAATCATGTGATATATTAAGCTGATATCTGAGGAAGCAGGAATTAAATTAAATAAATATTAAAAACACTGGATAAATTCTAACTCTAATTCAGTAGTCACATCATTCTTCCACAGACTAGTTAATATTGCAATCATGTATATCACAATATATCCCTCAGTACCTATTTGTCCCAGAAGTACAACACCAGAAGCCAGCACAATAAAGCAGCCAATATCAGAAAACTCTGCTGCAGAAGGCTTCTTGAACTGCCTGCCACAAGCATGATTAAGTTATTTTCCAATTGTTGCAGGTTACCCCCACAGCATCCACAAACAGAGAAACAATTATGCCTGAAGCACATGTTTGTTGGGTTGAGCAAAATATTTTTCAATTTCAAGAGAAGACAAGTAGTCATTAAACAGATAAACTGCTATCAACAGTGAACTTTTGGACCTAACTCTGACTGTGATACTTGATAATAACCTTTAAACTTTCTAGAAAACCAACACCAAATTTTTGTACCAATAATGAACATTAATAGTGCATACGAAGAAGTATATGCTTGTATTGCAATTTTATGATTTTAATCCTTGTTGTTTGTCTTTCGAATTATCTTTATGATAACATGCACATCAAAGATTCGAAACTTTTCTTTCTTGAGAGAATATTATTTAGTTTGTGCATGGGATTGCATTCTTTGTATATTTCATTCATAAAAATATTGATTGGACTTGGTATATTGCAGGCCCGGGTAAATTATACAGGCAAACGGAATTGGCAAGAAAAAAAAATAGCATCCTTCAAATCAACAACTGATAAATTGTTGACAGCATAGTCAAATATGTAATCAGCTAAATCACGCATTCGTCTCTCTGCGTGCGGGAATTCAGGTATGTGTACAAGTGAAAGTATTAAACCATGACTGACCTTGCACTCAGAAACCTCCAGAGGATCATCAGAATCTTAGTTGGCATGATAGTTAACAGTGATAGAAACGAATCCAGGCATACAAAGAAGCCAACATCTATAAGCTGCAACAACGTTGTTGCGTTAATTAAGTATGATGCAGCAGCAAGGGAAAACTAATTCGCAACAAAATTTACCGAAGCGCAGCCAATGGCTAGCGCAAGCCAAACGGGATTACCAGTTCACATCTCCATGGCAAGCGAAAAATGGTATCGTATACTTTCTCCCTTTCTTTCTCGCTCCCGAGAGTAGTTGTGCTCATCAACGACATTCCTTTATTCATTTCGTCCATAAAGTACTTCACCGGTGACTTCTCCCTCGAAAAGAGATCTGACAGGCAAATGCAGCACAAAACAAGAAGAAAAAAAATTAATAGCAATAAATTCCAGAGAGCGGATAAACAAGATTGATTGAACTTACAATTAGGATCGTCGGCCATGAACTTATTCCAATCCAATGATTCCGCCGTCTCCAGCTTCGCAGCAATACTTCCATTCGGCGGTTCACTTCTCCGCTGCTTCTCCTCCACTCCACTATCTTCCGTCGCATTTTCCTCCACCGCAGTCTCCACTCCACCAGCAAAATTGACATTCCTCTGCCTCAACTCCCCGTTCCCATACACACGCTGAATCTCCGCCCCTCCTTCACTCACCGTACTACAAACCACGCTCCCTCCTCCTCCTATATAACTGTTTTGGATGCTTCCGTTGTCTGTGAGATGCGAATTGTGGACAGCTGGATGGGAATGGGTGATTAATTCTTCGTGGATTGCTGGATGGAGAGGCTTGTGTTTGCGCTTGTGTTTCTTCCTTCTTCGGTTGGGTTTCTCCACTGGATCTGATTGGTAATTGACAAGAAACCCGTCTTCTTTTTCTTCATGGGAACTGCTATGGTTTAAAATCTCGAAGGACAGGTTTCTGCCAGAGGATCTCGAAGCCATCAAGAGTTACTCCCGGTGTGAGAGAGAAATCTTCTTTTTATCGTCGGCTTTTGTATTATAACCAAACTTGTGTGCTTAATTTACTGTGTATATTTTTATTTTTATTTTTATTTTGCGCAAAGGGATAGGGATTGCTGTTTGTTTATTTTAATTAGATTTGGTTTGATTTGTTTTTTACAACTTTGTTAATTCACGCAAAGTAAGTTTATTTTTTTATTTTTAAATTATTTTAAAAAATATTTTATTATTTAGATTTTAATATTTTTTATTTTTTGCATGCTAATATTAAAATAATTTTTAAAAATAAAAAATATATATTATTTTGATATATTTCCAATAAAAAAAACTTGTAAAAACAAATCTCTTAGCAGGTGTCGGAATTATAATGATTTTTATTTTTATATATTTTTAAAAGTGTATTTACATAGAATAAATATCAAATTATTTTTTAAATTATTTTAATATATCAATGTCAAAAGTTTCTTTTATAGACTTCAACTTCAGACAAATACAGTTATCTAATGAAATTACTATAAAATAAAATTGTCAATCTTTCAATATAAAATATTTTTCAGATATTTTTTTAAAATGTATTTATTCTTTGGTTTTAACAGATAATAAGAGATTTAATGTAAACAACACTAAACTTGATCTCGATTGAATAGAGATGAATGTGATTTACCAGGAATGAGATGTATAAACAAATAATTTGAGGTTAATCTAAGTATTAAAAATCTAAAGCTTTAAAAGTTAAACACGAAAATTTACTTGAGATATATGTAAACTGATTCAAACACTCTAATTATATATATACATGAGCCATTTGGAGCATAAGAGAGAAATTTAAATTTTGAGTCATTTTAATATATTTAATTTTTTGTTTTGTATTTTGGTCTTTCTTTTATTTATTTAGTTTCGATAGCTTTAATTTTTTTGGTCATTCTGAGATAGTTTTTATTTCTTATTCGTATTTATGTATCTATACTCTTAGTTTTGACTTTTAATTTTTATTGTTATTTATCTTTTGTATTAAATGCAACTTGCATTAAAAAAAAGAGGTAATTTTAACTTTAGTGGTGTGAAATGAGAGTGAAACTCTTTCTTATGCACTTATAGTGAATGTTTTGTTGTTAGTGATATGTTATCTTTGTGTTTTTTTTCATTTGTTTTGTTTTACGTGTGATTTGATATATTTTTATATTAAAGTGATTTTTATTTAAAAATAAATTAAAATATTTTTTTTATTTTTGAAGATTATTCTTGATATTATTATATTAAAAATATTTCCCAACACTGGGATTAAATTAATTTGAGATTAAAAAAAAATCTTAGTTTAGTGTTTTTTATATTTTAGTATGTTAATATTAAACAAATACCAAAATATATAATTATCTTAACATATTTTTAAGAAAAAAATACTTTAACAATAATTGTCATTATTATTTTCAATATCTTATCCATAATAAAATATATAAAAAAAACACTAAATAATTAAAAGTTTTTTAGGCAAACAAGACAAAGAAAAATAATAAATTAACGTAGATTATGGTCGATAGTCTGGTAATGTCTCATAATAATAATAATAATAATAATAATAATAATAATAATAATAATAATAATAATAATAATAATAATAATAATAATTTTCTCTTTGTCCTTTAATTTTGTTTTATAATTATTTTCATTTGTTCTTTATATCAAAAGAAAAAAAATTCAATGTTGCTAATATCATGTTTGGTTTTACTTTTAATAATAATAACAACAATGAGAATAATAATTCAAGTAATTTATCATTTGATTTTGTATTTATTAAAAAATAAATTTTACAATTTATCTACATATAATATTTCAAATCTAATATCCCGGATTGATGATTTGAAAAAAAAACTTATGGCTCAATATTATTTTTTTATTTTTTTTATAAAAAAAAAATTGTATGACTTAACATTGGTATTAAACAACAAATATTGTAATCATAGAGATTATAATAATTATATTCATAATAGTAATAGTACAAATTTCATCATTTAATTTGTTACATTTGTTCTTCAAATCAAATAATATTTTTTTATGCCGATAATAACTTTTTCGCTTTCAATCATAAGAATAATAATGAGAATAACTATTGAAATAATATATCATATGATGTTGTATTTATTAAAAATTATTTTTACAACTTCTCTGTATATAATGGTTCAAATCAAATAATTTATCATTCAATGTTATATTCGTTAACAATCCTATAACTCATTGTTGTATTTAACTTTTTATTATTATTAAAAAATTATATTACTTAATGAAAGACAAAAAAAAATCCTATAATTAGTTTTTTTCACATTACTTGACAAAAATTCTGCACATGTTAATTATTTTACTCACATGTATAGCATAATAAAAAAACCTAGCACTTTGAACCTTTTTATATATATATATAGTTCTAGCAGTGCAAAACTAGGTCAAGTGACTTGTATAGTTTTTTTATTCTAGTCTCATTGTTGTTATTATAATTGTTAAATTATTACAATCATTATAATTGTCATTATAATTATTATTGTAAATAATTCATATTCTATTTATTATTGACAGTACTATCATTGCCATCGTTATTATTTTACAATAATTATTATGACAATTAACACCATTGTTGTTACTAATATCTTCTTCATATTATATTTTTATTATTGATATTCTTCATATTATTTTATGAGTTATTGTTATTATTATCATCATCATCATTAAAGCCACAATCATTAAAATCATAAGCATCTAAACCATTACAATAAATTACTATTGATATAATTAATAATGTCACTATTATTATCATAATTATAACACCTGAAATTATTATAACTAAAACAATAAAATTAATAAATTATCTCTACAAATAAAACTTAAAACCCAAAAAAAAAATAACAAAAGAGCAAGCAAGAAAAAAACTAAAATTATTATTATTATTATTATTATTATTATTATTATTATTATTATTATTATTATTATTATTATTATTATTATTATTATTATTATTATTATTATTATTATTATTATTATTATTATTATTATTATTATTATTAGTGGGTTAACAATGAATATCATAAAATTATCCTGAATAATGAAATAAAAAAACTAAAACAATTAACAAAAAAATAGTGATATTATTAGCATAAAAAATCTTTTGACTGGAAGAACAAATAAAAATACTAAAAAAACAAAGAAAGAGAGAGAAAAGAAATATCAATTTTCAAATAATCACTAGCACAAATTAAATTTGAACGACTAAATTGAATAAAAACACAACCTCAACAAAAAAAAGAAAATAATAAAATTTTAAAACCAAAACTAGTGGTATATACATATAAACATGGACAAAAAATATGGATTTTTTAAAAGGACCGAAAAAATTAAAGGAATTAAAATTGAACAAAATATTAAAAGTATAAGGGTCAAAATGAAACAAATATAAATGGTCAATTTTAATCGAAGGATAAAATTGAAAAAATAAAAACTTGTATACTGAAAAACATCAAGGGATTTAAAATCAAACCCAAAATTAAAAGAATAATGATCGAAATGAACAAAATACATGGTCAATTTCCATTTAAGGACCAATTTGAAACAAGTCAAAAATTTTATAATGAAAAAAATCAAGGAATTTGAAATAAATCCAAACTTATATAGCAACAATCAGGATGGAACAATGCAATCAAAAGACCAAGGACTGAAAGGATAATATCATAAACTAGGAGGGCAATATCTAATTTTGGCTGTAGAAGGAGAGAGAAAAGTGAAAAAAATGATTAATCGACCACTAGCATGTCTTTGACCACTGTTTGACGACACACAAACCACTATAGGAAAGAGGACATAACGTAGAAGCTGGTGAGACGACAAATGAATATTTTACCACCGAACAACGTCACACGCGTCATTGGAAAGGCGCAGACAGAAAACAATTGTCGGTGTCATGATGATACGCTATCAATGTTTTTTTTAAAGAATTAAAAAATATCAAATTATTTAAGCACCCCCCTCCAAAGCCCATGTAATAACAATTAAACCATATAGAAAACTATCAAGCTACCCCTACAATAAACTCTTATGTTTTGCCTTTTCCGAGAGTAATTTAGTATTTGTGTTGCTCACCAGTTAAGGAAAATCCAACAGTGCCCTTGTCGCCAAAGCTTAGTTTTTATGTGATCAAGAGACATAATAGATATTACATTGTTCATAAGAAAACTAAAATGTCTACAACACCCTTGACCACACATAGTGTTTTTTTACTACAACCGTGGTAAAATAGTGGTTTCATTGTGCAAACATTCAAAATACATAAATACTCCTAAACGCTGCAACTAAATTTTATGAACTGAAGGGTATAATATTATTTAATTTGTTCCAATCCACAGTGAATTATGTCTACACCTATAGTGGAAATCTAACATGGTTTAGCTTTTTATATAATATATAATATGTATGTATGAACAAATACTATCTCTATAAGAATTTTAGCTAGCTTATTGGGAGTGCATATTTCAAGGGGAAATTAAAGTTATTCTCATAAATGTTTCTACAATGATGCGGGTTAATTAATCTATGAATAATTCTTATATAATAAATATTTTATATAATTGTTTCATAGCAATATTTTTTTTCGAGAGGTCTTTAAATTATCATTCACTGTAACTATTTTTGTATTCCCTGTCCATTTTTATATTAGTTTGTGTTAAGTTTCAAGATAATGTTGGCAAACATCAAATATACTATCAAATTATTAAGGTATTATCAAATTTACATTGAGGTTATTTCTTACAACAATTTTTATTGTTAAATCATTTTGAGTTTTTAGTTAATATTGTTTCTATAAAAATCATTTAATAGAAAAAATGTGAAGTATCTCCAAAATGGCATTGTTTGTTTTCATAGAAAATGTATAGTTTGAATGAAAATATAAATATGAATTGTAGAAAGTAGATGAGATTTTTAAATTAAGAATTTTAAGAATATAGTCAATATAAAAAATAATTTACTGATGATATCGATACTAGTTACACATTATCGTGGTGTATTTTTATTTTTGACAGAAAAGAACTACTTATTGTAGCTATATTCAATTTTGATTTTTAATTAATTGAATTGCTAACATGTTTTTAAATTGAAAATGGATTAAAATATTTTTTTTCTTTTTTTTACTTTAGATATCACCAAATAAAAATTATTAAAAAAAACATCAAAAAACAATTATTTTCATATTTTTTTTCAGGAAAATTGTTTTTTGAAAAACACTTTAAAATTAGAGTAGGAAAATTTTTGTTTTTGCTTTATAACTTGTTTTTCAAAATATATTTAAATTTGTTTTTATTTTTATAATATTAAATTGATGATTTCTCTTACGTTTTTCAAGTGACTTTAATGTGATGGTATAAAATGAACTAAATAAATATATTTTAAATTTAAAAATACTTTTAAAAACTAATATTAACCAAAATACCAAACACACAAAATTTTATTCGAGATTACGGCTCAATCATTTTTTTTTAAAATAAAATAGCTTGAAATAATTATCTTTAATATCTTTTAATTTCTTTAATATGCTAATATTAAAAACAATATTTAAAAAACAAATTTAAAACAATCTTCAACCTATTCCCGAAACAGCTTTAAATATTACAAAAGTGTTCTTTCCGTTTTCTAAGCTTGTAATTCGCGCCTAGCCATGTTGCAAGGCAAGTGCTCGCAGAGTAATGGAAGGGTGACGACGCTCTAACGAATACAGTAGTGACACGTCTAAATCTTTCTTCTCTTTTTCCCTTTTTATCGTTTACCATAATTGCACTTGCTAGCCCTCCTGCGAGCGTAATTACACGGATACCCCTATTTGAAACAATAAATCACGAAACAGTGAAGACACTTTTCAAAAGTTACAGGGCCTCATTTTGAGTTCCAAGAAGAATGATGAGGAAGGATAATACATCCATACACGCACGCACGTGCGTGTAATGCATGAAGAAATTTACAGTCCAATATTTCGGGTGTATAAACAATGAAAACAAAAATAAAAAAATATTAGATAACGTGAGCTCATATTATGATAAAGCTAAAAATCAGTTATAAGGAAACGCATCTAAAGTATATTTCATAATAGATATGATACAGCTTATTGCTCAGCATTACTTTTTTAATCATTCTCGTCCAATAATCATAAACGAAACGTAATGCTTAACAGTTGGCATGTCGGTATTGGTTACGTTAATACCCTACCCAATGTTTAAGATGCGTAAGCCTTGCCAACTTTGGCAGGCAAAGCTGTCCTGTTCTGGGCAAATTATGATTCGAGACGTGTTTTGGCGATTGATACCTGTGAAATTAGCTGCATATATTTTGATGCTGACTCCGTGGGAGTATGTTTGTTAAAATCGTGTTTTGACTCATAAATATCCTAATAAAATCAGATTAAAAATCAAAATTTATTAAAACTCGATAAAATCGATTAAAATAATAAAATGAGATCAAATCATACCGATTTTACGATCCTACATGACGTTTTGATTTCCCATTCGTTATTATTTTCTTATGGGGCTCACTTTAAATAGAAAACAGCCCTCTTTTTGTGAGCGAAAAACGGCTCGGCAGAGCCCAAGGACATTTCAGAATTGGGGTAATTTTCTGTGGGTACCACGTTACCTTCCATCTCTCCACTTCGAGGCCGATGCTCTGTAATTTTTTAATCATTATTAGTTTCCAGAAAATAATTTTTTGTTATCTTAGTTAGACTTTGGCTATTTTTGTTCACACTTTGTACCTGCTGCAGTTTCATAATGGAAATCTTTTACTTCTAACAGATTCATGTTCTGCTGGTGCTTAAGGTTTTGGTGATCTTAGTTTTTACTAATTTAATCCACTTATTTCTGTAGCTGGACACTTAGGCTCCGTGCTTTACATTTTGGATGGAAAATCAATGATTGTGGTACACATTAGGAAACTAGCTATTTTTTCTGTATGGTGTTTTTTACTCCATTTTTTGTTAATATAGCTTTCTGTGATGAACATTTTCTAGTCCATATATGCATTGCAAAGTTCATATACTTCTGTCAAGAGATGCGACTGTCCCTTAACAACTGTGCTTTTGAAAAAAACCTCAATGGTTTCAGATTGCTGAGGGCATAATTCTCCACACCCATGATTACAGAGGGCTTGATGAAAGCCAAAAGGGAAAGAAAAAAAGGAAACAATTACAAATGGAAAGACCAGTGAAGACCTTACGTCAGACTGGGCTGATTAATTGTCAGACAGCGTTACTACTTCATAGTTATAAACAACTAGAACACAGAGCAAAGGTGATATCAAGTATAAATAGCATTAACAAGATCGGAAGCTTGGGTCAATCATTAAATTATTAATCTTCCAGGAAAAAGATGGTAGGCTTCTTTGGTTCGGTGATTTCCACGGATCCTTCCAGCATCTTAGCAACCTTTCCCATTGACGGCCTCATGTCTGCCCTATCCTGAAGGCACCACAATGCTGTCTTCACCATCCTATCTACCATATCAAAGTGCACTCTATCATCATAGCAGTGCTTAATCTGCCTGTCCAAAATGTCCTCCACCCTCATTTCCTTGAACACTTTGTCAAATGCCCACCTGGGAAAATACCATTCCTCGCTGTCCACTGAAGAATCTTGCGCCTCGAAATTTCTAGACCCGGTAACGATTTCTAGCAGCACCATTCCGAAACTGTAGACATCAGCCTTGGGAGTGATGGGATCGCTCTTAACCCATTCTGGTGCCATGTACCCTCGAGTACCCCTGATTCGAGACATGCTCACCATATCTTCTTTTTTCCTCAACTTGGCCAGCCCAAAATCCGAGATCTTTGGGCAAAAATCGTCACCTAAAAGTATATTTTCCGGCTTAATATCACAATGCAACACCCACTCCAAACATTCTTCATGCAAGTATGCAATTGATCTAGCTACACCAAGTGCAATCCTGTATCGGATCCCCCAGTCAAGCATCGGTTTGCGCCCATCGATAGCCACCGGACCCATCTCAGCCTCGGTCCCTGAAGATGCTGCCCGACCCGCGGGGAACAGGTACCTGTCAAGAGAACCGTTAGGCACATACTCATAAACTAGAATCCTTTGGCCTTTCTCCGCACAAAAGCCCCAAAGCCTGACCAGATTAAGATGGTGCATCCTGGCAATAATTGTAACCTCTGCCCAAAACTCAGCATCCCCTCCGGTGACATTTTTCAGGCACTTTACTGCAACAACTCGTTTATCAGGCAGCTCTCCTCTGTAAACATCACCGAAATCCACCTTTTCCTATAGCATCGGAGAAGTCATCTGTTGCTGCTTTGAGCTCTGCATACGTGAACCTCTTAGGTCCACCAGCAGGCAGGAACTCAAGGCCTAAAGTCTGAGCCATGTCTCTATACTTGATGTATTTCTTCAAAAAAGCCCAAAAGAAAAGAATCCCAGCTATCAGCTCCGCAGCAAACAGCGTGCATATTATGGCAATATTTCTGGTTGTGGTGTTGGATTCTCGAGGAGGGAAAGGAAGGGTTACACGAACAGGACATGTTGTGTCCAACACACGACTCATTCCAGTGAAATTTGTTTCATCTGTTTCAGAACTATCCACACGCAAGAACATGGCAACTTCAGTCCCAGGAGACCAGTACCCATATAATAGTCTGTCAAGCTGAAGCACACAGTAACCTTGACCGTCATACTTGAACATAAAACCAAGACAATTAGGACGATCCAAGCAGTTTGCTCTACAATCTGTTAAATTTCTGACCTTGAGATTTGTTTGATTTGATCCACCAGTGAAATTGACATAGTCAAGCTGAAGAAACTTGGTGTTGCTAGTGAGTTTCCTTTTCCTTTCACACGCATCTGCACTTGTAGAACTTCGCCTGAATCCAGGGGGGCACACGCAGGACATGGAATTTGAGCTGTCTGTCAAGCAGATAGCATTAGGCCCGCAAATCCCGTGAGCTCTACACGATTCTTGCAGAGCTTGCCAAGCAATAAACCATTGACCAAGGCTTTCATCATGACTGTAAACCCTTAGATTTCCATCATTGTCAAGAGTCAACCTCCGCATCCTGGCAACCCCGTAATCAGCAGAAATGATTGAAACACCATTTCCTTGATTCACACTCCCATCACTATTTAGTTGTTCAAACACTTTATCGGAGGTCCAGTAATTATCAGGGTAATTGAAAGACAATACAGAAGAATTCAAGAACCTGAACTTACCATTTTGTGAGACAAGTTCAGTTCCATTTATAGACTGGTTGGGCAAGAAAGTATCAGTAGGAAAATGAAAACTCTCCCACTTGTCATAGACAAGATTGCCGTCTTCATTTAAAACAAGTCTGGTTGAGTTATTTGTTGCATTAGGTGCCCCAGGCCACAAGTTTGATCTGCTTGAAGAATCTGTTAAACGTAGCTCGCGAGTCGCTGTGATAACAAGAGAAGCGTTGGTAGAGAGTGGAGAATCGTGCTTATTAGCAGTCCACACAGTAGTAGTGATGTTTCTTGGCAATTTGTAATACCAAATTGAGAAATTGAAGTGTTTTGAAGAATTGTCCCACGGGGTAAAAGCCGGCTGCGAAGGTGGAGTTGGGAGAAAGGAGGATTTTGTTTTGCGTCGGAAGCCATGGAGAGTCTGAGGAGGAGAAAGACGCCATGCTTTGTTGTCGCTGGGATGCTGATGGTGAAGGGATTTGATAGCAGAAAGAAAGCAAAGAAGAGGAAGAAGGGAGCCATTCTTTGTGTGTGGAGGCAATGGAATGGACGTCCTTTAAAAGCCACCCGCATGGACCGACTTCCGGCGTTGACGCCATGACTTGTATGTATTGTGGGTGATTGGCCTTTAAAAAAGATGTGTGTATATATATATATATTGCAAACTAAATTATTTGATTTTCCAACCAGAAATTAGTCGAATCTTGACCAAGTTTTTTTAATGTATAAAAAAGCATACCGTGAATGTAATATATCTACTTTTAAAAATTAAATTATACTTTCCAGTTTCTTGCCCTGTAGTTTATACATATCAAAATATTAATTGAACCAATCATGTGTTAATTGAATCAATATCCTAGTAATCTAGCAAGAGGTGTTATTGTCTAGATCGATTTTCATCTCATACATCAAATTTTACCATAAAAACAAATAAATTTATAATGTGATTTGGTACTTAACGGTTTGCTTCTATTTGCTAACTAGAGAATTGGCTTATAATTTCGTTCTAACCATGTAAATGTTTTGTTGAAATTGTTTTTGAAAGTATTATTTTGTTTAAAAATATATTAAAATAGTATTTTTTTTTATAAATTATTTTTGATATAGAATATGAAAATAATTTAAAAAGCATCAATTTTTTTAATTTATAGTAAAAAATAAAAATAAAAATATTAATTAATTAATTTTTTAAAAAAATATTTTTAAATAACAATTCCGTTACTTATACCTAACAATTAGAACTTGGAATTTAAGAGTCAATGGAAGGGGAGGCAAATCATGGTTGGCGTCACCAGAGCCTAGCTAAACCGGCCCCACTATCCAGGCGGCTTTGGTTTTATATCCAGGAGAAATTAGTTTTTTATTACTTGTCTAGAGTTTTTCCTCGTTGGAATTCTTAGAGGCATATAATATTCATCTTGGATGACCATAAGCACTTCACCATATCCTTTGGAAATTCACCTTTGACTTCTATACATGATGCTTAGATAATTGACCATTTATGTTATTTTTCAAATAACATTATTGTTTAATGATAAATTCACCTAACTATTGTGTTTTAATTATTATACATGAACCTTGAATATGGATTGAATATCTTTTATATAGTCTATCTCGATTTTACTATTTTTATATTTTTAATGCTTTCATTCTAAAATCACCAATTCGCTGTTAAAACTAATTTGCTTTACTAAAATAAAATTATGAAATTGGAATTATAGTCCTGATTCTGGACTGATAACTAGTAACAATAAAAAAGACTTCAAACCTGGATACTCGACATAACCTCAGTAAACTCAATTCAAGAAATCTAAAAAAGAAACCGAAAATAACATCAATTGAATTGGAACAAGTTTTGATCAGTTCTTCAAAATCGTATAGAAGTGAATGAAATGTTTGTCAATTATTGTCGAACTCACCCTAAAAATGAAACAGAATCAGATTTAATTTTTGTTCGAGTCATGCATAGGGAGGTGAGCAGAAATGGGGGGGTGGATGGCGGAAATTTGATGTTGGCAGCGGTTGTAATCGTTCGCCGCGGCGGCGGATTTCTGTTTTCTTCTTGTTCTATGTGCTCCTTTCAATGGCAGTTCTGGGCGGGTCTTGATTTTGGTGCCGGGGGGGGCTGATCTTCTTGAATTCGGTGGTTCTCGGTGATAGAAAGTGAAGAATAAAGGTGGGTCACGATGATTGTCGGAGGTTACCTGAGAATCGTGACTCTATTTCTCATCAACAATCCGCAACTGTACAGTAGTCATCGACCCGTCATACAAGTCTTGATGATGACTGGCACCTTCAGTCAAGTCATCAACTGTCAGGCTCGAAATTTCCAAGAGTATCCGGACCACCTTCCATCAGACCCAACCCAGTTAACACGCTGTGGTCCCTGCAATTCGTAGAAAAAAAAGTTGGGTCAGGACTCAGGAATGGAACCCCATCCGAAGCTTGGAAGGCTAGGGGTTATAGTCTACGTTGATTCATCAAGATTAGCGTCTCTATTTCAAAACCGAGCATGAAACTTTGATATCATTCTGTGAAATATGAACAAATTTCCAGCTATATGACGTGAGCGGAAAAAAGAAAGAAAAATCAACTCATAACATCAATGCATTTCCATTTTTTGTCATAATGCACTCAGAACAACGCGTTTTATAGATGATCCCTGTAGACGGGGGAGGATACTTCAAATGATCTTTCTAGTTGCTTCGTTATTTGTTTCTATTTGAGAGAGTCCTTAGGAAAAAACATTTTATTTCTACCGAGCTAGAACAAGATGTCATGTCTATAGTGAAATAAATATTTTATATTTTTACCATAACTATATATAAAGAAATTTAGGGTTCCCAGCCGACTTCCATTCACTCCCTTCCTCTTAACTCTTTCCAGTTTCCCCGGCCTGTGACATGGACAGCCATTAAACCTTTTGTGTGTTTTATTTTTAATTTTATTTTATTTTATCTGTGAAAGTCTCTCCTGCAGGCAATCCTACACTTCCCTTGATTTCTCAGTGTGCCTGTAGAAATCTAAGACTATGAATATCCAAAACCTAATGAAGGGAAGTTCCACAAGTCGGCAAAAATCCACACCTCTGCGTAGGTTCCAGGTCTGAGAGATGGCTGATAAAGATTTCTGATCTGCGGGTCATGATATCGAACCTAGATCTGGTGAGCAACTCCTACAGTTGGGGAATCCTGTGTGCGACGGTCTCTCAGCATCCTAGACGACCATGATTTTCAGCTGGTATAACACACGCCGCCCTGAAGACCTACCCGCATGAATCCACGCTCATACCGGTCGCCGCCCGAAGCCGTAAAGTCGCTCAACAGCTTTCCTGAAAAAATTGTATACACAATTCAATTTCGGGTCGGGTCAGGTTATGGATATCCAAAACCTAATGAAGGGAAGTTCTGCTATCTAAAATCCACACCTCTCAGGTTCCAGGTCTGACATGGCCGATAAAGATTTTGGATTCAGGTCATGATATCGAACCTGATCTATGAGCAACCCCACCCCTAGCAACTTGCAAGTGACCCGGTCTCTAGCATCCTAGACTATGATTTTCAGTTTTGACACTGCTGATGAGCCATGACTACAGGCTCGATCGCTGTCATTAACTGCATGCATGAATGAAGTTGGGAGCAGGCAATTCTTTTCATTTACGTGGAGCTCAATTGAATCCAGCACTTTGGTAATTCCCAGTCCAATCCTCTAGCGTTACGCAAGCCAAATTATTGTGTTTGTTAATGCAGCTCAGTGTTTTTAAAATATTTTTTAATTCAAAATATATTACAATTATTTTCTAAGTTTTTATCATTTTAGCACACCAAATCATTAAAAATAACAATTTAATTTTTTTAGATAATATCTTAAATAAAGATTTAAAAAGCAATTCTGTAATCAAGTTTTTGTTAGCTAGATGTTAATTAGAAATAAATAAATGCAACATTACCTAGGGAGGTGATTGAAGAGTATAAAAGTTTTAGGCGTCGCAAGACAAAGAACAAATTGCATCGTGATACTGTGCAAGTCTAGGAATCTCCTTTAAACAAAATTAGCTGTCATGGACAAAAAGAAACTGATAATTGATTATGTAGCTTCTCGTTTTTTGTATTATACAGAGTTCCATTGTTTCTTATGGTAGAGCATTTCATGTAGTTATGTAGCTTCTCGATTCAGGCAAGTTTTTTGTGTTCTGAAGGAGCACACCTCCGTGAGTTTTAACACAAAAATCGCAACATTTGGAGGGTTTTGTGATGTTGATCTCATAATTGTCATAGCAACTGCTCCTGATGACTTACCATTGCCTGAAAAATACATGCACAAGCTCATGAAGATGTTTTCCTTCTCTACCTCATCATTTCACTCCTTTACTCTTACTTTCGCTCGCCGTTTTGGCAGTACTCGATCCTGGAAAGTTGCGCTTAAATGCCTCATTCTCCTCCACCGCTTGCCTGCTCAGGTCATTGCCTGAAGATAGCCCTTTTCGGGCAGAACTATTCTAGATTAATTAGATCCAATGGCTTGCTCTCTCTCTCTATCCATGTAATTTCCAAGACGACTCCTCTTCGAATCCTGAAGCTTACACCGTGTTTACTAGGTCCTACGCACAATTTACTCGACCAAGCCCTTGATTGTTTTTCCTTGGACAACAAGGCAACGGAGGAAGAAGTGATGCATGAGAGCTTACAACATAAAATAAAACAAGTGAGTAGAGAGCTTGAACTTTTTTCACGGCTTCAAAGCCTAATAGACCGAGTCATGGATTGTATACCAACCGGGGTTGCTCCTAGAAGCTTGACTGTTCAATTGGCAATGAAACATATCGTTCGTGATAGTTTCATTTGTTACACATCTTTTCGAAGAGAGATTGTTTTGGTTTTGGATTATTTGCTTGGTGCAAGGCTAAAGGGTTCTGTGGCTCATACGAGTACCCTTTTATATATGGAATTCCACAGATACATATTCAGGCTCTCTAGACTTTTCTCAATGGGATGTGGCAGCTAACTGATCAGTCATCATCATCATTAATTAGCTACATCACCATCCTCATGGGTTGAGTTGAAATCAAATTCAACGGAAGATGATGATCAAGAGAAGCAAGTTGTTAAGAAAAACACTCTAATTGAGATTAGTTCTCAAATGGAGAGATGCGAAGAGAATGGCCATGCAAGTAACTTGGAGCTGGGAAAAGAAGAGGTGGCACCTCTAATTCATTTAGAAGATGGGGAAGACGATAACTGGGAGGCGGCCTTGCTAGAAGCTAATTCCCTCAACTACTCTTCACATGACCATCGAATGAACTTCCTGATTTACCCTAATAGCTTTAGCAATGGCTGTGGCGATGGACAGGGGTATAAGAATCAGCTTTTTTGTTTGGAAAATCACACAAAAAGAGAGGAGCAAGATCAATGGCAACTGCGAGTCAATCCAAATCCTTTTTGTCAGCCTTGTAGTAATTAACTTTCCCAGTTTCAATGGATCAGCATGTAATCCCGGCATTTCCATGGGGATTTTAGTGCAGCTAGAGCTTATTAAAATGGCGAGGCAATTTCCTATATTTCTTATAACTCCAGGTAAATTATAGGAAAGACAAGAATCACGAATTAGAGATGGAATGGGAAGCAGTAAATTAAGGAGCACATTATTACGCTCTCTGCCATTGTAAGTGTTTCCAGGGATGTAAAGCATCGCTCTTGTGACAGTCATACAACCATTGTCTAAATTTTCTGTCTAAAAGAAAGAGCATTGTTTAATTTCGAAATCCATTTCTAGTACACACATGCGATACGCTTAAAAATAATGTACGATTTTTTTTGCCTTCCCTTCCGTTGTGTAGAACTGGAGGAGAGTGGAAGAGTTGGAGAATATTAGGAAGGGAGGCCAATCCCAAATTCCCTGGATATACAAGTCAGGAGGGTCCATGGATGCAGACTAGACAAGATGGAATCGTTGCCAAACACAGTCCATCACTCAAGCCCAGAAGTAAAAGTGTGTCATCACAATGTGAAGATTTAGTTGGGCCTAATCAGCCCAATAAGCACACTCAAATCCGATCTCTTCTGGTGGAGTGGACTTCATGTTAAGAGTGTGTTGAAAAGATTTGTTTACACTAGGTATTAAAACGTTTTAAAAGTGTTTTTTTTAATATATATTTTATTTTAAATTCAATTATTTTTTTTTATA
Organism: Salix viminalis; assembly: GCA_029228465.1. Lineage (NCBI taxonomy): Eukaryota > Viridiplantae > Streptophyta > Magnoliopsida > Malpighiales > Salicaceae > Salix > Salix viminalis. Next base: position 8,639,715 of record CM055435.1, read on the forward strand.
TATTTTTTAAATCATTTTAATATATTAATTTCAAAAATATTTTTTTTTATATTTCTGAACAAAAATAAATTTAAAAAAACAGTAAAATCACACACACAAAAAAAGTCACGAAATGGGCTGGTTTTGATCTGCTTTTGCTTTGGGGGGGCTCCTCTCGTTCTAGAAGACTCCAAGGCATTAAACAAGAAAAACATAAGTGGGAATACCTTTGATTTCTCCAAATGCTCTTGAAAAAGTGCCCCTAGTCGTAAGCCAGCGTGCAATTTTTTCTGCTGCATGAAAGTCAGTGGGTCCATTAAACCTATTCTAGAAGGAGAGTACATTTGCTAATAAGATGAAGTATTTTTATTGATTCACGAAATGATAGAGTGATTAATATTTGATCACTGACTGAGGGCTTCCTCCATCTGGGGATTGCTTGAATTAATTAATTTTGTCTAGAAAGTCTTCCAGGGAAGGATTTCTCAAAAACAAGATCTCAAATATCAAAGGGGTTTGATTTTCTTTCTCTCTGTGTTTTTTTCGTGCACCGGGGACGATGATGGTTCCGTCTATAACGATTAACTGTTAAAAATGTGATTTATATTGTTTTTTAAAGTATTTTTTTTGTTTAAAAATATATTAAAATGATTTTTTTTATTTTTTAAAAAATTATTTTTAACATCAGCACATAAAAATTATCTAAAAAACCTAAAAATTATTAATTTAAACAAAAATATTTTAAAAAAATATATATTTTTAAAAAAAAATATATGTGCCAGTTCGAACATATTGTAATGATAATATTTTCAACCTTTTAGTCATCGAAATTAAACGACTACATGACAACTTTGCTTGAAATCCATGTCCACGTCTGCCACACGGGACATTCAACATTAAGATGGCAATTAGTCAACTTTCTACACTGAGAGTGGACTTAATTTTAAAAAAAATATTACAAGAATAAAAAAGAATTTAACAGTGTTGTTAAATCTAATTAAAGGATTCAATCTTGAAATCTATTAACTTGACTTTAAGATCTTTAAAAAAACATAAAATTTGTTGCTTAAACAGATTTGATTGTGCAAAAAAAAATTTTGAGGATCAAACAAAAAATTATTGAAAATTACTATTATAATCCATGGTTGATTGCGAGATGCATGATTATACATATTAGAAATATTATTTAAAAGTAAAAAATATTTTCACAAATACATCTTATCTACGAATAATATAAAAAAAATATTAATCTAAATATAAAATATTTATTATATTAAAAAATAATAGAAAAACAAAAGTCTAAACATTGCTAGACCTCACCCATTTAAGTTGCCCTGCGCGTTGCGCGTCTCGGCCTCTTTTTTTTTCTCTCTCTTATACTTGTCTATTTTAAAAAAAAATATATATATATATATAACATGACTTGTCATATGATCATACCCATATTCTGATTTACCACAACATAGTTTACCGAAAAAATCGAGACTTAAGAATTTCTAAGCTCAAAAACCATTTCAACCCAGTTTTTTACCAAAAAAAAAACCATCAAAAATACTTTAGAGGCCCTCCATAAACCTATGAATGGTATCAAACAGAAAAAAAAATCAACCGAAAAACAAAAATCAACCCAAGCTCATGCATATTTTTTGGCGAACTCTAAAGGTAAAAAGAATTATAATATGAGCTCCCCCGTCCAATGGAACAATTTAATACAAGTTTCATTTGTTTTATTGGTTTAAATACATATCAATCATATATTTCTCTTTCTTCTCTTAACTAGAGACTAAAAAATAAAAATAAAAGATTGTATAGTGTGCATGATTTTTAAAGTTAAAAGACTAAATTGTATTTAGTTATAAAGTAATGGGACACTTTGATGCCTTTTTCATGTCCATCCGTCTTCTTTAAATCTCATCATTTTTTAAGCAATCAAAATCAATTATGCCTCAATTATGATGAAAATGCTGGGGGGGGGATCATGACCAAATTGCAAAACTATAACTTTGTGTACAGTGAATAAACAGTAAAAAACCTACACATTCGAGCTTTTTTTCTTTACAAGCCATAATACTTGACTTGACTGTAACTGATTTTGTTTTTAATTTTTAATTTATATAAATACATTAAAAAATATTATTTAATTGTTTTTTGATATCATCGTATTAAAATATATAAAAATAATGATTTAAATATAAAATAAAAATACTTTTAAAACATACTTCCAAAGAATTAATTAATGATGCATGTTAGCGAAAGTTAGGATTGACAGTAGAAAAATTATTCACGAGTTCCCGATTAACCAAGCCCAGTTGTCTTATTTATTTATTTATTTATTTATTTCTTCCAAGTCTCTGTCACCGAGCCAATAATGCACGCAGTCGTTCTTTTCTTTATTCAGAATCGGTGGCCCAAATTGAGGTCGCACATTGGCATTGACTTGCTAATTAAAAGAGGACTGGTGAGAAAAATACATGCAGCTGACTACAGATTGCATGTGCAGCATGGAATGTGATTTGGTCAAAAATTCATACGAGGACCGGTAATTTGTAACGTGCAGACAGGTCCCAAGAACACTGTGCTAAATTACTTTTCCTGAATTTAATCTATGCATATCGAAGATGATCCAATGCTAGCTGTAAAAATTACTCTTTTATTAGTTTATATATGCCCTCGACCAATTTTTTTTAAAAAATGAAAAAATATCCAGGTTTTAATAAGTTTTTTTGTACGTTGTTATTAAATATAAGAATATTACTGTTTTGAAATTGTTTTATTAAGGTTTCTTTTTTATTATTATTAACAGGTCACTTTTTATCTTAGTAATGCAAGGTTTTCATCTCTAATCATTGTTTATGTAAGAAAAAAGATTCTATGATTTTGAAGATAAATTAATAAAAAGAATATCAAAATAGTATGTTCATGTGTGATGGAATCATTTTTAAAATATATTTAAAAAATATTAAAAAATTGACATGGATAGAATTTTCATAAACAATGTAATATTAGTATTATTATTTTCAAATCATATAAATGATAATTGATTTTTATTAAATAAAAAATAGATATAATAGCATCTCTTTCCTTCTCTATTTTTTTCATTTTTATTACAGATTTTTTTTTGTTTTCTAAATCACGACAACCTTTTTGGTGGCTAATTAATTAATTAATTATATCCACGTACAGCAGTAGGGTCACTTATCATGTGCTTCGTCAAAGGACTACGTACAGTTTTTTTTTAATAAATAAATATTGTTTACTGGGATCTTAGTCATTCATTTATTCTGGAAAGTTTAGTTTAAGGAAAAATGACAGATCATATTCTATTGAATACGAGAGGAGCTGCGGCAAGCAATGTTTGAACTTTTGAACCTTGGAAGTTGTCAGCGTGGAATAATTACAACACCGGTTTAAACCATAACACCGGGCATGCTAAATTACTTTAGTGATTTTGCTTGATTTTTAAAGTGTTTTTTATATAGAAATATTTTTAAATAAAAAAAATTATTTTTGACATCAATATATGAAAATAATATAAAAATATTAAAAAATTTACCTTTCAATAAAACAAAAATGTAGAGTTGTTGATGGGAGTGTTTCTGGTTTTTCAAATTTCTCTAAACAATAAAAATATTGATGTGTTCTTATAAAAGACAAAATTCAAGAGTTGGTTGTAGGGTATTTAAGTAATTTTAGATTTTTATTATTTTTATCCTGTAAAAAAACTATTGTTGTGTTTGCCTAACACGCTTAACAATTTTCTTTCGTTTGAGTTCTTTAGGCAATGCATGCAGTGTCTTTCGGTGGTGACAAATTATCATCCGACGTCTCATCGGATACGTAATCATGTCCTCTTCCACATGATGGTGTGTGCATCGTCTCATTGTGGCCAAATACATAACGATGGTCCATCAATAATTCTTTTTCCTGTTTTCTCTCTCATGCAACTAAAAATGTAGGGGGTTCTCTTTGTTTATGGTATTTTTTATTTAAGTCCTTGATCTTTTATTATTCTTTTTTATCCTAATTTTTTTTTGTAAAAGTTTTGGTTTGTTTCAATTTCATCATTGAATTGAATTTGATCAAAAATATTATGTTTCATTTTAGCCTTTATTCTTTAGATTTGTTTTTGTTTTTCATTCCTATTATTTTCTCGGTATTGATTTTTTAATTGTTTTAGTTTTTTCCTTTGATTAAAATTGTCCATATATTATGTTATTCATTTCAGTCTTTATTTTTTTTTAATGGTGATTTTTATTCTTTCAATTATTTAGTTTTTTATATGTTAATTTTATTATGGATAATGTGTTGGAAATAATGATAGCGATTATTTTAAAAGAATAGTTTTCTTACAAATATGTTAGACTAATTATATATGTTGATATTTGTTTAATATTAGAATATTAAAATAATATAAAAACTAAAAAAATCTTTTTAAACATTATTTAAAACTCCACAAACACCACAACTAATTAAAAAAAATTACTTTTTTATAATACAATGTTGATATAAGCAACACTAATAAAAAAAAACTGAGCTAATAGTTTTTTTATTTATTTTTATCTCAAATTAATTTAATTTCAGTGTTCTTAAATCATACGTTGACAAAAGTAGGTGAAAAAAAAACATGAACATGGGATAGCATATCACTAATAATATAGCATTCACTATACATGGATAAGAGAAAGTTTCACTCAATTTTTTTATGCCGTATGAGCCAAACTTACTATGTCTTTTTTATGCAAGCTGCATTTAATGCAAAGATAAATAATAATACAAATGAAAAAAATAAAAATTAAGAGTATAGATACATAAATACAAATCAAAAAATAGGAACTATCCCAAAAAGACAAAAAAAAATAAAGAAATCAAAACTAAATCAAAAAATTAATATAATAATAATGACTTAAATACAAAACCAAAATTCAATACGATGAATTTTTTTTGTTTGATGATGATGTTAAGTAATACAATTTTAAATAAATAAGATAAAAAAATCAAAAATAATATTAAGCCACAAAAAGTTTCCCAAATTATTAATCCAAGATATTGGATTTGAAACATTATGTATATAGAAGTTGCAAACATTGAATAATAAATTACTTGAACTATTATTCTTATTGTTATTATTATGATTGAAGATAAAACCAAAAACAATATTAGCAACATAAAAAACAGTATTTGATCTAAAGAACTTATGGAAATAATTAAAGGACAATTAAAAGATAGACAAAAATTAGTATTATTATCATTATGAGTATAATTATTATAATATTTTGGATTATAATAAAAAAAAATTTGTTATTATTATTATTCTTAATATTATTTATGAGCTATTGTTGGTATTAGCATCATAGTCATAATTATTAATATCATAAGTGCTACAATCAACATAATAAATTGTTATTGTTATCATTATTATCACTATTATTACTATTTGAAACAATTAATTAAATTGTCCCTATGCGAGAAAAACAAATAAAAACTATAGCAATAATTTGTTACATGAATAACTTAATAAATACAATATTGAATGAGAAAAACAAATAAAAACTATAACTATAATTTGTTATTATTCTCATTCTCATTATTATGTTTGTAGGTAAACAATCTAAATATTGTTTTTTGACAAAAGCAAGCCATGAAAATAATTTTTTGGACAAAAGCAAAAGTATCATATTTTATTTTTCATTTGAGTATTTATGATTTTTTTTTTCTGTCCTTATTTATATCTTCATTCTTTTAGTTTTGAGTTTTTGATTTTATCATTTTCTTTTTTTCTCGAAGCTTTGTTTTTATTCAGTTTAATCTTTAAAATTGATTTTATGTTGGTGATAATTTTAAAGTCCATGTTTCTTCTTTTGTCTTTTAGTACTTTTTTATATTATTTTTATTTGTTCTTTAGATCAAATAATTGTTTTTTGCTCATTATATTTATTTTGGTTTTAATTTTTTATCTATTATTTTTTTTTGCTCTTTTATAATATATTTTATTTTTTTTCTTCAATATAATTTGTATGGTTTTAAATTGTTTGCATAATAATAATAATAATTTTAATAAATTGTTTTATAAATAGTTTTTTTATTTGCTCTACTGTTACAATTTTTTTTCGAGGATAATTTGATAATTATTATTTCTTCCGATTTCCAAACCGTTTACTCTTGATTCGCCTTCCATCTAACCACATCATTTTATTCCTTTGCCTGCTACCAAACATGCCCTCAAAGCTTGGTACACGATGATCAGCTTTCGGAACAGGTATCTTATTTTGAGAGGTTATTCCACGTTTGGTCACCTTTCTAATTTTAAAGAAGTGATGTTAATTGATCTCAACTCCGGAACTAACTGATAAATATATAATTTAATTTAATGAAAAAAAAAACACAGCAGGAAACCGCGTGCTATCAATTCAAGAGCTGAGGACAGTCTTATACGAGCACCACAGAATCTCATCATAAATTGTTAGCATAAGGGACTGGGTCAAGCACTCGTAAAATGAAACTCACTTACGAATAGTATTTGTTTATATATATTATTCGATAAGATGAGATATCTACTCTCTGTTAATCTCATTTTATAGAAATATCTTAAATCTTGATCAGATAGTTCTAATCCGATAAGCATTATTATTATTATGATCATCATCATCGTTATACCTCCTCGGAAACACGACCTATCCTCGGAAACAGAACAAAATAAAAACAAAAATAAAAGTAGATATGAAAATTCGGTGCCTTGGAATGAAATTTGAAAGCCCTAGCTTATGTTGGACCGGATCTGGAACTCAATGGCATATCATATGACCCGGTCCGACATTTATTAATATTATGCATATCCCAGCAGTAAGAAAAAACTGAACCAGGTGGTAGGAAACCAGATCCAACGCAACATCAAAATGCCCTGAATTGAGAATTGGACTGTCAAAATCTTGGAGCAGTATAATTAATTACGATAAGCTTTTGTATTTTGTACATGAAACTGGATACGATGATCCTGACAGGCAAGCACTCTTGTCTACAAAACTTCTACGGTGGCGGTCGCCTTGGATTAAAAGTGTCTTTTGACGTTCTTGAAATCTACAGAATCGATGCAATCCACTCTGCTTCTATAAACATTCAAAACCCTCAGCAGCTGAGTTGCCTTCTCCTTTGTTCTCTGATCACAGCCAACCTGTAAGAGAACCAAAAGCTTTTCAAAAGCATTCCTCTGAATAGCCTCGACTAGGACACCTCCATTTTCTCTCTTCTCATCCATGCAGAGTTTAAATAGAATAGAGACAGAGAACTTCATTGCGAGGTCCGAGACTCGGTGAATTTTCCTGATTAGAACTGGTATTGTGAGGGCATGATTGTACGCCTCCTCTCTCCCTTGATCACTGTCACAAATTCCATCGAGAATGCCCAGCGCCTTCTCACACAAACTTCTTTCGGCGTCCACAAGCATTTCCAACAGCAATGAGACCAAACCCAGATCAACAAACTTGGCTATGATCTTTGCGTTTGCAGGAGATGGTGATGCGACCATATGATAAATGACCGTTAATGAAGCTTTTGTTGCAGTATGGCAAATGGGTGCCTTAATTAGCTTAAACAACGCTTCCATGGCTCCTTCGGTTTCTGATAACATCTCCACTTTTCTGTAATCCAATGGAACAAGCTCTTTTAGCACCAGAATTGCATTTCTTCTCGCAGACAAATCCTCGCTTTTCAAGAACAGCACGATGGCATCTATAGATGCATCCGAGACAGGGCAATTCGTGGCCTTGTCATGAAGCAAAAGCACTGCCAAACCTGACAGTATTTCGTCCAGGACCGCAAAATTCTCTTCGAAAGAAGCTTTTGAAAACTCTTCAAAAGCATATGATAAAACACCAGCCGTTCCAGTAGCCACAAGGCAGCTCTTGTTACGTTCGCTCTCCTTCGCCAGTGCCTTAATCTTGGCAGCCAAATTTTGGCACCCAATCCGATCTCCTTTCTTACAAGCTGTTTTAATTTTGAAATGAATCTCCAAAGCCTCCTCAGAACTCACAGGAATTCTAGGAGTTGGAATTCTTTCGATCCCATAAGAACTATTCAAGACGCACCAATCTTGTATCATTCTACGTACGGTGTGATTTGGTATAGGATCAAGGCTCCTCAAGACCTTGTTGGTAACGGGGCAGGTCACATTCCCAGCCTCTATCCACTTCTCGATGCTCTCACGATCGTAAGTCATCCCACTTGACATGGTGACCGGATCTTTCATCAACTCCAGCGAAACCGGGCATCGAAAATGATTTGGTATCGTCACTTCAATGTCTCCCATTTCGCTCTCCGGTCGCTGCTTGCCGGCCAGGCGAGCTGCTCTTCGCCTTCTCCACGTAGAGATCATCATGGACCTAAAGTTGATGCTGAATCAGAAACAACTAGCTTGAGAAAGAAGGAATGGTAGCAGTGTTTTTTTTTGCGTGCGGTGGAAAAGAATGGATGTCTGTGCTTTGTGCTGAGGAATTGAAAGGGTAATTGGATGGGAGCTGTATATAGATGAGCATGTGCTTTGTGGCAGCTTGGTTCAACAATGGAAACTGGAGAGTTGTTGTAATGTTGAATGAAATAAATAATGAAACATGATGTTAGGGAGGTGTTAGCTTTGATGGGGTTTTGAATATTTGACCGTTGAAGTTTGAAATGGTATAAGATGTGAACTGTCACGAGGGGGAGAGGGAGGGTGGTGGTTTTAGAAAATTTAGATTATAATGGATCAAAAAGAAGAATCAACACTTTGACACGCTCAAAAACATAACAGGGCCGTCAACGCCAGGGTCGGTGTGGACTAAAGTCTAACTCACCATCCACTCCGTGGCACGTGTTGCTACAAGGGAATAGAAGCTGCTTATTGGTTTACTTTTGCTGGGCTGGATTGGGCTGGGTCTCAGAATTTATTTTGGTCTTTCCTTTCTATTTTTCCACACGTGTGCGCCGTTGGATTAGGCGGGCACGAAACCCTCACCATTCCACGCACCAAACCCTGCATAAAATCACGCAGCTGTATTTATTCATTACCATTCTCTTTAACACGGCATTTGCCCATTTCTCGACGTCTTATAAGTTATAGTATTTGTTGACATGAAGAGAATTTTCCTACATTTGCTTTTCTTACGCTATCCTTGCTATTGGAATCATAATTGGACTTTTTTTTTTTTACTATTTCCATTTTAGACTATATTTAAATTATTCTATATTTGAAAGAATTATTCAGCATGCCGGGTTTCAAAATCCATGCTTGTCTGAGAGAGAGAGGAGTTTACAAATTCTAACCGACCCAGTAATTTTTCCCAGTTTTAGGAGGAGGGACTAGAAGAAAATTATAAACCAGGGGATTAAAAGAAAATAGATGTGGTACTTAGTAAAAGTAAATGATCAGCTATAAACATAGAGCTAGGTTGATAATTAATGACCGAAAAGATATACTCCTTAAGTTTATATATATATATATATATATATATATATATATAACATCGTTTCTTAAAAAAGTAAATTTAAATGAAGATATATAGATAAAATAAATCTTAAATGGATGAAATTTTGATATAATAAAACAATTGTTTAGTAGCTAAATTGGTAGTGGATATATATTAGAGTTTATTTTATGGTTTGCCCATTAATTTTTATGTGTCGAAGTTGGTCTCGCCATCTCACTTTGACCATATATTTAATGTTATACAGCGCTAAGTTTTAGAAGGAAAGCCCGAATGCGAGGGAGGTCCAATAGAAGCAAAGAAAACAAGATTTTAGGTAACAAAAAAAAATAAAAAATGCGAGGCAGTCAAGTGAAGACTTGGTCGTCTGACAATTAGAAACTTGGACCCGATAAATATTTTGACTGATAGGCAATTGGATTTGTTTTTGGTCCAAATCTTTACCAGGAGATTGAAAAGTCACATGGGCCCAAACTTCCCTACTCAGATAGGCGGGCAGCTTGATTTCTCAGCCCCTGCGTGGCCTGGTTAAAAGCCCTACAGTGTAAGGAAAAGCCCACGTTTATTGTTGAACAGTTTTGAATCCTATTTTTAGAATGTCTTTCTTCCACCCTGATCCATCGTGGCCCGTATATCCATTTTTCTTATTGGCCCGTATATAAGTCAGATAATTGGTCCATTTGATGTAACTCAATAGTTTTAGTTGTTCCAAAAGCGGTTAATTAATAAATATACAGTTTAATTTAGAATTAATATTTACAATAAGTTTTTTTATTGATTATTAAGATGGTAACATATTAAATTAATTTAGATCAATCTGGTTTAACTTGTCAGTTTGTATACCAAGCCATGCGATCATTATACATCCATAAAAAAAAAATTATGAATATTAATTTTAATAGCTTTATTATTAAAAGATGAAATTGAAAGAGAATAAAAATTAAAAAAAAACCAAAAAAAATACTTGATTCAACCCGTGTTAATTTGATACGACCCAGGTCAACCAAATAAAAACTAAATAAAAATAAATTATGAAGTTCAATTTTTGATCCTCTAATCAATGAAATATGAATTGATAAAAATGATTAATAAAAGCATAAAAATAACTCGGGTATATTAAGGTTAACCCATACAAACCACTTGGATAAATTAAATTAAGTTTACTCGAGTAAAAAAATGTGGATCGGTTCATAAACGAGGGTACTGTCATGGAAAGCAAACCAATATAAATCATAAATCTAGATCTCTATTAACCTAATATTAATAATAAAATTATGACAGAAAAAAAAATCAACTAGATAAAAATAAAAAATTCGAGCCAACTCATTAAATTGATAACCTGAATAATAAGTCTTGAACAACCATCTAAAAAAAATTGAAAAAAAAAGAATCCACTATTGAATAAAAATAATTGAAATTAAGAAGAATGGAATCGAAATAAAAAAAAAATACATACAGACTGGGGAAGAGAATAAAAAACTATTGAAGCGAAAATTGTACGTGAGGAGGCACAGTGAAACCTTCCTCTTCTAGTTTGTTTTTTGTTGATCTCTCCTATACCATAAATATCTCGGGAAATGGTACTTGTTATTTCAGGTTCGTCGAAGGGGTCCAATTTTACTTTTATTTTTTTAACAGGATGGAAGCGGTCCAATTTGAGCGCGGGCTAAACCATTTAAAAGGCTTTTTAGGCTCAGGGCCGTGCCCATTCCAAAACGACATGGTGGGAGGTTGCATCCTCCCATAAAAGAAAAGAAAAGGCAGGGCCACACAGCTGCACTCATCTAATTTCCGAGTTTTACTCGGTCTTGTATATTCTTTGCTCTTTTAATATACTTACAATTTACCAAAAAAAAAAATATATATATTTGGGTGATGACCAGCAAACTTGCCCCGATAAGATGCATGGTTTCTTACTCACACACACACACTCGTATATTTTGAGAAAGGTCTCCTCACTTCTTAATACTTGACGCTGAAATGTTGGTTTCGAGAATCCCAGTTCTACAAACCATAGTTATCAATACATGACTGAAATATTTATCAGTTAAAAAAATAAAATAAAATAACATTGTTTTTATCTCAATTTAAATTTTGACTCGTTTTTGAATTTTCAGTCAAATATCAACTGAAATATACCAGTATTACTCTGGTTGTGCCATTTCAGCTACAGGAAAAAAAATCTCCCTCCACCTCTCTCCCACCTGCACAAATTGTTTTGTTGTTCATCCAGAGTTATTGATCCCGTCCCGTTCCGGCCGGAACGGGCGGGACGCCCCGTCCCATTGCAAAACCCGGGACAAAAGCGGGCGACGTTTTTTGTCCGGGGTAGGATCCCGACTCTGTCCCGGAAAAACAGGGCGAATTCCGTACGGGAACGCTTCCCTGTCCGACGGGCGTTCGTTCCGATGCTGGATCAAAAAGCGACGTCGTTTTGATAAGCAACAAACGACGTCGTTTAATCCGGAAATCCCTTTCTTCTTCCCCGCTCCCACTCTCCGGACCGGGATCGACCGATTTTCCCCAATTTCCCCAATCTACTCCCGAGTTCTCTTCTCTCAAATTAATCCAGAAATCCCTTGTTTTCGATTCATAATCCAGAAATCCCACACTTGAAAAGCTCAATTTGTTATCCTCAACCCCTAAATCAGCTCAAATTCTGAAACCCTAAATCAAAAAATCAAAATCACGGCGGCATAATTTCTTCCACACGCGGCGCTAATTTCTTCCACACTGCGGCACAAAATCTTCAGTAGTTCTTCTTCCCCATATCTCCAGTTAAAGGTACACATTTGAGGAACCAAATGCTTTAATTTATTGAAAAATTGAAACTGTCGAAAATGCATGAATGTGAATGTGGGATTGATGTTGTTGATGCTTGATAATGAATCCTTTGATGTGTTCTTTTCTCGCTATCCTTCGTTGATACCTTTGAGAAAAATTATATGATATTGCCGAATGTGCACAATGAACTTTTATGATATTGCCGAATGTGCACAATGAAAATTTTGTGCTTGTGATTAGATGTAATCCGAGTGTGCTAGCCCGAGTATTGATAACAGTGCAGCATGTTAAACATCAATCTTCTTTATACTGAGCTTTATACTCTTGATTGAATGTAATCCATGGTTTTATATATGCTTTACAAAAAATCTAAGTTTCTTGTTGCCAAGTTTCTCCGAACTTGCCTAACAAAAAGTAGCTTGAATTTGTTCATCTTTTGCTGTCAACATTGCCATAGAGTATGGGGGCGCGCCATGTGCATATGTGAGAGGAACAATGAAATTTAACTACATTCTTGATGTGGAAATGAATACATGAATATATTGTTGAGAAGAGCAAAAACTCCATGTTTCACGAAATGACCTTCATCATGTAGCTAATACAACTATAAACACCACCATCTCACACCTCTGCCACTATTTTGACTGCTGTTAGGTAATATCAACAGCATCACTTGCTATACTGCTCTATTAATCGGTTTATTTTAATGTCCATGGTGATCAACTTTGCTTGATTGATGAAGCTAAATAGTTTGTCGTGGAAGACAAGTTAACAAATTGATGTGATGATAAGAGTGAAATGAGATAACAAATCCCAAATGGATGAACAAATTCATGAAATAATGGAAGTGTTGGAATATAGGATTACAAATATTAAATGTTCAGGATGATTAGATAAAGTTCATGAACAAATTCATGAAAAATTATAATGAATGCTTGATGTTGTTGATGCTTGATAATGGAAATGCTTTTTCGTTTTTTCAGTGCATGGTGTTATCTTTTTACATGCCTAACTTGTGTTATCTTTTTACAACAGATTAAATTACATGGCTGAAAACTCATCTAGTAGTGGGACTTCCATATATTAATGATGTAGTAGAGGATGTTTGATGTATTTTTCTTTTATTTTAGAACATTTTACTTTCATAATATTTTGGAATTTCAAAGATGTTTCTAATTTTGAGATTATGTTTGTATTGTATAATTTAAATTTCATTTATCTTGAATTTAAATTATACTTGTTAAATTAATATTTTATTTTTTTCATATATATAATTAAATAAAAATGAACAGTACAAAACCGGAACGGTACCCGGAACGGTACCGAAACCGGGACGTCCCGTTCCAAACACAAATCCGGAACCGGGACCGGGACGGGATCAATAACTATGTGTTCATCTCTCACCTTGATTTTTTGCTTTTTTTCTCTCCCGCCTTGATTCATTGCTTTTTCCTGTGATGACCTGACTTTCTTGTCAGGTCATCATACACACATACATCCATATATATATATATTGTTTATGAGAATATTAAAAATGCAAGAACCAAAATCAAAACAATAAAAATTAAAAAAAATATATACTATAAAAAATAAAATTGTTGCATCAACTTTGATTTTATAAAAAATAAATAAAAAAAAATTATTTATTTATTTATTATATATATATAATTAATTATATATGAACAGTACAAACTCCAAACGATGTGCTAAATCGTTTTGAGACAGAAATATTTTGTACCAATAAAAAAAAAACATCAACCGAAACCGGTATACAACCTTCCTACAAACAGCTATTAGCTGCGAAATTCAACATTTGCTGACTTTTTCCTTCGTTATTTCTAGTTGGCTTCAAATCACACACACACACACAAATTTCCAATTTCTTGGAAAATTTACAAGCTTTTCTTACACTACATTGTTTGTGAGCAACGAGTAAGTTAGAGCTTGATTTTCCAGGGAGAGAATATCAGGTCTGTACACCAGATATTAGATCGCTGAAAAACAGATCAGAAAAATGTTGGTGATAGTGAAAGTATCAACAACCTGCTCATTAACAATACACTAAAACATGTGGTGAAAGTACTATAATTCCCCATATATTTCATTATGGATTGCTACAGTATTTCTTTGTTACAGTGATTTTTTTTCGTTCCTAGCTATAGTGTATTTTTTTTTCTTGCTTTCTTGTTACAATTTTTTTTTTCCTGTGTTTTTTTCCCCCCGGTTATATTTTTTTTATTTTTTTTTCCACTTATATATTTTTTTGTTTTATTTTTTATAACCGGGATGTCCGGATCAGTTTAAAGCGCCACTACGACTAATCCCGAACCCATTTTTTTTTCTTTTTTTTCCCGTGTTTTTTTCCTGGTTATACTTTTTTTTTCCACTAATATATTTTTTTTGTTTTCTTTTTTAGTGTCAGGATCAGCTTAAGCGCACCATGACTAATTCCTAGACCCGTCCTTTTTTTTATAATCAGGGTGTCTAGGTGAGCTTTCATCAAATATATTTAGGTTTCATTTTGGTTTTCAGTTTTTTAATTTCTAGATTGATTTTAAATCCTTTAATATTTTTGGATTCAAAGTTTGTATTTGTTTTAATTTTGTCCTTGGAATGAAATTGATTATATATTTATTTTTTATTTTGGCCCTTATACTTTTTATCTTTGATTTTATTTTTATTTATTTATTTTTTAAAATATATTTATGAATTGGTTCCTATTTTTATCCATGTTTGTATATATATGCTCTTAGTTTTTTGTTTTTATTATTTCCTCTTTTGTTAAGGTTGTGTTTTTTTTTTAATTTTGTTAAATTTTAATTTGTTGGTGATCATTTAAAAATTGGTATTTATTATTTTTTTTCCCTTTTTTTGTTTTTTTTTGTTTTTTCATTATTTGTATTTATTGTTAAAGTCAAATAATATTTTCTAAGCTAATAATATTTATTTTTGTTATGTCATTGATTTTATTTTTTAAATGCTTTTTTTACATTGTTAGGTGTTAAAATTTCTAATTATTATAGATAAGGCATTCAAAATAATAATAATGATTATTTGTAAGGTTTTTTTTGTCTTATAAATATGTTAGACTAAATATATATATTTTGATATTTTTTTAACATTAACACCTTAATATATATAAATGACCTAAGTTTTTTTTGGAAAAAAATCAAATTAATTTAATGTCATTGTTATGAAATACATTTAATAAAATAATATGAAGAATAAATCTTATAGAATAAAATAAAATAATTTACTTTTTTTCTAACTACAATAACGGTGTCAACAATAGTATGACAATAATAATTAAAATATTAATTATGTACAATAATGGTTAAAATGACAGTTATAATAATTATGATAATTTAACAATCATGATAATAAAAATGAGAATAATATTCAAAATAATTCATAAGTTGATGTTATTTTTTTTTAAAAAAATTGACTTTTGCAACTTCTTTATGTATGATATTTCAGATTTAATATCATATAAAAAAATTACGAAGTCACACGTAGACTAAACGAGTAGAAAAATTGTGTCAAATTATCTACAATAAAAAAATATACGAGTCACTCGCCCTACACTTTTCCATAGCCAGATATATTTTTTTAACATGCAAAAAAATGTTAATGATCTTAGATTTGTTTGATGATGCTATATATCTGAGTGAAATAATCAACCTATAATTTTTTTGATTATTACTGTAACAAAATTATTTACAATAATCAATAATAATTGTATATTATTTTTATATATATATATATTCATTTTATTATGTAAAATGTGTTTAAAATAATGTCATGGTATCAAGGGATATTTTTTTTTGTTCATAGTACAATAACCATAATACCCTTAAATAAGACAAAACTCAATAATTATTAGTGGGGGTGTCCCAGTAATTTTACATTTTTAGTGCACGGTAAAATAATCTTTGTAGCCTCAAATAAGATAAAATAGAAGAGTTACCTACGGGGTATTTCAAAAATTTCATGTGTTAACTATACATGTATAATAGAGAGTTTTACTCTCATTTTACACCACCAAAACTAAATTTACTATATTTTTTTTAACGCAAGTTGCATTTAATACAAATAAAAATAAAAATAAAAATTAAAAATGTAAAACTAAGAGCAAAGGTATATAGATACAAACAAAAAAATTAAGAACTATCTCAGAAGGACCGAAAAAATCAAGGGATCAAAACTAAACTAAAAATTAAAAAAAATAAAAACTAAAATAAAAAATTATATACGTTAAAACTAGACAAAAAAAATATAATCCTGGCAGCGGAGTATGGGTTTATGGCTCCTTAATACGATAAAAGATGATATTTGTGATAAAAGAGAGAAATCTAGGGATTTCGTAATAGTTATTTACCCATTGTTTTAATTGATATTTATGGGACATTTATATTTCTTATTAGTGTTCGGAGACCAGTAATGAATTGAGTTGATACCTCTCAGCTAGTTTCTAGTAATGTTAAAGTAAAAAACATATACTAATTTATTTTTTAATAAAAAACAAGTTTAACCTCAATTTCAAATACTTCCATATTAAGATATAAGCTAAAACAACTCGGTGGCTGTTACTGTGCCATGTGAGTAATTTAACTATGGACTGGACATTTGTAATTTATACTTCGCGGGCGTACGTTTACCTCTTTCTTTTCTTTTTTTTTCGCCCCTCACGTGAGCAACTTCTTTTCTTTCTCCCTCTCCTCCAGCTCTCTCTCTCTCTCCTCCAGTCGACGTTTCTCTCTCTAAATAACAGTAACATGCAGCAGCTCCCCTCCTCTACGTTTACCTCTTTTTTTTTTCTGCCCCTCACGTGAGCAACGTCTTTTCTTTCTCCCTCTCCTCTAGCTCTCTCTCTCTCCTCCAGTTGACGTTTCTCTCTCTAAATAACAATAACATGCAGCAGCTCCTCCTCTCCTCCAACGGCAACCGGAAACTCACTTAGCACCACCGTCATCTCCTCCTTCACACAAGCCACCCAGACCTGACCTCCGGCGAGGCAGCAACAGCCACAGCAGGTGCACCGGTGTTAAAGCAACTAGCTCCCGACTCCTCCTTCGGCCATCATAGGCCTCCGTTTCCGACGCCACCACAGCAGGGAGAACCACCTCGACCTCCTCTACCCGGAGGCAGTATCATGTTAGCCTCTTTTCCTGGTCGGTCGACCACCGTTTACTGTGCATCGTCTTCTTCATGCTGGGGGAGTGAATTAATTCACTCCCCGTTAGGGCGTTTGGGCGGGTTCAGTTCAGGGCCATCTCGAAAAAGGGATGGGCAATGGGCCCATCGTAGTCGGGTCACTCCGACCTCAAATGATAGGGCCTCTCGACCCACTGTAGTCGGGCGATCCGACTCACAATTTATTATTATTATTATTATTATTATTTTAAAAAAAGGAAAAAATATATAAAAAACAAAATTTTCAAAAAATATAAAAATATGTTGTTTTCGTGCATACTGCCGAATTTCAAGATTTTTCCATGTATATTTTTCGTAAAAAATTATGTTGCATCTTTTTTATATTTTAAAATGAAAATTGGATATCGTAACCAGTTTACGATTATCCGTTGGAATTTGCCTAAAATATCAAAAACAATTAATCATTACTGTGTTTTCTTCGATGAACAATGGATGAACGCCTTTGCCCCTTGAATTTCATTTCAGCCCTTATAAATGTGATTTTCATTTCAGCCCTTAATACTTTTATTTTTTTATATTTCAAGAATAATCCCTACTTTTGTCCATTTATATATAAGTGTACTTAACACAATAATAATAATAATAATAATAATAATAATAATAATAATAATAATAATAATAATAATAATAATAATAATAATAATAATAATAATAATAATAATTTAATTATTTTTCCTGCTTACTCTTTTGTTAAATTTTTTTTTCTCCATATAATTTAATAATTAAAATTGTTTTGATAGTGATAGCAAAGATAATTTTGAATTTTATTTTATTTTTTTGTTTTATCTTTTTTTAAAGTTTCTGGAATATTTTTAGTCTTTCATTAATTATATGTTCTAATATTTATTGAATATTATCGCCTAGGAATACATATAGGGAGAAGAAAACATGACCTAGGATTTTTTCAATGAAAAAAATTAATATCAGTATTCTTACGTACATTTAATATAATGATATAATTAATAAATTGGATAACAAAAAAAAATTGTCTTCGAATTTTAATTTTGTCTTCTTTTCTTAAAATTTATTTCTTAAAAAAAATCACAATATTTTGGTTTTTAATATTTGATATTACAATATTTTTATTTACAATGTGTCAGATCTAATATTACTGGGTAAAAAAAAACAACTTATAAAGAAAATATGACAATTTTACCTAGGTTATCCACAATTAAAAAATATGTGGGTCACTTTCCGTTTCTATTAAACTATTCTTTTTAGACGACAAAGAAATAATTAATGCACGCAAAAAATTTATGTTTATTTCTAAAAACAAATTAAAATATTTATTACTGGGCAAAAAATACAACTAAATTTTTTTTTGACACATTTACCTACATTTCAAAAATATGCGATTCACTTCCCGTTTCAATTACACTGTTCTTTTTAGACGTCAAATAAGTCATTGTAGCACAATTTTTTTTTTATGAAAAACATATTACAATATGTTTATTTACAATGTGTCAGATATTATATTACTGGGTAAAAAAACAACTCATAAAAAAAATATGACAAATTTACCTAGGTTATCTACAATTAAAAATATGTTGGTCACTTCCCGTTTCGATTAAACTGTTTTTTTTAGACGACAAAGAAATAATTATTGCACGGGAAAAAAAATATGTTTATTGTTAAAAACAAATTACAATATTTTTATTTATAATGCGTCAGATCTAATATTACTGAGGAACAAAAGCAACTCATAAAAAAAATAACAAATTTACCTAGGTTATCTACAATTAAAAAATATACAAACCACTTCCCATGTCGATTATTCTATAAAATATGTGAGGCTAATTATATGTTTTAATATTTATTGAATATTATCACTTAAAAATATATATAGAGAGAGAGAAAATAACCTAGGATTTTTTCCTTACAAAAAATTAATATCAATATTATTTATAATAATATAATTAATAAATCTTATAAAAAAAAATTTTGCCTTTGAATTTAAATTTTATATTCATTTGTTTAAGTTTATTTCTTAAAAACAAATTCACAGTATTTTCATTTTTAATATTTTAAATCAAATATTACTGGGGGGAAAATTAAACTAATTTTTTTTTTACAAATTTACTTAGGTTATCTGCAATTAATAATTATGTCGGGGCACTTCCCGTTTCGATTGTTGTTCCTTTTAGACGACAAATAAGTCATTATAGCACGTAAAAAATTTAAGTTAATTTCTTTTAAAAAAAAATTAATATTTTTATTTTTAATGTGTCAGATCTAATATTACTGGGGAAAAAATGCAACTCAATTTTTTTTTGTCAAATTTACCTACATCATCTACAATTAAAAAATATACAAACCACTTTCCATTTCGATTAAACTATTCATTTTAGGCAGGGGGAAAATTATATGTTACATATTTTATCTATTATAGTGTTACTGATTAAATATTTAAACAACTAATTACAATATTTTAAAAATCAATTATTTTGCTACATAAAAAAAATCTAACGCAATGTGCCGACAAGCATACTAATTATACGAAGCAAAAAACTCATTTCTAACATATTTTATCTATTGCAATTTCAGTTATTAAACATTAAAATAACTAATTATAGGACGAAAAAAATATAAGTTTATTTCTGGAAAAAATAATTACAATATTTTTATTTATAATGTGTCAGATCTAATATTACTGAAGAAAAAATGCAACTCATAAAAAAATTACCTGCGTTATCTGCAATCACAAAATATACGAATCATTTTTCCCATTTCGATTATACAGATTTTATCAATTATAATTTTACTAATTAAATATTATAATAATAAAATAAAATACATATAAAAGTAATCAATTTTTTACATAGATAAAAAAACCCGGCACATCTCGCGGGCATATCGCTCGTTATATAACTAAGGCATTAGGTTTTTTCTTCTTCTAAAATCGAGAAGAGAACATGATAATAATAATAATAATAATAATACACAGTGCCAAGAAAAAGAAAAAGAAATAGTAAAATCATCTTCACCCGTACCCATATCCTAACTAAACGGATTTGGATCGTTATCTTATAAATTCTAAATCCAAATAAAGTAAAATAAAAACCAAATTGATGTTTAATATATATTTAAAGTATCGAGAAATTTATCATTTCTACGTATCGATAACAGTGATGATGGTGGTAGGGGTGTCAGCTAAAAATTATAAGAGGGTAGTTTCCTAAAATACGGTTCCCCTCGTATACTTTCCTCAAATAGTTTTAGCTTGATTAAATATATTATTCAGTAACTAATTTTTCATTACCAGTAAACACCGTAGAAATATTTTCCCGGATACAAACCTGCTCTGTTTCAGCACATGGAATACGTGGCAGCCTCAGCAGGCATGGAGAAACATAAAACGTAAAATGTAAATGAAACAGGTGTTCCATGCAAGTATGAAGTTTGTTTATTTTCATGTTTTAAAAATGTTTTTGAAAAAATTATCTATTTATTTTGCATTATTTTTTTATATTTTCAGATGATTTTGATATATTAAGATAACAATTTTTTTTAAAGAAATATTAATTTAATATATTTTTAAATAAAAAACATTTAAAAAAAATGTAACAAACAATCTCGAAATCTAATGCTACATCACCCTTGTAAATTGCAAAAATTAAAAAGAAAAACCAGAAACCGAGGCTGAATATCCGGCCTAAAACGAATTGACTGTCAAATTAAGACACTAGTTATTATTTATTATTTACTAATGGCCGCTAATCCCGATAATCATAGAGCAATGATATAAAGCTGGAGATCATCAAGAACTGTCAGTCGCTGTCCAGGGTGACAGAATGTTCTATTCGGATAATTGTAGACCACCGAAAAAACACGTCCAGCTGGCGAAGCGAATAAATCCACAGAGCAGGTCCGTGACAGACAAGTGTCATTCATTCACGCACTCGCCCGCCTACCCAGGAAAATGGAATTAAAAAAACAAATACAACTGTTTCTATCACACACGGCCACATCATCCTAACATGGGACATGGTTTTCACAGAATTTTCACATGAGGAGATCAGAATAGGATATGGTTGACTTAGCTCAATCCCTATCGTATACAATGACAATGACTTCTCATCTTCTTCTTCTTTTTAACTATGGTGAACAACACTTCTTTTATATATATATATATTGAAATATATTCTTAGACTATTTAATTTTAAGTTGATCAACCACATTAAAATCATAAAAAATTTTTTTTAATATAAATACATTTTTAAAAAGTACCTAAGAACATAAGCTACCAAACAAGAGCACAACAGCTACAACCCGCTGAGGACAAGAGGGCAGCAACTACACAACAAGAGCACAACAGCTACACCCGCGTTCCCAAACAGAGCTTCCAGTGATATAGGCCAATGGCAAGCGATAATGGTCACAAATAATAACATGTAATAAATATAATTTCCACTGTTTCCTCTACAGAATGGGATCTTAACTGTTGGTTACAAAAAAAATGAGCTGCTGGGAAACACTTTGAACAAAAAGGGGCTGATGATCATTGGTGCCAGATCCCAATGAAAACTTGGAAGAAGAAGAAAAAACGATGACCAAATACCACTCTTCAAATATCTATCTGCATTTCCTACACTCAAAAAAGCACCGGAATAATATCAACTACAAAGCCAAAGGGGTGGAGGAGTAGAAATCACAGGCTAAGCATTCAAAGAGAGCCACCCCTACCGCAACCGCCTGCTTACAGACTGATATCGTTAGACACGTGACTCCGTTTACCTTCCTTTTCTACCGTCCATCTGCTGATGTAAATGATTCTGCAAAGCCAGAAGGCCGAGTAGGTATACTAGTCTGGGTATTATCCCCACTGGGAAGAAATGAGGAGCTGTTTCCATCAAACGCCTGCCACTTCAGGAGCACTTCAGGCAAAGGCATCTCAAAATCGATTCCATACATATCATCAGAATCTGGTTCTGCTGGTTTCCAAATCTCAACAAGAGATGACAGGACATTAACTACGTGACCCATGTCTGGCCTCTGGTAGGGCTCCCTTACAGTGCAATGGCCAGCTAAATCGGCAACTGTGCTAATGCTACCAAGGGTTTCCTCATCAAGATTGATGGTTGGGTCGATGGCCTTACGGAACGCGTCTTTGTTGACGTGCATCCTACGGAACCAAGTAACAAGATGCAAGCTGTCCTCAGGCTGGGTCACATCTAGTGCCTTTCTTCCTGTGATCATCTCCATTAATATGACTCCAAAGCTAAACACATCAACCTTGGTAGTCACTCGACCAGTCACTGCCAAGACATCCAGAAAATTTCAGGTTCAGTTCCTTACTGATTTTTATCGAACAAAAGATACAAAATTCCTTTAACATGCCGAGAAGTCTAAACAAAGAAGACTTGGACCATTCATCATTTGAAATGCAAGAAATTTATTTAGCTACCTGTTACCCACTTGAACTGAGAACCAAGAAAATGAAATAAAAAGGATACACCAGCTGACATTATAAGATAATGAAAATGTTCCAGTTCAGTGTGCCCAATAAATACAATAAAGCAAATCGAACCATCCATCTCAGCCAAAGCAGTCATACTAACTATTCTCATAAGCAAGCAAACACAAGTGACTTTTGGCTGAGATCATTATCATTTTTACACCAGGTTTATTTAATTTATTGACTTTTTTTAGCTATTTATTTTAATAACATGGTCCATAGACAGAGAGAAAACTCTGGTGGTGGTTCTGCAATGTTTTAGCCATTAAAAGCCTACATGGAAAGGAATTTTCAAATATAAAATCCTACAAATAGCAAGAGAGATGTTTCAAACTCAATTGCAATTATTTGCTGCACCCTCCCCTGTCCTTTTCATGCCTTTTTATTTATTCAGCTATGCTTTTCTCACAAGTCACAACCTAATGTTTGTCTATTTCTTTTATTGGTTACTCTACAGTAAAAGAAAAAAATAACTCTAGGCATGCAAAGTATGGTAGTTGAAAATTTAGTTACCTGCGTATTCAGGAGCAAGATATCCAAAAGTTCCAGCTAGTTTCGTTTCAATTGAAGCTTTCCCTTCTGGAGCAAGACGAACCAATCCAAAATCAGCCACTTTGGCCCGCATATCATCTCCCAGAAGAATATTGGAAGGCTTGAGATCCCTGTGAATAAAACTTTGATGTGCTAGCCCATGTAGGTATTCAACGCCTCTCGCAACATCCAAGCCAATAGTTAATCTTCTAGTCCAGTCGAGTGGTTTGGCACCCTCCTCCTTCCAACTAAAAAGATGACTGCTAAGAGCCCCCTGAGGCATATATTCATAGACAAGGAGCCTCTCATTTCCATCCAAGCAATATCCTAGAAGGGCGACTAGATGGCGGTGTCGAACCTTAGTAAGCACTGCAATCTCAGACATGAACTCTGCTAAACCCTTCTCGCTAATCACTCCTGACTCCATCCTCTTCACTGCAATTTTTGTTCCATCATGCAACTCCCCCTTGTATACAGTCCCAAATCCACCTTTTCCCAGTATATTATCCTCGCTAAAATTATTCGTAACATTCCTTAAAACTTGAATTGAGATTACCATATTCTCAGTCTTGACCACATGAATGTCACTGGCTCCAACACTATCAGTAAGGCTCTCAACTCCACTATGTGTACTTGATCCAGCAACAGTGATTTTCACCGCATCCTGATCCGATGAGCAGCGAGGGTGAATAATAATCATATTTGGACTCTGAACCTTACTAGATCGCTTTTGTTTCCTGCTATAAAAGAATACACCTAACCCAGCCACACAAAAAACACCAACAACACCAATCACAGAACCCACAATCTTTCCACTAGATGACTTCTTGTTTACACTATCATCTGAACCACCACCTGTACCAGAAGGTGTACTTCCAGGAGCACCAGGGGGGGCATAGCTAGTGCTACTCTTCCCAATATCAGGATTTCCACCATATTCCACTTGCACATTACTTCTAAACTTGGGTATTTGACCAGAGAGTTTATTATTCGAAACATCTAATAAAGTAAGATTAGACAAACTTGTAAGCTCATCTGGTATCGTACCAGTAAGCATGTTATCAGAAAGAATCAATTTCTGCAGTCTCGGAATCAAAGAAAAGTTTGAAGATATGGTACCACTGAGTCCTGCTTTCTTCAAGTTAATCACCAAAATATCCCCTCCAGCACAACTAATTCCTGTCCAGGCTTGGGTTGATGTGCAAGGATCATTTCCTTTCCAAAAGTCAGCAAGACTAGCAGGGTATCCAAAATTTTTTGCAACCGACAACAAAACATCAACAGTAGCGTTACAAGCAACACCAGGATTATCCAAACAAAAATTATTAGTCCCAGAAATCATATCCACGGAAACTGTCTTGGCAAAACTGGGCATCGGTCCCTGGAGCTTATTATTAGTGAAATTGACAACACTGAGTGTAGAAACGCTCAGCAATGATGGCGGAACAACACCCGTCAAGCTATTATCCCTTAAATTCAAAACTTTCAATGAAACCATCCCAGAAAAATCAGGCAAAGGACCCGTAAAATGATTTCCTTGGAGCCAAATTTCATTCAATGAAGTCATGTTTTGCAGGATAGAAATAGTACCATTTAGCCTTGAATTACTCTTTTGGCCATTAAGCCATAAAGATTGTATGGTAGACCCAGAAAAACTGAGGGGCAATCCACCCTCTAAATAATTAAAAGCTAAATGCAAACTTTCCATGCCAGGAAACACACTGCTGTTAAAAAATTCAGGGATTTTGCCAATTACATTAGCACCATTCGCCGAGAATTCCCTCAAAGCACTAGCATCTTTGAGACTCTCCGGTATCTCCCATGACTCAAAAGGATTGTAATCCAAGTAGACGCTGGTTAAGGACGTCATTCCGGCGAAAAAATCAGGAGGAATTGAAGAGAGAGAGTTGTTATGTAAAAAGAGGACTTGGAGAGAGCTTAAACCTGATAAACTCGGTAGTGCACCGGTCAGCTGGTTGTCCATGACCTCGAACTTAATTAACTGAGTCAAGTTTTTGAGTTCTGGGGGGAGAGTACCCTGTAAGTTCTGATTGCCTATTTGGATCCGAGTGACCCGGTCATTTAAACACTCCACGTGGAGCCATTTACATGGGTCAGAGCCAGACCAGCCGAGAGTAGATGGGTTTCCAAGGCTGTCTCTCAGTTTCATCATGGCTGCTGCGTCGTCATTTTGCTGAGAATTGGCTAGACATAGTAGGAGGGAAAGAAAGAGTGAGAAATTGGTGAAAAGCCAAACACCCATATGGCGTTTCAGAGAGATTTTTTTCAGGAGAGAGTGGGTTGCTCTGCTACGATTTACGGAAGCGGATGAAAGAAAGATATTTTTATTTATTTGTGTTTTATTTGCAGGGAGAGGGAATTTTGGCAGAGAAAACGGCGGAGATGGAGGAGAGTGGCAAGAAAAGTATGAGTTTAAAAAAGTTGAAACCTTTTTTCTGTCTGTTACTGTGAAGTAAAGGAAGGCAAGTTTTCCTGTATGTATTTTGGACTGAATACCACGGATTTTATGTTTGGTGTCTTTTTGTCATTTCATAGCTGAGGATTACAGCTGGCACAGGCGTGTGGGACCTCGATAGGTGAGTGGGTCCAGCCTGGTCTGGCTCTATTCTAGCTTATGTATTTTAATTCCTTTCCCTAAATATTTCATATCTCATTAAAGAGCTTTCCAAATTTGGAGAAAAACGCAATCCCGTCCCCCTTTTTAATACTGTTTTTCTTTCTTGATTTGCTTAAAACAAACTATATTATTTTGATACTAAAAATAAATTCTTTAAAACAATTCCCATCAAATTATCAAAAATATTTTTTTGACAATTTTTTTAGTTAATTATATATTAATAATTTAAGTTAAGAGTATAGTATAACACAATTAAAACAAGAGTAAGAAAATAAATAATAAAAAAGTTCTTAAAATACATGGAAAGTTAAAAGCACATAAAACCGAAATTTCATAAATGTTTTTCGTAATTTGGCCTCAATTGAAAATTCAATGAATTTTGAATTGCATAACAGAGCTTGGTTTCTGGTTGTGGAGCCTCCGCTACTCTGCTGCATCATCCCCTTCCAGCATTCTGAAGATCCCCCCTGTCCCTGGTTTGAAATCAAATTTAGAAAAGTAAACGACATAGCTCATTGCAGGATTTGCAAGGTTTGATAAAAATCCATGCAAACTATCAAATCTGCACCCTCCATTTCCTTACCTACTTGTCGTTTACTTATTATCGATTTGTCTCTGTTTTTTATTTCCTTTTGAATTATAAGAAAACCAAAATGGAAAGATCGAGGCCCTGGGGGGATCGCATCATGTGAACGAATAAAAGAGGGGTCGGACTATTTTAATGCCGTCAAAAACTGTTCTGGGAAGGCTGACAAATGCTAAACCCAACGTATAATTGAAGGGAATTGCTATCGGCACACCCTGTCTATCTATTATTTCACATCCTTGTATTTTTATTTATATTAAGTACATTAATTGCCCTTGGATCCCAAAAAATTAAAGAGTTTTTAATTATTTCTTTTATAAAAAAAATGCACGACACATCACAACCCGCAACTCTTTTTTCCCTGGCACTGTTCCCCCCTCCTCTCTGCACGTTCGCCGGAGAATTATTCACACTGTCTATCCTTCTTCCCGAACCTCTCTCGTATGACAGGATAATTTGTGGTGACAAATAAGTCTCTATTTAACGGCGTTTTTAATTTTATTTTATTTTTTACGAATTATTTTTAATATATATATATATATATATATATATATATATTTTAAACACAGACTACAGGATGAACGTTGTTCACCACTGGATCAGTGGTTAGCATTGGCTCGGCTGTGTGTAGATGATGATTGTAATGAAGGGTTCGCTTCGATGGGTTCTCACAATCTTATTTTTCTCTGCCAAAAATCCATGGTGGGGGATATTGTGTGATTTGACCTTTCATCTCTATTTTAAAATTTATTATAGCTATAATAAATGTAATTAAATATATTTATTAGAATACAGAGGCACTTAGAGCATTCCATGTGCAAAAAAATATAAAAAAGGTATTCAATAGCCTGTTTCATAATTAAAATCCAGCCACCCCCTCGATTAGCTGGTCATATCACTGTGTTCAAACAATTCACACATTTATCTAGAAACGATGATTCGTAAAACGTGTTTTATTTTATTGAAAACATCACAAATATTCCTATGAAATAAATCGAGGGTGAAATGAAATAAATTATTATTATTATTATTATTATTATTATTATTATTATTATTATTGCTTCTTTTTACTGCAAAGTGATGGTGACCCTTTTCTTTTAAAATCACATCTCGTCCTTCTTATACATTAAACCTCAACTTCTTACTAGAAATCCCCCAATTTTAAGAGTTATTTTGTTATAGTAGTAGTAATTATACCTAAATAATATTTTATTATTTTTTAAAATATTAGGACATAAAAACTAGGGATAATAACGGGTACATATGAGTCAAGTTTCTTTATATCGGATAATAAATTTAGATAATTTTGAACTATCTATCGGATTTTGAGCATCTATTATCTACTATTATTTATTAATCAATAACAAATAAAATAGTTAATATGTATGTATGTATTTTAAATAATAAATATATTTATATATGTGTGTTTTATGTCAATATCAAGATATGCATATTTATATTGTATCAAAAACAATATTCTACAAATATATTTATATAATATAAATATATATTTCAGATTTGGTTTAGACAGATTTTAGGTTGGATTTAATAATATTTATATCCTACTTATTATTAATGAGGTCAAAAAAATTTTACTTATTCAAATTCAGATCGATATCCATCAAATTTAGATTAAATTATGATCTATGCTGTCTCAATTTAAAAAAATAAAAAATAAATTCCACAGCTGAGGAGCCTAAAAAACGCACTGAAAGTTAAAAGCACCAGCAATGGGCTGGTGGCTATTCAGGCCTGATCTATGCCTTAAGGTGGTGAGGTTCAGGGAGCTAAATCGTATATATAGATAATAGATATCTAGTGGTAACTTTTGTTTTCCTCTTTATGAAATAAATATATAATTATTTAACTTTTTGTGAATTTTTAAGTTTACCCATTAAATAAAACTAAAACAATCAATAATAACTTTATTTAAAAACAATTATACGACTGCAAGAAGACCGACTTTACTCGGTGCCCGTCCGATACATATATATATTCTTTTAGATTTCAGTAATTGTATTGAAATCAAGGAAATACTGTTAATGTTATGATAGAAAGAAAGGCTGAAAGCACGTGACTTTAACAATGGTGACAGCTCTGATGAGCTGGGTTGAAGTGGCCGGAAACTCTTGCCTCCCACGAATCTCTGTGATCCATGTCCACCGCTGCATGTGCGAAAGTGATCCTTCTGAACCACTGTTTTTAGGAAGGTCTTGTCTTCATACGACACCTCACGTACACCGAACTCCGTCAGCATTGCGGCGAGTAGCGGTTTTGACAGATCGACCGCACCGATCAACTTCTAATCGTCAACTCCAATTCCGCAGCTGTGTACGCGCTTTCAACAGAAACTCCTTCATTGCACGTTAGAAAAAGGTGTATTAACTCCAAAGTTTCCAGGCAGAAACCACCGGCGGAGGGGACTAAAACATGGCACTCTAGCAACTACCATGGAAGGTGGAGTTGACAGAGAGGGTATCGCTGAGCATAAATTGACATAACATGGTTTTCTCCATCAAAACTTAAGGCCATCAATTATCCAAGACAATGCACATGCAACGATGCAAATGGTTTCACTCTCAATTACCCTTCTAGGACGATGCAATGTCGAGTCAATAAGTCTTGCCGAACAGGTAACAATACAAATCAAGGGTGGAGGCTCCTCGGCAACCAAAAAAAAGGAAAAAGAAGATAAGATTTACAACTTTTGCTCCTCCCCCTCCCAAGGATCTATACATACAAGTGGAGACGGAGGCTTCTTTAGTAGTATACATGTGCTCAGCATCTAGTCAAGTTAACTGAAGTTGATTAGAAATAATTGCCCGAACCTGTAACTATTTTCGATTATGAATCATCAAAAATCCATGGAAACCAACATCCATTATCCACTTAAGACCAAGTGCACCAGCATGTAACTCAAAATTGCTGGTTCAGATCAACCAAATAAACGCACCTCCGATTTAGATTTTCCCAGTTCCCGCGAGGCACGGGGAATCCTACTTCGACTTTAAAGTGGATTTGCTATCGAAGAACTTGGCAACTGCCTGATAGAGATTTTCTTCCTCAAAAGGCTTTGAGACATATCCATCCATCCCACATTTCAAGCACTCCTCATGCGTCGCGTGGATCACATCAGCTGTCATCGCTAATATTGGAATATGCCACTGGCCCTTTCTAGCTGTCCCTTCCTCTACCATGGATTCACAATTGATCTGCTCATTTGCCTGGCTCTCCATCTGCCTGATACGGCGAGTTGCCTCAAACCTGGAGGAGAAAACCCATGTAAATGGTACTCGGAAAGTAAACGTCATGCAATGCATGCCAAAAGCACTCGCTAAGTTCCTGATGCCATGCAATCAAATCTGTTAAGTATGCAAAGTAGCGGTAGAGAATATGGTCCTGAGCCCCTACATCACCAATTTGTGTATCCTCCATGGTTTGAAACTTATGGGAGCATGAAATTTGCTCTTTAAACTTATTTTAACAAATAATGGAGCCTAATTACTTTTTAATCAGATGAAAAGATACAAGAACCAGGCAATTTGGATCTCAAGACACAAGGACCAAAGTCCCTTCCATTCCCACTACTGCTCTGATTCCAAGCCCTGGTTGCCCAGACATGACTACTTTTAGCCAAAAAGATTACTTTGCTTCTTGCAAACAGCAAATTAGAGCAACTTGCAGCACACATGACCTAATAATTTCTCCATATGTGAATTGAAATTTCTTATGCAATATTGTTATATGATGCCAAAAAGGCTCGTTAATAGAAAAAGGGAAATGGAAAGAAAAAAGAGAGGTAATCAAGGACATTGACCAGTTTAGCTTTTTATGAGAAAGGGGGTATAGACAAAAATAATTTCATTCTATAACCAACCAAGGAAGAAGAGCTGAAAAATAAAGGACATGGCAATCCAAAATCATAAAACAAAATCTCAAAGTCATACCCGTCCATTTCTGGCATTTGAATATCCATGAAGCATGCATCAAAAGTGTGCGGTAGTTGAAGCAATCTCAGTGCTTCTTTACCACTGTCGGCACACTCGACGTCAGCTCCAAACTTCTTCAATGCACCAGCAGCAACTCTGCGATTTACCCTATTGTCATCAACCACCAGAATTTTCTTTCCACAGAGAAGGCTCTGGAGGAAAGAAGACCCATTTGGCATGCCTTTCCCTTGTGATCTCTTCTTCCCCACGCCCAGCACCTGAAAAAGACAAGCAGCCACCATACTTGCTCTCAAAGGTTTCATGATCACGGTATCGGCAAAACCTGCTGCCTTTGCTTTATCAAATTCAGAATTGGTGATATTGGTAGCCAGCAGGATCATCTTAGGAAACTTGAAAGCATGCCCGTTTTGTTTCCAGTCCAGTTTCCATACATTTGAAACACCATCCTCCCCAGAAATCCATGTATCCTTCTCAACTAGAATTATATCTGGCTGGATTTTACTTCTGCCATTTGAAACAAACAGGTTATGCCAAGCACAAGGTAGCATGGAATTTCAATTTTTTAACAAAATGTAAATGTAGGAGCTCTATCAATGATCTTTTTTTATTGGCCACTTCATGTGTTATTTTCGTTCACATAAAAACCCTGCTGCACTTGAAGTAAGGATTAAAAGTAGCCCTGCAGCTATCTTACTTCGAAATTATTTTGTAAACATTGGAACTCAGTCTTGACAGTTAGGCCAAAACTGTCAAGAAGGACAGGGAGAGAAAATCCATCAACCATCCCCATCAAACAACTTGGTGTAATAAAGCTTTAGTAGATATCTTGGCACTGCAAAAATTCAATGACAACCAAGCATGCCCAACATTGTTCCTGATATGAATTCTATATGATAAACACGCTGCAATCTAAATCTTGGGCAGATGATGTGCATTACAGTAGCAAATGATGTGACAACAAGTCATTTCTAAGTGGAATGATTAGCATGTTTTTTCATTAAGATTGAACCAAAAGGCAAACCATAGAAATCAGTGATGGGCAGAAGATTCACATATGTTTCTTGCTATTTCATTAGAACCTTCCAATTTCTTAATTAAGTAAAAATGATTAGGGACAAAAGCCAGCCAAATGAACTTACCCAGATGTTAGAGAACCATTTTTCCCACAGCTACCAGCAGCCAGTTTCAGGCTACTCACAACTTCAGCTAGGATACCAAGCCTCTTCAAATGGTATCTGGTTACAGTAGCCCTAACTGGTTCTCCATCAACAACTAATGCTTTCAATCCTCTAAAGCCAGAAGGCAAATCTTCAGCATTGCGTTTTTCCATTTTGGTGAATAAATTTTTCTTGCACGTGCCAAAAACAGCTGTGAATGAGAATGTGCTTCCAACCTCAGGTCGGCTAATAAAGCTTATTTGACCACCCATGAGCTCGACCAGGCATTTACTTATACTCAATCCAATTCCAGTTCCTCCAAAATGTCTTGATGTTGAGCTGTCTGCCTGAACAAAGGGCATGAAAACACGACTCTGGGCTTCTAAGGGAATACCAGTTCCTGTATCCTCCACGCATACCATCAAAGTAATATCTTCAGAAGCTTCATCGCTGGTCATTACATTTATTGAGGCATCAAATTGGAAATCTTCATCAGAAAAATGCTTGAAGAAATCCCAACTGTTCTGATCATCTGCTGCTTCACAACCACTTAAGGTTTTGAACTTCTTGGACCCCGGTATAAGCACACTTTCATTGCACCCACCAATTAAACAAGTGTCTGTTTTTGTATCTGTGGTGGCCTTGGCATGTTCATATAGATGAACTTTAACAAATGTATGTCCTCTTTCAGTGAACTGCCAAACATAATTAGATGGCAATTATAACAGGAGGTAGAATTCTAAAGAAGGCAATAAAGCTAATTGTGAAAAGAAATCACTATTGGATTAATCATAAACTGCATAGTAAAACACGATATTTTTGTTAAGACAAACCTCTATCACTATTATTGGTTAATTGATAAATGAACTAACAAGAAATCATACAGATACATTCTAGTAGGTTGAACTGTATAACAAAATTCAAGAAATACACTAACCTTAACAGAGTTCCCCACCAGATTTGTGATAATCTGTCTGAATCTCCCAGGATCACCGACAACAATTTCTGGAACTTTATCAGAAACAAACACTGCCAACTGTACTTCCACAATTGATTACACAGCCAGGTTTCAGGCATTTTTTATAATGTGATAACACATCCGGAATGCCACCACCCCATTGATGTCATGAGTCCAAGGAAAAGAAGAAAAAAAAGTCAGATTAAACATAAATGAGTAAATGGCAGTTTGTCTTTTACAAAACCCAAAAACCAGACGTGGCATTTCAACCCAAAGAAAAGAATGAAACAAGTTCTTTGCCCCTTTAAGAGAATTCACTTCACCCAGCAGAAAAGATATGAATATACTGACTAGCCCTTATTGCATTTCCCTGGGGCTTACCTCGATGCCTTTGTTTCTAGATTTCTCAGAAAACAAAGAGAGGACATCATCTACTATGGATCGAATATGGAATGGGACAGCTTCCAGCTCTAGCTTTCCAGCTTCAATTTTTGCCCGGTCAAGCACCTCATTTATCAAAGCTATCAGTGCCTTTCCACATACTTGAGCAGTTTGAGCATAGTCCCTCTGGGTTGAACTTAAATCTGTATCCAATAGCAAAGCAAGCATTCCTGCAATTGTGCATGGACCATACCACTGATTATGAAAAGACAACCTAGAACATTTTTCATATTCCAGAAAAGAAAAGGAGAGATCTTGCATACCAAGGATGCCATTCATAGGTGTTCTGATTTCATGAGATACAGTAGCTAGAAACTGGCAAGAACACAGTAATACTCAGGTGAGAAGATGCTACAGCCAGAAAACAAGGGGGTTCAGTTATTCCTTACAGGAATGCTGGGAAGAATACCTGGGATTTAGCAACATCAGCAGCTTCTGCCCGGACTTTCAACACTTCCATTTCATGGAAATCATCCTCAACCTTTACAATATGAATTGCTGCACCGTACAAGATGTAACCCACTAACAAACCAATCACAAAGAATAAGAAAGCTGTCGTGAGAGCAGACCATGAAGTGGGCGCCTTCTCGTGGTACCTGCTCCAATTTCATATTATTAGCATCTGTATGCTGGAAACTCACTCTTCCATTCATCTTAGGAAATCATGATCAGTGATTAGATACACTTACCTGCATGTCATCAGATGCCTTCTGAATGGATCTCCAAAATCAAGCTTGCTTTCATGCAAAAGAGACATGTCACCATCTTGAGTTTGGTTACCATACATGATTAAAAGGTCAGAAGAGTTGGTAATGTCATAAACATTAACCAAAATTGCCTGATTCCCAGCAAGCTGTCCAAGTAAATTCTCAACAAGGGACTCGACATCAAAGGCTCCACCAAGGTATCTGCTTTCAATTCGAAATCTATATTAATATATGAAACCAGATTTTCTACAAAATACATGGCATCAGCCAAACTGTAAGGGATTAAGCATTGCAGCTCAGGGAGCACAAATAGCCAGGAAATAAAGGTGACAAGGACGAGATTTCAAGCATAACATCAAACACTACCACTAGCCTAAATGAGCATTTGACTGTGTTTTCTAAATGCTAAAAGTTAAATGTAATTCAATAAGAAGTGTTAAATTTCCATCCCTAGACAGCATGGGAGAGGTAGACTTGAAAAATTGGAAATTGTTTCAAGATTGTAGAACAATGATCACAATGAGGAACTAATTGCATTTAAACACAACAAAAATATCGCTGAAATTCAGATTCAGCATAGTGGAAATAGAATTCACGATATCCATATAGAAAGAAACACCTCAATCTAAACTACACTCCTGATACAATAACAATTGCCAAATCTTCATGTCATTGACAAACATATAGAGTAACAAAGGATTTACCTTGCCAAATCTTTTAAGATATTTTACAAGAATAAAATAATTGAATCATTTTGAAGCAACAAAACTGTCTCTGTGAAGCAGAATGAAATTACTAATATACGATATTGTAGATATGCAGCATTGCAGCAAGAAGATAAGAAAACAAGGAAGAGGAGAGATGAAACAGAGTCTCAAAAAATTACATGTATAATGCGCCAAAAGATCAAATTTAATGGCATCAAACAAATAATCTCACCACACTAACAAACCAAAAGGCGAAACTTTTAAGCTCAAAATTAGCATCTAAAATAAAACTGCTGAAGCATAAAGAGAAAAGATTTGAAGTAGCATCATAGAACCATGTTTTGTCTAATCTTCTAGTCAGCCTATACATTTTTCAAATCGAAATTGAATTGAATTGAAAATGTTAATATAAACCAGCACTCACCCAGCAGTTGCCTCAATGCGCTGGGCCACACTTGGTCTTGGAGGAAGCTTAGACTTGTAAACAGGGAATGTCAATACAACACCGAGGTGATGAGAACCGAGTAACCTAAATGGCCCCGTCAAAACAGCTTTCCCGGTAGCCCTAGCCCTCAGTATGTTTTCTCTGTCCTCCTGCATCGTGCCAAAGAAAACACAATTAAAAACTAGATACTGAAACGTAAAAGGTGTAAACAAGGTATCCAAATTCATGAGACTCAAAAAGTTACCTCCCCTGACATCATGTCGAGAGACTCGATGTAGGAGACCGTCTCTTGAGAAAATATTACAGGTGCATATTCATCTCGAATGGGTGAAGGCTCCCTCTCCATTGTCTTTATTGTCCATCCATGTTGCTTCTCAAACTCCTGCCGCTCTGAATTGACCACTCTTTGTGCATAGGCTACGCCACTTAACAATGGCCTCTCAAATGCAGTTCTAGCAGTGTACTCAGCGAAGGTTTCCTGAATTTTTTTGTCAAAATCAAATCTCAGCATGCACAATCAGAGAACAAGGTATCGAAGGATAAGAAAAAAAATTGCCAGGAAAGAACTTCCTAGTCGTATGCAAACATTTGACGAAGTCATATTGTATTGTTTTTACGTCTAGCAAGCCAAATCGCAAAGTAATGTAAATTTCCAATGGCTTCACCATAATTTGTCGAGGAACAAAACAGCCTAGACAACTTCATAGCAAAAAATAAAAGAAGAAGAAAGAAAGAATTCTTCAGAAATCAAAGCTAACTAAACCTTGCGTGACTTGTGGCTAATCGAAGTGAATTTTCCTTATTTTGTTGTTTAGGAGCAGAACAGCAAGCAAACTGAGATTCCAAAATCATCCTCTTTTCTTTTCTTTTTTTTTGACTTTTTCGCCGGCAAGTATTTAGAACCATTAAAAATCAACTAACAAAAACTGAAATCAAAGGTTCAAGAGAAAGAAAGGGGAACAAACCTGATCAATTGCAGATGGGTTCTTGTAGTAATGAAAAGTAGAGACAAGAATGGCAAGGGCATGAACATGGTTTACACTAACACTGAATTGATCCTGCAGCATTCTTGCCCTTTGATCACACATGCTACTCAACACCTCCTTCCTCCTCACTCTATTATCAGCATCCATGCCATTGTATATTGTCAAACTAAAAAGTGCCATGGCCATTACCCAGAGCAACAAGACTTTGGGAAGCCAGGTCCTGTTGGCTTGTATAAATGTATACCCCCTTTTGGTCCCCATTTGCTGCTCATTCATCTTAACAGCCACTGAGTGGTGGTAGCTTTGATGTATCTTCAACGCCATAGATGGATTCAAGCACACGAAGAACTAAAATCGCTGAGTTTCTTCTTGATTTTCTCCTTGTTTCTCTGATCCCCAGTTCATATCTAGCAAGGAAGAAACCCAATAACAGAGGGACACAGCACAGACAAGTAAGTCTGCGGTAAGATTCTTTAACGAGTTAGCAATGTTGCAGCTAACCTTTCTTCTTCTTCTGATGTACAGAGACCTTTTTTCTTCTTCAGATGTACAGAGAAAAGGGGCACTGCTGTTGCTTAACTATAAGTAGATTATCACTTACAGCATTGCTTTGCGTGATTTGAGCAAAAGAGAAAAGGAAGAAAAAATTAGAGAGATAAACAAATCCCTCTCAAAAACCCATCTGAAGAGCTGAAATAAAGAGAGCCGGGATTGAAAGGAAAGAGTTCTGGATTGTCAAAACACCAGCATGAGGAGTCTCAAAAGGTAGAAAACAGCCCAAATTCCAAAGACTGTCTCTTTCATTCACTTCTCATAACAGACTGTTTTGTTTAAAAAGAAAAAAACACTAATCATTTTCATCTCCAAGCGTGAAGATTTTTAGTATTTTTAATTTTAATTCTCACTTTCACTTCTTTTTTTAACTATGCATGGGAGACAGGAAGAGAGAGGGGAGCAGGGTGTAGAGGAGAGGGAGAGGGAGAGGCAACAAGACACAGAAGAAGCACGTTCACTGCTGTTTGTTTAATGTTATAAAAATTGGCAGCACTAACTACAAATCTAAACACATATTGACCAAAGAACACGAACAGCGAAGCACAAGCAAGCAAAATGCTTTTAGAGATAAGAGGGTTGTTGAAAGAAGGGAACAAACTCAATCAACAATGGTGGGTTTTTCTGTAGTCCAAGAGAGAGAGAGAGAGAGGTTTGAATAATGGCCAAGCTTTTACACGCAGCTTTTTTTACTTATTTTAACTTGATTTGGACCGTCTTGATCTTGGGTTTTGTATTTTTTTATAATATAATGTTTGTGTATATGTACACTTTTATCTGCCCTTTGCTTTTTAAAGCAAACTGAATCGAATTTTTAGGATTTTTGGAGATACGCCACCTCTCTCCCTTCTTACACAATCTATTAAACTACTATGTGTTATGACTCTCTTTCTCTCTCTTCTGAACCCAGCCATGAGCCATGAGCCATGAGCCATGAGCCATGAGCCATGAGTCCTCTCTCTCTCTCTCTCTCTCCTCTGTCTTTCTTGTTTATTTTATTAGGGCATCTCCCACGCCATACTTTGTCCCCCCTCCTATTTCTCTCTCTTTCTGTTTATAGTTTGCAGTTCACATTGACTTGACTTTGATACGTTCCCCTTGTCTGTATTTTTTTTGGACTAGAATACAGCAAGAAGGTGCATTTTCAACTCTTTTTTTCCCTTTTTCCGTGGTTGGATTAGCATTTATTTGGATTGACTTCTTGTTTTACTACCACTTTCTTTTGTCTAATCTCTAGCTTTTGAATGGGGTTCGCTTTGAAATTCAAGACTGCATTCTCTTGTGCATTATTGCATGGTTGTTTGTTCATGTGAAATTTAATTATTTTACTTCAAAATATATTAAAATTAGCAGTCATTTTTGTAAAGCAGTCATTTTTGCAAAGCAGTCATTTTTGCAAAGCAAATATGCTTTTAAGACTATCCGAATGCAGTTAAAAATGGATTACTGATTAAGCATAAAGTAGCTTCCAGGATCCAAACATAGGAGTAATGCTCTGTTTGGTAGCATATTTTTACCTATTTTTTAAAGTGTTTTTTTTATATTTTTAATATATTGTTAAAAAATAAAAACCAAAATCTAAATAAAACATTGTTTTAAATCGAGATTGTTTTCTTAAAACAATTATCATGCACCACGTTAATGAAAATACACGCATTAAATTAATTTAAAAAAAATATGCAAGGCTTCACATCTTGAAAATATTAAATGAAAATAAATATTATTAATTTAAAAAATCATCTATATAAAAAACTAAAAAAACATAAATGAACCGTAAGAACTTGTTCAAAAAATAAATGCATGCAAAATAACTAGAAAATCATTATCATTTCAAAGGTGCTTTGTAGACAAGATAAATAAGAGAATGGGAATTAATCTATATATAAATAAAAATACAATTTTGAAAAGAAAAAGAAATTGTTGCTATCGGGATTGCATATCACACCATCCATTTCGACGATCAAATTGTTGCTTTTAGTTGTTTGGAATATATAATATATATGTTATTTATTATTCACTAAAGTATAATAGTTTCTTATTTCAGTCTATATATAGTATTGTTATAGGTTAAACATGTACTTAATATTATTATTATCATAATCTTTTTTTAATTAACTTTTTTATATATTTTGAATTGCTTAACCCTATATTCATCATTATTTGTTTACCTTAAAAAAACACATAAATGCCTACTTCCTTGTCAAATGCTATCAAGACCGGCGCCGAGAAGACTGACAATGAGAGGAGAACTGTAAATTTGACTCCCCGTCCGAAACAAGTACGGGTTGAACGAAACCATGGTGTGGTTAAAAAAAAAAAAAAAAACGGTACTTAAAGATCTTCGTTTGACTATGACTCCGCTCATTTTGGTTCTCTCTCCCTCTCTCTGAGTTATTTTAACCGTGTTTATGAGTTTTCCTCTCCGTCCCTGTAATATTTCCTATTTTCTCTTCATCATCATGTTTGTTGTTTTGTCAATTACTGCTGTAAAAAATAAAAAATGCCAGCTAACCACCATTCTTCCAATTCTCATTTAATTTGAAGATTTGTTTTCTTCCATCTATAATTTCAATTTGAAACTTAAAAAAGTGTAATTTCTAATTTTAATTCACTCGAGAAAGCTGTTGGTTTTATCGAAGAGTTTTTTATGGAGAGAAAGGCTGGATGGATTCTCAGCAACCAAACAGTTTTTACTTACAAAACAAAACTACGGCCAATAAAGATACGCGGATTGAATTCCACGAAATAACATTTGTGCCACCACGGTATGGAAAACATAATCATTGATGCCGTGAGGTTAACATGTGAGTCCCAGACCCCCACAGCATAATTAAATAAATAAATAAATAGCATTGATTATGGATACAAATCCCGTGTCTTGGAAAAAAAAAACAGATACACAATGTTCCAGGGGTGTTAATAACTGCGTTTCTAAAATGTTTTCTTAAAAAAAAATTAATTTTTATTTTATTTTTAATATTTTTAGATATTTCCATATCATGATATCAAAAATTATTTTAATATATTTTTAAAAAAAAATTGTGAAAACAACAAAATAACTCAATGAAACTGCACACGGCTAGTCGACAAAATTTCATGGAATATAACGAAAAACTGGAGCTGTAAGGGTTTAGCTGGACATTTTAAAAACTATAGATGATAAATTGGCAAAAGACACTAAAACACAGGAAGATAATCAAAATTTACCATTCATCATCTATAAGATGATTGATGACAGGAGAGAATCCGATTTTGCAAAATAAAAAACAAAGGGCAGAGGCTAAATATCACCATCGCATATCTTTGAGATGTTGACACCGCGACAAGGCAATGGATCCCATTCCCACCTTTTTCTTCCTCTTTTTCTATCCCCGTATTTTACAACTATACCCTTCTATTTCATGTGCGTCCAACTCGTGTTCTCTATCAGTCTATCGTCACAATTTTCTTTCCTTCTTTCTTTCTTGTGATAAAAAAAAAATGGAGGGCCCATAAAATATCAAAATTCATTTCTCCAAAACCTCACACCGTAAAGAACACGTTCAGTGAGACTTTGAGATGGCGTTAGCCTCTGTTCAGAGTGTGTTTTCTTTAAGAGATTATTAAAATAATTTATTTTTTTAGTTTTTTTATATGTTAATATTAAAAATAAAATACATGTGTTAATATATTTCAATTAGTCTTACCTTGCAAATTCAAAAGCAAAAAACTAAGTCTCATTATTGTTCATTATGATGTAAATTATTGTGGTATGTAATTACGGTCTATGTTATTAAACTATATAATAAAACAGGCCATGGTTCAGTTATCATAGCATGTGAGTGACTCATTGTGGATCACAATAGTGTTGCTCAGTCGGTTCGGTCGAGTCATCAGTTTATTGATTTTTTTTATATTTCTTTGTAAAGTAAAATAATCATTCTATCCCTCGAAAAAAAAACAAAAAAAAACAAACAGCTGCAGGGAGGGGTGTCACGATAATTATATATTTTTGGTCCGGCTCGAACGGATCACCGGTTTACTTATTTTTTTATATTTCTTTTGCATAGTAAAATAATCATTTCTATCCCTCAAAAAAGATTTAAAAAAAACAGTTGTAGCCGGGGGTGCCACGGTAATTGCATATATTTTTTAAAAATGTCTAAACACTAATTCCCCCCCCCCCTAATAAGACAAAATTAAAGAGTTGATTGTAGGGGTGTTACGGTAATTTATCTTTTTTTTTATTATTTTTTTTCCTCTGAATATTGTGTATGCTTGTGACACACGCGACGACAATATTCGGGCAGCGAGTGCGGCTTCGTCTAGTGGAAGAAAATGTTCATCCAGTGTCTATGTGAATGCTCCATCATGTCTTTTTTCTCATGGTGTGGCGTATGGCCTCACACGGTAGTCGAAGATGTGACAGTAACTCAATGAGTAGTTGAATTTTTTTTCCTCTTTTCTCTCCTTCACCCTAAACTACACGACAACCCCTAGTTTTATGGCTGCTTCATTTCCGTCCCTACTTTTTTAATTGTGTTGTATGGTCCTTATTTCTGTTATTTAAATTTTGATTTGTTTCAATGGTGTTCTTCGATTGAAATTGATTATATATTATGTTTTTATTTCAATCCTTATTCTTTTAATTTTGGGTTTGGTTTTAAATCTCTTAATATGTTGACGACAATATTCGGGCAGCGAGTGCGGCTTCGTCTAGTGGAAGAAAATGTTCATCCAGTGTCTATGTGAATGCTCCATCATGTCTTTTTTCTCATGGTGTGGCGTGTGGCCTCACACGGTGGTCGAAGATGTGACAGTGACTCAATGAGTAGTTGAATTTTTTCCCCTCTTTTCTCTCCTTCACCCTAAACTACACGACAACCCCCGGTTTTATGGTTGTTTCATTTCTGTCCCTACTTTTTTAATTGTGTTGTATGGTCCTTATTTCTGTTATTTAAATTTTGATTTGTTTCAATGGTGTTCTTCGATTGAAATTGATTATATATTATGTTTTTATTTCAATCCTTATTCTTTTAATTTTGGGTTTGGTTTTAAATCTCTTAATATGTTTGGTACAGAAAAATTTGATTTTTCAATCTTGTTCATTTGATTGAAATTGATAAAATATTTGGTTTTCATTTCGGCCCTTATACTTTTTATTTTTTATTTTAATTCTTTTTTTTTTTTTATATTTCTTAGATAGTCCCTATTTTTATCCATGTTTATATATATATATATATATAAACTCTTAATTTTGATTTTTAATTTTTTATCATTTTCTCTTTTGTTGAGATATTATTTTTTTTCAAAAAACTTTTGTTCTTAAATTTTAGTTTGTGTTTATGATCATTTGAAAAATTGATATTTCTTTTTTTTTCCTTTGTTCATTCTTTTGGTTTTTTTATTAGGGTTTTTTTTTCACGTCAAATGATTTTTGTAGCTAATAATTTTTTTTATTTGCTATTTTGTTAAAGTTTTTGGGATTTTTTTATTGAATTTATTTTCTCATAATAATAATAATAATAATTTTATTTTTCTTGCTTTCTCTTTTATTAATGTTTTCGAGTTTTTTTTCCATGGAGTTATTTAATATTTTTTATTGTTTTAGCAATAATAGTAATGATATTTTTAAATATTAAGTCTACAATATTATTATTATAATAGGGTGTGTTGATGTGTTTTATTATATCAAACCTTATATGTATAAATATTATATTTTATTTTTGAACTACCAAGATCTATTAATTATTTCAATCTCAACTGCTATAAAAATATACAATGCGGGCAATTCAACTAGTTGTTCACTGTAAGACAAATCATCATGGTTTATATCAGTATGTGATGATTTACTTTTTTTTTATCATTATTTATCTTTTGATTTTATCCCTATGCATAGGTTTGTTATGAATGAAAATTTATCATTTTATTTTTGTATTTTCCTCGCCTATCCTCGATACAATGAACATAGTAATGGATTTTGAATGCTCACTTAGATTGATCTAGGTTGTCGTTTTTCTTTCTTTTTTTTTCCTTTTATTTTTTTTCTTACTTCTTTCAAGCACACTCACCTCAATATTATTTTTCCATGTTAAAAAAATTTATTTAGCCTTCAACTTAACGCTGGAACATTTTAGTCACATGTTAACACTCATTAGTATATAGCTAAAACAGAATAGCCCACGTGAATAGTGTTTTGTACTATTCATCTACATTCAGATGCATTGTGGACTAGAACGATTACAAAATGTAATGATAATATTATTATTTGTATCCACTAACTGATCAAAGGAGTCTCTTTGGTCGACTGGTAGAGCGAGTCGAAGCAGGGCGCAGAGTTCGAATCTCAACAACGAAAACATTTTGGAGTAATGAACAATGAACTGTTTGTGAAGGGTTTTTTTTTTTTTGCTTTTTTCTATATAAAAAGAATTAAAATAAAAAACATGCTATTAGTTTTTGTTTTTTATTTTCATTATTTTCACTGCTATGAAGGTTTTTTTAATTGGATGTTTAAATTTTAATTTGTGTTCGTGATCATTTGAAAATTGATATTTATTATTTTTTCTTTTTGCTTTTATATTTGTATTTA
This sequence comes from Salix viminalis, assembly GCA_029228465.1. Taxonomy (NCBI): domain Eukaryota; kingdom Viridiplantae; phylum Streptophyta; class Magnoliopsida; order Malpighiales; family Salicaceae; genus Salix; species Salix viminalis. The sequence continues at coordinate 8,682,831 of CM055435.1, forward strand.
TTCTTCAAGTCAAATAATAATATTTTTTTTTGTTTTTGTCATTTATTTTGTTTTTTATAATAGCTTTTTTTTGATTAATATTTTCAAGTGTTAAAATTTCTAATTATTATAGATAAAGCATTCAAAAGAATGATAACGATTATTTGCAAGTTTTCTTTTCTTATAAATATGTTAGACTAATTATCATTATTTTGAATTTATGTTGAATTATAAAATGAACTAATTTTAATACAGTGAATTAAATAATCCAGACATCCCAATCTTCTTGCTTTTTTAATGATGATGGTAATTTTATGTTGATTATTTCGTTATAAATCTACTAAATAGATAAATTTATTTTTATTTAAAACTCATATATTGTATAGAAAACTTGCACTTAACAGGAATTCTGCACATATTTATTATTTTGTCTAAATTTATATTATAATAAAAAAAATCTCCCATACTTAATTTTTTTCTTTTAAAATAATATGATATCACTTGCAAAGGGGTGCAAGGTATGGACTAATATATATTTTGATTGTAGATTTTTTTCAAAAATTCAATTGCAACAGGAAGAAAACTGACGTCTTTGATTTCTTCTCCATTGCTCTCTTTGACGATTGTCTGTCATATGATATCTATCGTGTAACACGTGGTATATCTATGGCAACTTCTAGATTTCATTATATATGTGTTTTTTTTTCATTTTAGACCTTATACTTTTAATCTTTAATTTTATTTTAATTCTTTTTTATTTGTCTTAGGCCCTATGGTCTCTTCTGTAGTTTCTATTTTTGCCCAAGTTTATATATACATGCTCTTAGTTTTTGTTTTCAATTTTTATTTATTTTCAATGTTATTAAAGGTATTTTATTTACTGCTCAAATTTTAATATGTGTTGGTGGTCATTTGAAAATTTAATAATTATTATGATTTCACTATTTTTTTCCCTTCAAGTCAGATAATTTCTTAAAATCTAATAATATTTATTTTTATTTTGTCATTTATTTTGTTTTTAAATTGCTTTTTTGTTAGTATTGTTAGGTCTTGAATTTTCTAATTATTATAAATAATACATTCAAAATAATGATTATTTATTAGTTTTGTTTTCTTTTAAGCATGTCAAACTAATTATATATTTGTATATTTATGTAATATTAGTGTCTTAAAATATGTGTGTGTGTGTGTGTGTGTGTGTGACCTAGAGTTTTTTTGAAAAAAAAATATATCTTCAGTCAATATCATCGATTGCGGTTTTGCTATATACCAGTTAAATTATTACCAAATTAGTTAAAAAAAAACATCAATCAAATTGTTTGGTGCATAGAACAAATCACTCATCTGTGCTAAAATTCAATGACTGTAATTTTACTATTTGCTAATTAAAGAATTCATGAAACAAATAAAACATACATAACAATAAATTAGTATGTTACACGGAGCATATGACTCATTTCAACAAAAATATTTTGATTCCAACTGTACAATCTACCAATACAATAATTATCAAAATAGTTTTAACAATAGCAATATTCAATCACTTTTAGGTGGAAAAAAAATCATTTCTAATATATTCTATTAATTACAATTTTACAAATTAAATATTAAAATAATCAGCTACAACACGTATAAAATCATTCAATTTCCTACATAGAAAAAAGCCTACATAAAGCATACAAAATAATGATAATGATTATTTTTAGGTTTCTTTCTTATAAATATGTGAGACTAATTATATGTTTTAATATTTATTTAATATTATCACCTTAATATATATATATATATATACAGAGAGAGAGAGAGAGAGAGAAATGACCTAGGTTTTTTCGAAGAAAAAAAATTAATATCAGTATTCTGAAATACTTTTAATATAAAATCTTATAAAATAAAAAATTATTTTGGCTTTTAATTCTAATTTTGTGCTCTTTTGTTAAAGTTTATTTCTTTAAAAAAAAATTACAATATTTTTATTTATAATATTTCTGATCTAATATTACTAGGGAAAAAAGGCAACTAAAAAAAAAAGGTCGACAAATTTACCTAGGTTATTTACAATTAAAAAATATACGAACCATGTCCCTATTTTGATCACACTGTTCCTTTTAGGCGAAAAAAAAACTCATTTCTAACATATTTTATCTATTACAATTTTACTAATTGAATATTAAATTAACTAATTACAACACATAAAAAATCAATTAGTTTTCTATATAGAAAAAAGCTCAGCGCAACACGCGGACAAGTCAGCTCGTTTGAGTCTAATGAAAATAAATAAATTGAAAAAAAAACTCTTGACAAAAAAAAATCTTTAATTCTTTTAAAAAAAACGTCATCGCTTTATTATTTATTTGAAAAGGTTTTAGCTGCTCATTTTCTACTCATTTTCCCATACACAATAAACACTAGTATATGATTTTCATCTAAAACACCCAAATATTAAAAATAAACTCCTTTTCCTAGAAAACTTCTTTTTTATAAAACAATTTCTCAAATATATTATTTTTCAAAAACAAACGCATCCTTAAATATATATATATAATGTTTAAGTCAACCCATTTTTCTCGCACATGCACATGGTAACTAGCAAGAGTTGTCCATGTAGCTAATGATGATTTGGGTTTGAGAATGCGTATGAAAAATATTTTTGAAAAAGAATGAATTTGATTTTTTATAAAAAAATTATGTTTTTGATCATTTTCATGTGTTGATTGTTAGAGTGTAAATGAATATATATTCTGGAATAATAAAAATATATTCTATAATATACATGATGATAATATATGGTATTTAAAATGTGTATATAAAGCTTTCTAGAAACACACGATGTCTGATGTGAGTGTGCAGAAATATTGAACAGTAAATAAATTTGAATTTTTATTCTCCATCTCGTTTCTCTCTTCTCCCTCTTTCCCTTTTCTAAATATCACTGTGCTTCTCCTTCTCCTTCTTCTTAATTCCTTTGAATCTCTCCAACCTCTCATGATTCCAACATATTAAAAAATAAAAAAAATATTATTTTTTATGTATTTTTAAATAAAAAAAACACTTTAAAAAACAACTTCTACTACACTATTAAACAGAAACTTAATTATTTAACACACACACCTCTTCCATCCGAAACGAGACAGAACATAGAATGTTTGTCTTAAAATCCGTGTGGTGAAAATAATGAAAGGTAAAGAATATTTACGTGGTTAAACCACAATGGCCTCCTCCGCGAACATAATACATTAAAGAGATTACAAACAATCCATATCTACAATGGATGATAAATGATAAAAGATAACAAAGCAAAATTATTATTACAAAATAAACAAGTCAGTTCATCGAATTGCTACAGTAAATCTTGTGATATATCCTCATAAATTTCTTGATTGATTCTTATGGTCTGGGAAGGTCAATATAATGAGCATTACTGCTGACAATATCGTGGCTGGAAATACCCACTGCCCGCAAACATTGAAATTTTGACCCATAAAATCACTGACAAAACACAAACCTATAAAACTCTTCAAAGCTGAATAGATGCTGATAGCCTACGAAAATAAAGCTGAAAAGGACCAGAGCCTGAATTCAGAAGAAATTTGGCTGAAAATAATCCAAGCTAGATGAAGGCCAGCAGGAATCTTTCTTGAAGCTATACGAAGTTTGTGACGTTGGTTGAACTTGATTAAACGTTGTTGAAAAATACCACATGATAAAACCATACAAAAAATAGGTTGACAAATACTGAATTTTTTTTTATACGATGAAAATTTATATCTGAAAAATATACTTTTTGGATTCAGGTAAGCCAATAAAATATTGATTGTCCCAGATTTTTACAAGAAATACATATCTTGACTCGAATTCATGACTTACTATATATAAAGGAAACCCCTGAACCGGTCGACCGGTTGAAGGTTAACCGGTCGACCGCTTGGACTAAACCGAACGACCACTTGAAGCGTGGCTGAAGTGAAGGTCTAATGCCGTGCTATACAAGGATTCCGTGTGTTGTCCAACTTGTATACAACTCCAACACCTATCACAGATTATCCTTATCCTTTTGATAAAGCATTACCGCATCTTATGCTGTACAATTATATGTAAACTGTAACTCATTCAATCCTATAAATATAGGATCACAAGTCAATAAACAGTGTGCTTTCTGTGATTACTGTATCTTCTATATGGTATCAGAGCCTCCTCCTCTAACGAGAATCTCTTCAAAAATGGTTACATCAACTGAAACACCTTCAATCAACAATGAAAATTCCCTTGTAGCATTCAATGCTGGTTCTCAATTACCCCTGAAATTGACTGCTACGAATTTTATGTTATGGCGTGCCCAGCTCATATCACTGCTGATTGGCTACGATCTACAAGGTTTTATTGATGGAACCACTGTTTGTCCATCATCAATGATTCCTCCAAAAATCGCACCAGATGGCTCTGCCACTGCATCTGCTCCTAATCCCGAATTCAATCGTTGGATTAGGCAAGACAAGCTTATTCTCCATGCTATTCTTGCACCTGTCTCTGAATCAGTAATGCCCCTCATTGCTGCCTCACCAACTTCTCATGATGCATGGTCCAAGTTGCAGCGACTGTATGCAAATCGCTCACGCACTCGTGTTATGCAACTAAAGGAAAATTTGACTCTTATTCAGAGAGAATCTCGCTCAGTCACAGAATACTTGCACTCCATCAAAGTTATTATTGATGAACTTGCTATAATTGACTCCCCAATCTCAACAGACGACATCACACTCTATGCCTTAAATGGCCTTGGCTCAGAATTTCGTGATATTGCAGCGTTAATTCGAAACCGCGAATCATCACTCACCTTTGAAGAGCTGCATGATATGTTAGTCTCCCATGAAAGCTACCTCAGACGAATTGAAGCTTCACATCCCATTACTATTGCCACTGCAAACACCACTCAACGTCGCCAGATGCACAATAGATACCAGCGTAATCAGCGCTCAAACAATGGTTACAGTGGACAAAATCGCAACTATCAAAATCCACACAGCCATCAACACAATCGTCGTGAATGGTATGGAAAGCCCCAAATCATCTGTCAATTATGTGACAAAATTGGGCACTCAGCAAAAACCTGTCGTGTGGTTTCAAGCCACAAATCAGTCAACTGCGCATCTTCCAATGGACAACAAGATAAAAGAAAATGGCTCATGGATTCAGCTGCCTCTCACAACATTACCTCTATTCTTAACAATTTATCCATTCATTCTGAGTATGATGGCACTGATCAAGTTGTAATTGGCGATGGAACAGGTTTGGATGTCACTCACGTTGGCACTATGACACTCCCCTCTTCCTAAAAATCCTTTAAACTCACTAATATTCTCTGTGTTCCTAGCATTCATCAGAATCTAATTTCTGTTCACAATTTCACCCGCACAAATAATGTTTCAATTGAGTTTCATCCTTTCTATTTTCTTGTGAAGGATCGGAGCACGGGGGTGATTCTTCTTCGCGGTAAATGTCAAGATGGTGTTTATCCAATGCCCAAGTACCCTGGTATCATCAAACCTTCTGCTTTAGCACTTGTTGGTGAACGAACATCACATGACATATGGCATAGGAGACTTGGGCATCCCTCAAATAAAATTGTTGATTTCATCATTCGTAGCTTTTCCCTTCCAGTTGTTGGCACTCGTCCACTCTTATCATCACTGTGTTCAGCTTGCAAATGCAACAAAAGTCACAAACTACCTTTTTCATCTACATCTCTCATTAGCAGTCATCCCCTTGAATACATTTATACAGACCTTTGGGGACCTGCGTCTTTAACTTCAATTGATGGATTTCGGTTTTATGTACTTTTCATTGATCATTTTACAAAATATTGCTGGTTATTTCCAATTCATAGGAAAAGTGATGTTCAGTCCATTTTTGTTCAATTAAAGGGTCTGCTGGAAAAACAATTTGGTTTTCAAATCAAGCATTTATATTCTGATAATGGGGGGGAATATCATGCTCTTCGTCAGTATCTCTCCTTTAATTCAATAAGTTGGCTCACTACAGCTCCCCATACACCTCAACAAAATGGAACTAGTGAACGACGTCATCGTCACATAGTTGAAACGGGATTAACTCTATTAAGTCAAGCTCATTTACCTCCAGCTTACTGGTCCTTTGCGTTTCAAACTGCAGTTTACTTAATAAATAGAATGCCAACCTCTGTTCTCGAAAGTAAAAGTCCATTCCAGTGTCTCTTTGGTCGATCACCAGACTACTCAAAATTGCGTGTGTTTGGCTGTCAATGTTATCCATGGTTAAAACCATACACAACAAGTAAATTACAACCAAAATCCATGCCTTGTCTGTTTCTTGGATATTCTACTACTCAGAGTGCTTATAAATGTATGGACCTTCTTTCATCCCGCATTTACTTATCCCGTCATGTTGTGTTTGATGAAAGTCAATTTCCCTTTTTAAATTCTGCACCTGTCACTATGCCATCTCTGTCAAATTCAATTGCAGCCAATGTCACAGATCCGAAGATACCAGCAGTACCTCCCATTGGATTGCCACCATCCACGACTAACACTGTGACGAATGGTTCCCCTACTGCCTCATCTTCACACTCTCCATCACCAACACACGGTCTCTCTCCAGATATACATCCACCAGACAGACCTCCATCACCACAGCATCGAATCCATCCAATGAAGACCAGGTCTATGAATAACATTCATAAACCAAAACAGCTCTTCACAGCCACCAAACACCCCTTTCCTTCACCTACAGAACCAACATCCGTATCTCAAGCCTTACAGAACCCAATATGGAGACAAGCTATGTCTGAGGAATTCACTGCACTCGTCAAACATGGAACATGGGAACTTGTCCCTCCAAGCAGTGACATTAAACCAATTGGATGCAAGTGGGTGTTTCGCATCAAACGTAATTCTGATGGCAGTATCTCTCGCTACAAAGCGCGCCTGGTTGCAAAGGGATTTCATCAACAACATGGCTTAGACTACACTGAAACCTTCAGTCCAACGGTAAAATCAGTAACCATTCGAATTGTTTTATCAATTGCAGTTCATAACAGGTGGCAACTTCGTCAGCTAGATATCAACAATGCATTTTTGCATGGACAATTGCAAGAGAATGTATTTATGGTGCAGCCCCCAGGATTTATTGATTCCACATTACCATCACATATCTGCAGATTGAAGAAATCCCTCTATGGCTTGAAACAAGCCCCACGTGCTTGGTATCAAGAGTTACAAACATTTCTTATTCAGTTGGGATTTCAGCAGTCAAACTCAGATTGTTCATTATTCATTTACATACATGACGGGGTTACAATTTTCATGTTAGTTTACGTGGATGATCTTATCCTCACTGGAAGTGATTCGGCTGCTATCTCTAAAATCATTAGCCACCTGAGTAATCGGTTCTCATTGAAAGATCTTGGCTCACTACATTACTTCCTAGGTGTTGAGGTGTTTCCTACACAGCAAGGACTCTTCCTGTCACAACAAAAATACATTCGTGACCTGCTGCTGCGCACCAAAATGGATGGTGCCAAGACTGTCAATACTCCACTTGCAACCAAAGACTGTCTCAAGCTTGATGATGGCTCTCCAAAGACTGATCCCTCCACTTATCGACAAGTTATAGGTGTTCTTCAATACTTGTCTCTAACTCGCCCAGACATTTCATTTCCAGTAAATAAGCTAGCTCAATTCATGCATCAACCTTCTGAGCTGCACTGGACTGCTGCAAAACGTGTTTTGCGATATCTCAAAGGTACAATTCATCATGGAATCACTCTCAAACGCTCAAATCATCTCACACTCAAAGGATTCTCTGACGCTGACTGGGCTGGGGACAAAGATGCAAGAGTCTCTACATCTGCATATCTTATATTTCTGGGCAATTGTCCAATCTCCTGGAGCACACGGAAGCAAAAGGCTGTTGCAAGATCTTCTACTGAGGCAGAATACAGAGCACTAGCCTCTGCCGTGCTATACAAGGATTCCGTGTGTTGTCCAACTTGTATACAACTCCAACACCTATCACAGATTATCCTTATCCTTTTGATAAAGCATTACCGCATCTTATGCTGTACAATTATATGTAAACTGTAACTCATTCAATCCTATAAATATAGGATCACAAGTCAATAAACAGTGTGCTTTCTGTGATTACTGTATCTTCTATACTATACGGATAGTAAAAATTTTGTCATCACGCCACATCCCTTGAGTACTTATTTTAAAAAAAATAACATGTATCTTGAAATATGGGTCTAGAAAATTGAAGAAATAATAAAAGAGAGGGATATTTACGTGTTTTGGTCATGGTGGCCAACTACACAAACAGAAAAGTCATAACAAGTCACATGTTGTATTTGTAGCTGGTGATAGCTTGCATGTTTTTAATAGGTTACATGTAAAGAATAAATAAATAAATATATTATTACAAATAAATTAATCAATCTCTTGAACTACTCTATCAGGTCCTGTGACTTATCTTCACAAAATTCTCGAGTAATTTAAACTGTAATTAATAGAAAATTTATTGTTTTACATAATTTAGTATTTAGTATCCTCGTGGTGTAAGAAACAATGGTTTGAATTGTATCTTTAGATAGAGGGTGGAATTAACAGCTCATTGGCTCTGGCTATAAAAAAAAAGGTGAATTATTTAGAGCATAATAGTTCGTTGGTGGTAACATTTTGTATTGTCGCTTTTTATAAATTACAAATAGCATTCTTGACCGGCTCCGTTATCAAATGAACTTTTGTGTATTGACCGGGGTCAAACTAGTGTGGAATTGTATTATAAATTATACGTAATTATATGTAATTTAAGAAAAATAAAATAAGAATGCAAAGTGTTCCTGCCATTAAATTAAGAAAAGTTTTGGATAATCCATCCCAAAAGAAAATAACACTTCCTTTTCATAATCAAACTAAATTTTGAAAGTTTTTATTTTAATTTCATAAAAAATAAACCAAAATAAATAATAAAGTCTAATTCATTATTAACTAAATATTAAAGATAATGAAATTAAAAAAAAATAAACACAAAAAAATAAGTTTAATTGGGATTAACCCATCAAACTTGTGACATGAGTCTTGAGATTATGATAACTATAAAAAATCAAATCATATTAAATTATGAAGTCCAATATCCAATAAAACAATTGTTGAATGTTGAAGCTACAAAAAAAACAGATTTTTTTGTAAAAAAAATATTATTTAGCCGAAACAAAATGGTTAGTATAGAATCGAAACGTTTCAGCTTAAATTGGTTAGAATTTGTGGATTTTGAGTGAGATGAAATTTGTTTGAGTTTGCCATATCTTTTTAAATTGGAATGAGATATACTAGTTATTTTGAGTGGTATATAATAAAAAAGCTAACAACTTTTGAATTGAGAAATCAAACAAGACAATATTATTAAACTTGATTTAGCTTGACAAGTCAACGCAGTGATATATTAAACATGATTTTTAGCCTTGATCATGTTTTAAATTAAATTATACAAGAGTTGACTTGGTGCAAACAAATCAAGCACTTGGTGTTCAACTAGCGACCTAGTCTAACAAAATCAAGTATGTGGTTCAACTAGTGACATGGTTTAAACTCAATTTAATATTTTAAATAAATAAATGTCATTTTAAATGGACCCAAGTCAACCTGCTTAATCGATAAAAGGCATAGAGTGAGCTAGGTCTAATAACTTGGCAACAAGTGATGCTCTATAATTTTTGTGTTTATGTTAGACTTGGACAGTGTTTGAGATTGCGATGATAACTTTTTTTTTGAAGATTTTTTACTTGGAAATACATTAAAAATATATATATATTTTTTGTTTTTCAAATAAAGACATTAATACAATTTCAAAACATATATTTTTTTAATATAAAAAAAGTTTGAACCAAATTCTTATATACAAGATCTTAAAACATATTTAGGAGCGTGTTCCACACCGTCTGAAACACTCACAGGCGCAAGGCTTCCTACGAAAAACTAACCCGGCAGTCAAAATTGTCCAAGGAAATTATTTTTTTAATAAAAAAAATAGAGTTCAGGTCCGTATAACACAGACATAGGAAACCTAACTCGTCCCCACACTGGATATGTTAGTTGGTTTGATGCGATGGGTATATCTTTGAAAGGAGATTTTAACAGTTGTTGATGCTGGTTGTCCTTTGAAAAATGATATCCTGTGATGGAATAAATTTTGGTATTGTGTTTTTTTTTAAATTAGTTATTAATAATTTTAAATTATTTTTATGATATTAAAAGATATATATTTAAGAAAAAACATTATTTAAATTTATTTCTTAAACGGGATGGGAGAAGTGGACTTGGCCTGCATTGTCTGCTAGCAATGGTTTGTAAGACTGTTGTGTAGTAAGAACTCCTGTAGCCACTCAAGGTGTGTCGGCCATGTGGGCTGCTAACTTTCCACGTCCAGTAAATGATGATGATCATGTCGTCCTCTTTCTCTTCACCATCTTCATTGAGGGAGGTGCTTCCCTCAGCAACCATCGTGGCTTGGGTTGGGCCTCTTATCTTGCTCCGTGCATGTCTTCACATGGCTATGTTGTGGTCCCCTGGCTAGCCTTTCATCCACGCGTGTGATGTGTTCATTCGGAACAATGGAGCTGGTCTTGTTTTTTAATGCTTTTTTATTTTTATTTTTAAATATTCAGTTGATATTTGTTTTTTATGAATTTAGTCTGCTAATTTTAAGAATTTAAATGTAGTTTCAATTAAAAAACACTTTTATAAAAACACCTCACACACTATTACCATATACATATTTAGTGTTTTCATCTTGATAATAAATAAGAATAAATTAATACAGTACAAATTTGACAGCTCCACGGTGAAATATGCGTGCATATTAATTAACACGAAAAAAAAAAGAATAGTTAATTTGAAAAATATTATTATATATCTTGTTCAAATTTCAACCATTAAAATTTAATTGTTGGGTTATTTGAACTAAAAAAAACATCTGTTTCACACGTGTTTTTCATTCGAAAAATACATACCAAATCTATGTAAACTCATTTTTAATTTTTTAAAACTATAAAATCAACTCAAAATCCAAAAATTAAATTGATTTAATAAATTTTTCCTGAACCTGGACCTACTTTTTTTATATCAAAATAAAAGTTTTAAACCACCTGCATAGAATTTCACTCTTTAAAATAAGTCTATTAGCATCATAATTGATCTTTTTGTTGCCATTCTAGCAATTTTCTCTCTTTTCCCTTAATGTTTGGGACTACAACTTAAATAAAACAAAATTTAGGAATTGGAAATAAGATTCTTAAGTGATATTGACCATATATATATAAAAATTTAAAACTTAAATCGAAATGAATTTTTTTTCTTGACATTTTCATTGTTCTTTAATTTTTTTTCCCCATAAAATTAATGTTTAATTCACCAACAGGACATTCACAACGACATCAAGTGCATGGTGAAAATAAAAAAATAATCTAACATGGAAATTAATGCAGACAAATTATTGTGAACTTTTGTGAAAGTTTTAAGTTCAAAAGGTTATCACTTGAGGAGGTGCTAAAGAATAATATAAATTATACCTTGAGATCTCATCTAATAATTTAAATTTTTAGGTTAAATGATTTCATGACACATGGTATTTTCGTGAGAAAATCCCTCAATAAAAGTTAGTTTTGTTTTATTGAGAGTGTGGTTGAGGTTATTTTTGAAAATGCTTTTCATTTATAAATGCATCAAAATAATATTTTTTATTTTTTAGAAATTATTTTGAAATCAGGACATCAAAATAATATAAAAATATCAATTTTTTAATTTAAAATAAATAATAAAAATAAAAATAAAAATAAAAATAAAATTTAATTTATTTCAAAAATGCTTTCTCAAACGCATTAATAAACACCCTTAGAATTGTAATGTTACCACATTAACTGGCCCGCGTTCTCTTCCTTTCTAGAATATTCATTTTTCAAATGCTCTTTCCCAATACAAATACAGGTTTCACGTAATAATCGTGTGGTCGATGATTTCCTTCCATTAAAGAAAAATAGAAATTCAAACGTTACATTAAAGCTACTTTGATTCTATATTTAAAATACTTTCACTGCTGCAAAATAGAATTTTAAACGGTCGCTGTTCTATCGTTATACCCATATCGAGTGAAGTGTTATTACAAGTATATTGTATCTAGCAATTATCTTTATTATTCATTTTTAACAATATTTATTCAAACATTTATATCAAACTCACTAACAATTATATAATGGAACTTTAAAGAAAGTGAATCACTGTAATAGTGTTTTTTTTTAAATTTCAATTATATTCTTTAATATTAGATTTATTGAAGATTAAACATCATAATTATTTTTGATTTTTTATGAAATCATCTTAATCTCATAATATGAACCATGAATTTAAAAGATTGTCTAAAATTTTATAATTTGTTTTAATTTATTTTCATGGAGTAATTATTATTTCATGACTAGCATGCAATTTAACCCAAATTTATATTATTTGATTCAATATGTTTCAATCTCAATATTTTTTTAAAAGTATTTCATCTCGAATATTTATTTTAAATAAAATTAAATTTTATCTACCATTCATATTATTTTTGAACCCATAAAATTACATGGATCAATCGTCATATAATTTATTTATTTAATATTATTAAAAAGCACTAGTAACAACTAAATACTATTTTCGTATTATATAAAATTAAACCAGCAAGGGAAGGTTGAAGAAGGACATGGTCGAAGAGTAGCGCACTCAAAATATCCACTACAAACTCTAACATTAAATACTTGTTTGTGTTCTTGCTTCTCTAAAATGAATCCGCCTTTATGAAAGGATCATTCTATGTTATAAAATGACAACAATTCTGTACCCATACAAAATTTCTCACCAGCCATTCGATTCAAACGATACCCTTAATTTAACCTAGTAAAAATCTAAAGTGGCAAGAACAGGAAAGCTCGTGCCCATAAGAAATTGTCGGATTTTGTGATATGGTTTCTTGAATAGGTATTCAATTCTTGACTTGGAGTCCTCAAAGATACGCGGGTGATTCTAGTTTGTCTTCTACACACACATATTTTTTTTTTTTATCATTGGTTTAGTTCAGAAATATCATGGAAAAGACAAGAAACAAACATAAATATTATCTTAATATAATGTAATTCAGCATTGAAGTCTGCAACTGGAGGAAGCAGTGACAGCAGAGAAGTAATGCAGGGTTGTAGATGACAGCTTCAAATACAGATGTTCTGTTACTAGTTTGAGAGTGTCTGTGGTTATATTTATTTTATTTAAAAATATATTAAAATAATTTTATTTTATTTTTAAAAAAATATTTCTAATATTAGTACATATTTTTTTTAAAAATTAAATATAAATTTTTTTCAAAAATATTTTTAAATCACAGCGTCATGAAATATTGTGATTTCCGACCCTTGCATATGCTATGCACGGAATTCTTCTCTTAATCCCTCGATGTTTAAATAATGTATTCGTTAGAAGAAATCTTCCATGCAATGTGTCTTAAATCAACACCCATTTCTAAATACTGTAAGCCATCTCCAAATATAGAAGTCAATGGTGTTTATATTTTGCCAGACGAGGAAACTGTTCATTTAATTTAATGCCTCTAAAACTCCTCACGCTCATTTTATATTTTTTGAACACAATAATAATTATAAAATATTCAAATCATAATTTAAAATGGATTTTTTATCCAGAAAAAAAAAAGAAAAAAAGCCAAGCCTCTTGAACTGAACTTGTTTTTGGCTGACAAGACAGTGGTGGGTGGAGGGGTTTTATTATCGTGGAAGCCATGAATTTCTCAGCATTTTCTGTTGATGTTCAGGAATCATGTCATGGCTTGCCCTTTATCACTGCTTTTTAGGCTACTGGCCCTACCCCTTCCATAGCATGTTTTTAAGTTCAGCTTGAAATGATTACTAAAATAATCATTATTAATCGTAACTGTGTAATAAAATAAAACGCAAATATCGAATACATCACTAAATTATTAAGGTGTTGTCAATTTTACACCCAGACTATTTTCTCTATAAATCTTATCACCAAGCATTTTTTATTTCTCAATTAAGCACTGTTAAAATTATTAGCAGAAAGTATTAAGTTTTCATAAAATGACATCGTTTCTTATAAAACAAAAATTTTACAGCTTGGATAAAATACCCTCTGTTTTTATCCAATTAGAGGACTCTGGTTTCTGGCTGATTTTCCTTTATTGGAAAGCATTCTTCGAACTTTTCCTTCCATAGAAGGACCCTCTTAAAAAATTAGTACTCACTGGGGAAAGCCTGATATCTCGATTTCTTGTTTAATTATTGGTGGAATAAATAATTCACTTGTTTATTTTCGAATTTATATTTGACAAAATTCAAATGATTTTCGCAACTTCATGTTGACGAGGTTCAATATTTGACCGAGTCAAGAGAAATTTAAGTTATATATATTTTTTTACTTTTAAAAAAAGTTGCACACACCAAAACAAACAAATAAATAAATTTAAATCCATCAAACATAAATTTTAAAAGCTAACAAAATGAACAATTTTATATCATACAAGGCTAGATCATTTATAGTTTGATATCTCTTTTTTTTGGTTCTATTCCTCAAATAATTTTCTTACAAATGGATGCTACCGGGAATGAGAGAAGAAATGAAAGGCGTGTTGGGTCAGTCTTTGACACTTTTACAAATGGATCGATAGTGGTTGTAAGGAGCGACGTTGAACTGGTGTTGTCGGGCTACTTAGTTTAATAGGTTGAATTGTGTTTTAAAAATATTTTTATTTATTTTATTTTTTATTTTAAATTATTATTTTTATGTGCTTAGGTTATTTTTATGTGTTGATATAAAAAATAATTTTTAAAAAATAAAAAAATAATTTTTTAATATATTTATAAACAAAAAATATTCTAAAAAACAACCCCAACCATACTAAAAAAACATACCATATGGATTTTCAGGTTAACGATGGCTGGAATGGGTGGTTGATCGGAGGTGATGAATTTTGTGGTTGGGAGCCGGTTTGGCTATGAAGAAGATGAGTTTGTTAATCTAGATTGTTTATTATTAATTTTTTTATATTAGTATATTAAAATAATTTAAAAACACTAAATAATTCTAAAAAAAGTATAATCTCGCTATCTACGCTGACGCAGGTGCAAATGCCAATGCTGTTAAAAACAGATGGCAATATAAGTGGTAGTGATTAGATGATGTTAAGTGTAATTTGTTTAATTTAACTTGATGGTGACCTTTTGTTTGTGGGATTGTTTTAAGCAGCTATTTCTAGAGCTACAAACTAGTCCTTCAAGTGTTATGTTTTTTTTATTCCGGTCCCCATATAAAATATTTAAGCAATTCTACCTCTATTTTAGTCAATGTTTCAGGGGTTTCACAACTTTCCAGCCGTTGGTTAATGAGAAAGAGGAGTACACGTGGGAATTGCTTAATTTGTTCTCCGGAGCAATGAACACTGTGCTCTGATCCTCTGGATGAGTGCTGTACCTGCTGAAGCCTTTAAACTTTTATTTTCGTACACCGATTCGTGTCTATTCGTTTGTCAACGTTAATTGTTTTAAAATAATATTTAAATTGAAAAATATGTAAATTATTTCTAATGTATTAATATAAACAAATTGAAAATTATATTTTAATATATTCTTCTTAAGAAAAAAAATACTTGACACTATAATATAAATTATACACAAAGCGATTATCTCTAATCAACATTATCTTTCACCAAATGTTACAGTAATTTCCATCATTTAGGAAGCAGAATATTGATTATTATTTTTGTAAGAAAAAAAGGACTAGCATAGTGATTGAATTACAGCAATTGCTGACATGATAAATTTTATCAGTCACGGCAATGTTATTGCCACGACTTTTAATCTATTTTCTTTTTTTCTAAAAAAAATAAAGGTTGCGGCAACACCATCACGACAACCTTTGAATTTGAGAAAAAAACAGAAAACCAAGAGTGATTTACCACGACATTCAAATTTAATGCTAAGAACTTTGATCACCAAAGCTAACCACCAAGATTTTGACACGTCATCGATATACTTGAGAAAAAAAAGAAAAGGGTGTGAATGCCACGTGATGTTATCCATGTGCAATGAATCTAGATAGTTAACATTTCAGTGCTCGGAAAATACGCCCGCATACAAGTGAACAATAGCTAGCATTAACTCTTTTATAATGTGTTACGTTTTTAATGTATTACAAGATAAATTTATGTGTATTTTTATTAATTTTATAATTTTTAAAGTAAATAATTAGTTAAATAATTTTTAATAACTCTAAAATTATGAGACTCGAAGTGATAATTTCTAAAAAACAAATAGAGATATAACCAGTTAAGATACACCCTTCAAAATTACAACTAGGATTAACACTATATATTATATTATATATAAAAAAAGAAAGTAAACGGTGTTTTACTATTGTATTTTTACTATGGATATGGTGTTTCACTATTGTATTTTTACTATGGATATTGTGGATGGTGAATTTATAATTTATCCCAATTTATTTATCAAATCTCGTCTCCTTACTTTTCAAATTTTAAATTTTTAATCCCTTAATTTTTTTATAAATTTAATTTTGTTCTAGAGATTTTTTTATTTATTTCTTAATCCTTTGTTTGATAAAATAAAAGAGAAAGTGGTCTAGTTTTTGCGAGAGAGAGAGAAAAATCTCAGTATCATCCATTAAAAAATATAGTTTTGATATTAATATGTTTTATTTGGTAATAGAGTTTCGCACAAGTGCTCCTTGCCCTTTACCTTGTCTGGGATAGTAGACTCAAACTCAAAGTTTTATTGTTCCGGGTCAAATTTATTTTTCTAGTGTTTTTTTTTTGGTTCTTCAAGGGTGTTTCAATAAGGTTTTAGGTAAAATATATATTATATTAACTAAAAAATAAACCGTGTGGCATTATTACTGTTCATTAGCTGTGCATTGTGAGGAGATGCATTGTGAACTGGATATTTGATCCGGTGCTTCGCGCACGTCCACCTTTTTTTTGTCGTTTATGAAAAGTGTATTAACGAAAAAGCCCCCCGAAAACGACAAAAAACGTCGCCAGACTGAGGGGCTCCGTGGTCATTACGCACACCGAACCGGACCGGTCTGGTCTGCCCCGCCAACCTGCTGCTTATTTTTCAAAATTGGCTAACTATGGTTTGAGCTCCCAATAAGACAAAACCTCTGCTTTGGTCACAGGGCCCGGACGGTAATTGATCTCATTTTTTTTTTATTATTTCTCTCGGTTATTGTCAGAGAGCGAGGCGCACGCTCCCTCCTGTTTTCCGCCCCACGCCCCGTTTAGGTGGCGCGTGTGGTCTAAGCAAGTGGCCGGAGACGAGCATCCGGAGTCTCGGTCGATGCGTCTTCGCGTGGTCTTTCTCCCACGGCGGGGCGTGTCATCTAAAAATGTTCGTGGACATGGCGGCGGCCGTCTAAAGCTGGCTGACCACGTTTCTCTCTCTCCTGCACGTAAAAGTGCAGGAGAGTCCCCTAATGTTGGTTACGTTTCAATTCGGTCCATTCACTTTCAATTTTATTTTTTATCCTGATTTTTCTTATATAAGTTTTTATTTAGTTTGATTGGGTTCTCCGATTAGAATTGATTGAATGTCAATGTTTCACTCCGTTCCTCTTTTTTTTAATTTTTGGATTGGGTTTAAATAACTCAATAAATACGGTACAGAAGTTTCGATTTCTTCAATTTGATCTTTTGATTAAAATGAATAATATATTTATTTTTTATTTAGGCCCTTATGCTTTTAATTTGTTTTTTAATCCCTTTATTTCTTTTTATTTCTAGAATAATTTTTATTTTTGTCCATGTATATATAAGTGTGCTTTTAGCTTTGATTTTTTTTTTATTTTCTTATTTGTTGAAGTGATATTTTTTGCAAAAAAAATAGCTCTTAAATTTTGTTATGTTATCTATGATCATTTGAAAATTGATATTTTTGTTTTTTTTTTCTCCATTTGTTTTTTCTTTTAGTTTTATATTCATTTTTTAATTTTTATATGTCTATGTCAGATGACTTTTTTTTACTTGATAATTTTTTTTAAATCTTTTGTTAAAATTATTAAGATCTTTGTAATCTTTCATTTATTTTAATTTTTCCATTATTAACATAATAATAATAATAATAATAATAATAATAATAATAATAATAATAATAATAATAATAATAATAATATTTTTTCTTGCTTACTCTTTTGTTAATGTTTTTTAGGTTTTTTTCTCAGGATAATTTGATAATTTTTGTTGTTTTGACAGTGATAACAATGATAATTTTTATTTTTATTTTGTTTTTTTGTTTGATCTTTTGTTGAAGTTTTTACGATATTGTAGTCTTTCATTTTTTTTCTTTCATTATTAACACATAAATAAATAAAAAACAAAAATAATACTAATATTAATACTACTACTACTACCACCACCACCACCACCACCACTACTACTACTACTACTACTACTAATAATAATAATAATAATAATAATTTAATTATTTTTCTTGCTTAGTCTTTTGTTAATATTTTTGAGGGTTTTTTTTCTCAAATTAATTTAATAATTTTTATTGTTTTGACAATAATTACAAAGATAATTTTTACTTTTTATTGTATTTTTTTGTTTGATCTTTTCTTGCAGTTTTTACAATATTTTCAGTCTTTCATTTATTTATTTATTTATTCATAATAATAATAATAATAATAATATTGTTATTATTTTTCTTGCTTACTATTTTGTTTATGCTTTTTTTTCCTCGGTATAATTTGATAATAATAACGATAATAATTTTACATGTTAAGACTCCAATGTTACTATTGTTATAATATTTTAAATTAATATTGTTTTTTTTATATTGAAAAAAATATGGTGCCGTCCGCACGGGGGCATTTGGCTAGTGTGTGTGTATATATATATATATATATATATATATATAGGAGGCAAAATATCATTCACTCCTTGTTAAATCAAAATCTAATAGTTATTTTAGTCACATCGGCTATTTTTTACCCTATACAGGCTAGGCCAAGCCTGCATGTCTGGGTTTTTTGTGTTGTCATTTGCTTTTTTTATCTTTTTTTTTCAATCCCATCCTTTATTATTCTTTTTTCCATTTTGATGATTTTTTTGTCATTGTATGGTGTTTCTAATAAAATATAATTTAATTTTTGTTTAGTTTACAAATAAGATTTTTCACAAAAATAAAAATCCAGTGTTTTGACGCATTTTCAATGTGTAGAAATACTAATTTGTTTCCCTCTAATGTTATACAATCGATTTTCTGTTTATGTCTCTGTGTGTTATCGTAATATTAAACAAAATATTATCTTTCATAAATAATATTATTAAATTTAATCGTGTTTATAATCCATTAAAACATCATTTATTTTTCACATAAAATTATATTTCTCTCTCGAATACATGCAGCCTTGCGTGGTGTTTTTTTTAATTCTATTTAATCACTTTCATGTATATTCTATTTTTATTGTCATTTAATTAAATAAAAATTCTATTCCTAGAAACAGAGCTATCAATTAAGTACATGCCCTCTGCCATGAGATAACATATGTGGATCCACTCCCATCTCATAATTTTTCAAACAAACTTTGGTTATTTTTTGATGATTTTTTAAATGCACAAAGCGTGAGGTGTCATGTGGTGGCTTGACATAATTTTCTTATGGCGGTCTTAGAAGCATTCCAACAGGATCCTTCAAGTTGTCAAGTGCATGCACGTGACACCGTGGTGATTGAGTTTCAGTGAACTTTTCCCTTCTTTTTATTCTCTCTTTAATTTTCTTGCCAGCCTGCCAGAACTCAAAAATGTCAAGTGCTATTTTTTTTTTAATTTCATGTCATTTAATTTTATATTAAATTTGATACTCATTCTTTTATTGGTATTTATGCTTTTAATCTCACGTAAATGAATTTTATTTTTTTATTTCATCCATTATCTTTTGGTTTTAGCTTATTTTGATGTGATATTTGATCATTATTATTTTGATTGCCATTTTATTATTTATTGGATTTTTTCCAATTTTAACCCTTACTACTTGGATAATTGGGGAACTGGCCTTTAATAATATTTTTTTCGTCAATTTTGCTATTCAATATCAGGTTGTATTGATAATTGAGTATATTCAACTTGCTTTCACAATGATTATCACGATGTCATGATCAAATTGCGACATTTTTTTTTTGTTTTTATTCTTCAATATTTAATTTACTGCACAAGAAGCTTCATTTTTTTTTATTATTTTGATTCTTATAGGGTTATCATGCTTTTATTTATTTTTTGCTTCATTATCAAATAAGATCATCAAGATCTTTTAAGAATATGTAGAGTATATCCTTCTCATATTTTTGGTTTGTTCATTACCATTGTTTTATTTTATTTTATTTGTATTGTTAAATTAGCCAAGTCTATTAAACACAATAAAGTCAATGATTCAAATGCTGTTTTTTTTAAAACACTTGTTTTGTCCAAGCACTATTTTTATCCTCATGTTGGAAATAAAAAACCCAGCCTAACACGGATTACCTATCTATATCCAGTGATGTTATTAAAGGCCACTTGCAAACAACGTTGTTTTAAAAAGAACCAGCATCTTATCTGATGAAGTTTTCATCACAACTGATCTTCTGTAGGAACTGGATCATACAAGTCAGTAGTACACACACACACACACACACACACATGAACAGACACGGGCCAGGCTCGCAATCAAAGGCAGAGAAGAAAACAACAGTACGTACCTAATCCGAATATTATCTTTGTAATTAAAAATAGGTATGAATTGAATTGCAATGCACTTAGAATAAGTTCCCAGAAATCTGAGATGATCCTGAGGGGGGCGCTGAAGATATTGGCAGCATTTTTTAAAGGCACGGGCCATCGAGCCAGCGCTGAAGGTACCCTGAAATATGCTCTATACGAATGGCTGTTTACCAAATCCTCTTGATCTGCTCCCAATAAAATAAAAGCATATAAACCAGAAAATTCCTTGGACAAAGCATATCATAAACGCCGAATACAAACAAGCAACTGGTCAAAACAAGACTATCACTAGGCTCCATGGTCCAAAAAATTATGCCCAAAACTTGTGGGACCAATGCATGCCTATTATTATTATTATTATTATTATTATTATTATTATTATGCTCATTTTTTTCCAGCTTGGAGTAAAATTTACATATCATTTTGAAGTGAACGGGCCGCATGCTCTTCAAAAAGCATGTCCCGGACCTGGATGAGGATTGGTGCTGTAGCCACTGAAGCTACACATTGCCAAAAAAAAAATGAAAAAATGAAATCATGATTCTTATTTTTTTCAAATGCGGCAGGGTTGGGTTTTGCAAACTATAAAACTGAAAAGATATATGTTGGCAAGCAGCATGTTTTATGTATGCGGCAGGCGAAGATGGGCCTGGCCCATTCCAATAAATCCCAGGGCCCAGCTGATTTTAGAATCTCTACAAGTACTCCTAGTTGTCTTTTGAGTTCAAAGAAGAATAAAACAAAGCTAATTACATTAGACATGACAATTCAATAAAGACAAAGAAAGTTGTTTTTAGTAAATTACACTGTCTGTTTCAAAAATGATTTTGAAAAAAAATGATATTTTTATTTTATTTTAAATTAATTTTTTTAGTGTTTAATAAATTATTTTCACATACTGATATCAAAAATATTTTTTAAAACTAAAAAAATATCATTTTAATATATTTTTAAATAAAAAACACTTTAAAAAATATCCTTAACCAAACTCCAAACAGCCAACTCATCTGTCCAAATAAACACGCTGTGTATTCTTATTTTGTTATTAAATAAAAACACTTTACCTTTTTTTTCTTAAGCCGAGCGCACGTGTCTAACTTCTTAGACCCAACAACATTTAACTTCTTTGTTTTTAAAGGCCAGGCTTGCAAGCCTGGGCGCATTCAAAGCATCCTTTAAAGCCTAATCACGTATGGGCTGCTCTTTTTTTTTCAAGGCTAGGGCCATCAGGCATCCCTTGCAAACCCAAGCTTGCAGTGACCGACTACATTCACTTAGCCCTTTTTCTGTTATATATTATTAACTAAAACATAAACCGCGTGGCTGTTTCACTATGCATGAATGCACTGTGCACCAAGACACATTGCACTGTGGACTCGTAATTTGTCCCGGTGCTCGGCGTGCATGTGCTCCTCTTTTTTTTCCCACCTGTGAACAGTACATTAACGAATATACCCCTTACAAACGACAAAATAATGCACAGGAGGCGAGAGCTCTCGTTTTTTCACAACTTTTATGCACAGTGTGCAGACGGAAATAGCCCCCGAAAAAGACAAAATAGCGTACAGTGAACGGGGGCCGGTCCGTATTTTCCCCTCAGGTTTTTTCGTGAATACCGGTGGGTTCGGGGGGGTGTAGGTCATTAACCATTATTTTTTTCGGGAGAACGAAGGGCACGTCGTCCGGCCACGCCAGTGGCGTTCCACGTGAACGCGCCCTTGAGGAGGCGCGTGAGACTCCTTCAAACGGTTAAAAATTCACGTTCGCCGTATCAGGCGGTGAGCCTCCATGTCATCTATCTTCCATCGCGGCGCGTTCCGGTCATAGATGTTTAGGTAAGCGTCGGCGGAAGGTTTTGTGTCGGTTGTCGGTTTTCTCTCTCCTGCCGTCGCGAATTCAGAACTGGTCCATGATGTGTGTAGGAAGTCTATTTTGCTCCCTTCTGTTTTGATTTTTATATTTCTTTTTCGTTCCTTTAACTTATTCGGTACTGATGTTTTAATTTCTTTTAGTTTGGTCTTCTAATTAAAATGGGTCATATATATAACTTTTTATTTCAGTCCCTCTTCTTCTAATTTTTTATAACATTACACAACAATTAAATTTATTATTTCATTATTTATTTTGGTCCCAAGATTTGTTTTTGTTTCAATTTTATCCTTCAATTAGAATTGATCATATATTTCATTTTTCATTTTGGTCCTTATTCTTTTTATTTTTTTATTTTATATTAAGTCATTTGTTTTTTTTAATTCTTGGATAATGTTTATTTTTTATTCATATTTATGCATCTATGATTTTAGTTTTTGTCTCTTTTTTTCAGGTTCTATTTTTAATCGGTTCAATCCTGAAATTTTAATTTATGTTGGTAATCATTTTAAAATTAATATTGAAATTTTTTCCCCTTTATTCCTTTTTTTTGTGTTTTATGTTATTTTTATTTATTCTCTGGATTAGATGATTTTTATGATTTTACTATTTGCGCAATGATAATGATAATTTTTTAATTGTTTTTTTATCAAAATGTTTTGCTTTTTTTTAATGATTTTTCAGGGCAATTTAATTATTTTAATTGTTTTAACAGTAATGTTAATAATAATTTTAACTGTTATAGTAATGATAATGACAATAACATAATGATAGATTTTCAATTTATGTTTTCGTCTTTTTGTTGATAGAAAATAAACTACTTATTTTTGTTATTTGATTATTACAGGTATTTTCACAATTTATATATCTTTTTTATTTAGATTGAATTATAAAATGAATTGATCTTAATGCAGTGAATTCAATAAATCAGATATCCAAATCTTCTTGCTTTTTTAATGATGATGATAAATTTATTCTAGTTATTTTCATTGAAAACCATAATTTATATCGATTTAAAATTCATATCTTTTATAGAAAACTTGCACCCGACATGAATTCTGCATAAATTTATTGTTTTGATTAAATTTATATTATAATAAAAAATACACACAATTAATATTTTTAAAAATTCCTTTATTCTTTGTTATTCTCAATGAATGGTTTTATCATTCAATTGGAATTAATTATATATATTATTTTTCATTTTGGCACTTATTCTTTTAATTTTTTATTTAGTATTGATTTCTTTTTTCTTTCTTTCTTGGATAATGTGTATTTTTTGTCCATATTCATTCATTTAAACTTTTGATTTTTGTTTTGGATTTTGTCATTTTATTTTTTATTTGGGTTTTATTTATATTCTGTTTAATTCTGAAATTTTAATTTATGTTGGTAATTATTTTAAGATTAATATTGCTCTATTTTTCTCTTTGTTTTTTTTTCTATTATTTTTATCTGATTTTTCAGATTAGATGATTTTATGATTTTTATGGTTTGAAAAATAATAATGATAATTTTAGTGATGATTTTTTTTGGACAAAATATTTAACTTTTTTTAAAATTATTCAGGTCAATTTAATGATTTTTACTATTTGGACATTAATGTTGATAATAATTTTAATTGTTATAGTAATAATAATGACAGTACCGTGAGGATCAATTTTTAATATATATTTTCTTCTTTTTGGAGATAAAAAAATTAATTACTTATTTTTTTTTATTAATGCAGGTTCTTTCATAATTTATATATATATATTTTTTAGTTTAAATTGAATTATAAAATGAACTAATCTTAATACAATGTATTCAATAATTCAGATATCTTCTTGTTTTTTTGAATGACAATAATAATTTTATACTGGTTATTTCATTGAAACCTACTAAACAAATAAATTTATATCCATTTAAAATTCATATATTTTATAGAAAACTTGCACTTCACAAAATTTCTACACTGATTTATTATTTTATCTAAATTTATATTATGATAAAAAAAATCACATATAATTAATATTTTTTTACATTAAAAAAAATATGGTTTCACCCGCAACGAGGCGCGGGTGCCTAGGCTAGTATATATATAATTGCGATACAATTTGTTTTTTAAAATGATATTAGAGCTTCATATGATATTAGTTTTATAAATAATTATATACAAATATAATATATAATTTTTTTCTTAAGAATATTGCACATGAATATTCAAAAAGAGTAAAAAATATTTTTTTTGTTATTTTGAATTTTTTATGTATTTCTTTTATTTTTCCAAACAAGCGTATAAAAACTTAACAACACATGAGTTTTTATTTAAAGAAAATTACTTTTCAAACAATAATAAGTTTCTATTTATAAAACATGCTTCTTATAATCTTTCTAAAAAATAAATGAACAAGAAAAAAGGATTTTGACTGAGGAAATATATTTTTCTCCTGGGGTTTAATATTATTAAAATTATTGTTAATATTTATTTTTTATGTTTTATTGAAAAAAAAACTATTTTTTTAAAGTCTATATCCGAATTTATTATAATTTATTAATTTATATATTTTTAAATTAATTTTAGTAAACATGGCATTACCTTTTTGTTTTTTATTAACAAATTTCGTGATAAAACAACTCTTAGCTCTTTTCTCATTTTTTTCCCCTTTAAATATTCGAGAGCATCATCTTCTTCGTTCTTTTTTTTCTCTTTAAATATATATATATTTTTAAAATCAAATATAATTTAAAATGCAAAAATAAAAAACTTTTGAAGCAAATATGACAAAGAAAACATGTATAGGATCGAGTAAGTGTAGTATATATAAAAATTCCATATTAATTATAACAAATATGCATTTTACAAAAATCAAATGACAAAACTATAAATATAAAAATGCATGCATATAAATATATGCGGGCGGGTTAGAGGACACCACAACTGCCATGGCCTCTACCAGCTTGCAATTTTCAAGTATCGTCTCTATACCTGACTACGCACGTGGATAAAAAATATTCTCCTGCTTCCCTTTCCATCAATGTGACTATTTGAATATTTGAAATTGTGATTTAAGTTATTTTTTAAAATGATTTTTGTTTTTAAATATATTAAATTAATATTTTTTTTAAAATTATTTTGATATTAGTACATCAAAATGATCTAAAAACATAATTTTTTTTTAATTTAAAATAAAAATAAAAATATTTTTTTAAAATATTTTTGAAACACAACGACAAACATTATATACACACACAGTATGTAAATGTAATAATTAATTTGCAATTATTTTTAGCTTAATACTACATAGATGATATATTTTCTTTTTTGGAATTAAAATAGCTTATGAGTTGGCACACTCATTATTACCGTAATTACAAAACAATTAGTTTGATTATAAAAAAGGTTTGTATAAATTTTAACAACAGAATATAGTAAAATACAAAAAATTACTCTATGATTCACAACTTGGAAACTATAGAGGGAGGTAATCATGGCACGCGTCATTCTTTATTGAGTGGGTTGATGTAGCCACTACGAGCTGCCAATCAATAATCAATTTGAGCGCAATGAATGAAACTACATTGGTCTAAAATCAAAAAAATTATACTATAAGAATCTTTAATCATAAACTAAGGTGCGATAGTGGGGCATGAAATCTCATATCCATGGATAATCGCAGTAAGACTTTGATGGCTTGCTCCCCCAGTGTATGAAAAATGGAGATGCTTAGTCTTAGTATTTAGGAATTTATCCAAGGAAAAAAAAGAGTTGGGATCTAGACTAATATTGTTAAGTAATTATCTCACCTAAAAATCTAAGCTGTTAGGTGAGATCTTAGAATATAATTTATATTATTATTTAACACACTCTTTCAATTGAAAGTTCTTTAAACTTGAAACTTGAATAAAAGAAAAATGGAGATGCTTAGTCTTAGTATTTAGGAATTTATCCAGGAAAAAAAAGAGTTGGGATCTAGACTAATATTGTTAAGTAATTATCTCACCTAAAAAATCTAAGTCGTTAGGGTGAGATCTTAGAATATAATTTATATTATTATTTAACACACTCTTTCAATTGAAAGTTCTTTAAACTTGAAACTTGAATAAAAGAAAAATGGAGATGCTTAGTCTTAGTATTTAGGAATTTATCCAGGAAAAAAAAGAGTTGGGATCTAGACTACTATTGTTAAATAATTATTTCACCTAAAAATCTAAGCTGTTAGGTGAGATCTTAGAATATAATTTATATTATTATTTAACACACTCTTTCAATTGAAAGTTCTTTGAACTTGAAACTTAAATAAAATATTATTTTATACTTGATTTTTATTAAATAAAATGAGATAATAAAATTTAAATTTTGATAGGATATACAAAAATTAAATTAAATTTGATGTGCAATGGTTTTTTAACCCATATAAATGATTGAATACGTTAGGAAAAAAAGGGTCCACATCTGAGGCTATCGTCAGGTCTATGGCCTTGTCTCATTTGTGAGTGACATCAAGAGGCCACATTATCTAGTTGAATTGTGAGGGTGACTAGAGATATATGCCTGTCTGCAGGGAGTATAATAATAAAATAAAATAAAATAAATGCAAGGGGAGTATGAAGGTCCCTTGTGCACGTGACCTGCACATGCCAAGTGTGAGAGATGGAGGTGTCGTGGGAGTCCATCTTTACAAGAACCAAAGGGTAAATAGACAACGTTAGGAATCAGATATCCAAGTGGAGACTAGTCTACTCTACTGGAGTACTATTTCTCTCTCCCTCTCTGTTTTTGTTTTTTGTTTTTATTTTTATTTTTTTATATATATATCAAAAAGGGGGGCGAGAACGAAATGAAATCACGAACATTTGATTTGAGTGTCTTTTTCGTGGGGCTATCTTTGCTTTCTCTGTCGTTTTGGATGCTTTTCTCTCTCAATCACACATCCTCTCTCTCTCACTAGTTATGCATTCATTGAGATGCATTATGGAGGTGTTGCCTGTCGTTGATTGAAAGACTTGGAAAGAGCCCAAAATTCAACATCAGAGTGCTCATTGCATCGTCTGCTTTCTCTGACTTATCTGTCTTAGCAACACCATCTCCATTTCCTCGACCTCTGCTTTCCCGTAAGTGTCTGCATCTCTCCTGTTCTCTTTTTATCGACTTCTATCCACTCATAAGTGGTGAAAACTACAAAAAAACCCACTTTGTTTACTCAATCTTTTCTCTTTTTTTGATACTCACACGGACTCTCTCTCTCTCTCTTTTCCCAAAACAGTACTATGTCCCTGAAGCTCACTTGGGAATTTCAAGATACCATGTAAGGAACTTCAACCGCCTCCCTTATCGCTGCATATTATTTCGTTTTTGTACTTCCTTCTTTCGGTTTTTGTTATTTCTTATCTTTTATCGTTTCTTTTGTGTTTTGGGTATACGATCATTTAGTGTTTGTTCATGTTCTTCATATGATTTTGGGGTTTTATTGATGGCCTGCAGCTGAGAGTTCAATCCCCCCCTCCCCGGTTTTTTTTGGTCTTCTTATAGTTGTTGATAATGAGGGCTTTTTGCTTTTTACCTGTTCCTCTCCCTTGTTATAATTGCTTTTGCACAGAATTGGAATGGCCGGTAATCTGAAATGCAACCCCATTAACTGAGGCAATTTCTGCTTCTTGCATGAGTGTAGAGCTTTCGTTCTGATTGAAACTGCATCATACAACTAAGAAATGTTTATCCTTCACTTTATTCATTATTTTCGACCTCTTCCAAAGGAGAGAGAGAAGGGGCTGTTGGCGCATTCTTAATTTCTTAAATTTTTTTTCCCAAATGTAGGATTAGTTGGTTCTAACTCAACTTGAATGTCCTTAAATTTAACCTCGTCATTATATGTTCTGATATGGAGTGGTGTTACAGTACTGTTTGTTTTAGATATGGTATCGATTGATACAATAGAAATCGATCACGTTTATCTAGCTGATCATTATTCACAAGTTGTGGATCAAATTAAGTGCCATTTGACATCCGTCAATTGAAGTAATTTTCTTGAGATAAAAGCTAAAAGAACTACAGATGATCTGTAAAAAACGGCACAGTCTGGTTCTGGCAAAACATAAGTGAATGATGCCTATGTTGTTTCGAAGAATTATGCATGATAGATAATGAAAATTCATGAACTTTGTGGGGTTTTTTGGAGATCTGCAACTTTACCATGTGAGATCATGTCTGAAAAGGTGCGGGATGCTCTGCAGTTCAGAGGTGCATGGCTTTTACTTTCCATCGTTTCGAAGGTGTGATGCTACATGGAAAAGTCATTTGGGGAAATGGCTTTTTAATTTAACATTAATTTCTCCCGTTCGAGTGAAAAGAATAATAATCTAAAGCGCCAACACAATGCTAATTTATTGCAAAAACATTGCAAAGTAGTCTAGTATAGACACAGAATACATGTATTTTAACTTTTATAACAGTGATATTCATATTACAGACATTAGGAATAAGGAATAAAGAAACCAATTCAAGTGCTTACGGTGAACAGGGAGCGTCTACTAGTCAATCCAGTGATTTGGTTAATGATTCGTCGGAACTGTGTGTTGAAACAGGTC
The DNA here is from genome assembly GCA_029228465.1 of Salix viminalis. NCBI lineage: Eukaryota > Viridiplantae > Streptophyta > Magnoliopsida > Malpighiales > Salicaceae > Salix > Salix viminalis. The sequence continues at coordinate 8,712,102 of CM055435.1, forward strand.
CTCAAAATAACCGATGTGATGCTTTTATGGTGATAATTTATGATGTTTTCTGAATGAATGGGAAATATTGATCCCGTTGCATATTCCGTGCTTCTGGAGACTATCTCTACATGCAAGGTGCTAGCTTTGACTTTATAGGTACAAGTTTTGGATCTTGCACATTCGATTGGTAAATTTACTTTATTGATCTGAAATCAATAGTTATCCCACTGGTTAATATACCTTGTTCCTGTGGCCGGGATGATCGAAGAGAAGTGAGGCGAGAAATAAATAAAAAAATCTCCCTCGTTCCGTTTGTTAAAAACGAGAACTATACTGCTGTGGATCAGGCAGCTGTGCAATTTTTCTTCAATCAAGATCAAGTTGTCCTGGTTTAGTCATTTCATGAACAGTCTAATGATTGGAGTGCATGTCTAGATCGATTTTCTTACTCAGGACATTAAAGAGATTGATGACTCGAGTTAGAAGGTAGAGTTCTTACTTGGGTTTTGCAACTGATATTATAAGGTCAGTACATCTAATTGGGCCAGATTCATGACGTGATATTGGATTAGACTGATTGAATTGTTGGAGCATGTAATTCAATAAAAATCAATACGTTTGGATTATGAAAGACATGTACAAGCTTGATAAAACTCCAGACTTGAAGGGGCGATGGAGGAAAGGTATAAAATTCTTTAAAACAAAAAATAAGTGAATAGTTATCTTGAATATGATGGGCAGTTAGTTACTGGAAATTATTTTGAATAGGATCAAGAAAAACATAACCCGACAATTCACAAAAACTCAAATTATTGCATCGTAACTGTGATCGATAGCTAAAGTAGTCTTGCAATAACAAGAGGATATTCTATTATTTAGGAGTTTCAATTCATGGATATAATCAAAATATGAACTTTACCTTGCTTTTAAGTTGTTTTAATTGTTAGATTTCTTCTTCTGTTGAACTACTAATTGTGTGAAGTAAATCTAATCAAATTGATACCTGTGTGATTAGTAATGTAAATTTGAAAATATGTGAGTGGATTCAGAACTAAATCCATAATTAGAACCCGTTAATTAAGAACTCTAGAGTTCAAACTAATCCAATGTTTACTCTTTAAGTGCTCGCTTCAAGGCAAATTAACTGAATCATTGTAGCTGCAGGTGAAGCACTGTCCGGTTATCAGCAGTTTTTCTTTGGCAGTGTACATATTGGCCCAAGCACTTTACGATATCACCCAGTCATGATAACTTCAAAATCCAAATTGGATTTCGAGAATGATTCAGAAGTTAGTGGCCAAGTAGCATCCAACATATCTGTGCATGCCCCGTCCCCCGATCCATCGAAGGACAGCACCACCCCTTCTTCCTCCCTCACAGATCCCATCAAGCTTCAAGAGAATCCAGTGCCTGTTTCCCTTGATTTATCACTCCATTTCAACTCCAGTGAAACTGAGTTGAAGGGAACAGGTGAGACTAGCAGTGAAGTAGCTGGCCATGCTCCAAACACAGCCATCCCAAGAGTTTTCTCTTGCAATTACTGCCGCAGAAAGTTCTACAGCTCACAGGCGCTTGGTGGCCACCAAAATGCACATAAGAGAGAGAGAACAATGGCGAAGCGAGCAATGCGTATGGGGATGCTTTCAGATAGATATACCAGCTTGGCTTCTCTGCCACTTCATGGCTCTGCGTTTCGGTCTCTCGGGATAAAAGCCCATGCTGCAATGCACCAAAGTCTCATACAATCTCAAACGCACGCTAACACAAGAGGTGGAGCTAGGTTTGGGCAAGGGGGCTATTATGGAATGCCGATGTTCATGGAAGATGATGATGTGGGTTCATATTGGCCTGGGAGTTTTAGGCAGGTTGGCGAGGCTGTTGGTGGCAACTCGGGATTATCCCTAGTTGCTCAAAGTCCAGTTATGAATTTTGAAGCGAAGGCACCACCACCAAGAACAGATTCATCAGCACCTGATCTTACTTTGAAGCTCTGAATTCCCTCTGCTTCTTTGAATCTTATTTTTCTACTAGACTTGCTACTTGTAACAGTCTTCACTTTGTACAGTGAGATATGCACCAGCGATGGCTATGAGCTTTCCAATTTTCATCAGAACTCTGCTCTCTATCTCTTTCTTGTTATTTTTTTTCTTATTGCTGTGTCTTATTTTTCTATTAGACATGCTACTCGTAGCGGTCTTCACTTTGTACAGTGAGATATGCATTGACAATGGCTATGAGCATTCTAATTTTCACCAGAACTTTGCTCTCCACCTCTTTCTTGATGTCAATTTTTTCTTTTGCTGTAATTTTACAGCACTAACTATGTTGTGGGGCTCCTTAAATACGAGAATCTCGGACGTTCATTAGTGGAAAGTTCTTGCAATATATTTAAATCACTGGTGTTTTTTCTTTATGGAATTAACGTGTCATTCTTCCTGCTCAATTCTTCCACCCAACTAGCTTCGTTATTATAGGGAGCTCACGCTTTTCAGCTTCGTGTGCTCTTGGTGGAAAAGGGTTTGAATCTCCAGTCCATCATCTTCCTCATCGGAAAGAATCTGTTCTGATTCGTTTCCGAGTGGAGTGCCTGGTTTCTTTTAATGGTACCTGGGATTCATGGCCGCTGATGAAGGTTCTTCAACCCTCCTCGTATGTGTAGACTAGAGATTGTAGGAGCATTTCTGGTTCGCAGAATTATTCACACTTCGGTTTGGTATTGAGAATGTACGGGAGTCGGACTCTGGGATCTTATACAACCACTTCATAATTTAATTTATAATTCTGGTGATGGCAAATAGGAAGTGTTTTGTTCTTTCTCGGGGGTAAAAAAAGATGAGGAAAGTGCACTAATTCTTCCCAGCATCCTTTGTAGAGCATCAATGAAATAGGCTGGCAAAGTGATCACAGCTTTTGAAATTCCTTTTCCAGGATATGCTTTCTTTCATCTTGATCAGAATAAAGGCCCCAATTTGACTAGGGGAACATTGCTGCCATTGGCTTCGACCCATTAATATTAGCAACAACATATTGTTTACTTAAATAATCTCCTCCTCTGATTTTGTTTTAATTTTTATGTTTACTTTTTAATATTAGATTTATTGGTATTTAACTTTCTATTTTTTTAAATTTATTTGTTAAAGGTTATTTCAGTCTCATGACATGAAATGCAAGTTTGACCATTTAACTATGTTGATTCAATCTCTCTCTCTCTCTCTCAATCTCATCTTTCAAGGTTGAATTTACTAGAAATTAGACTTCATGATTTCTTTCGGTTTGCTTTTTAAAAAGTTATTCTTTTCTCATGACTTATATTACATGTTTGACAAATTAATTTGAGTTTACTCGAGTTATTTTTTTTGATTGTTCTTTTTCTTAATACATTTTGTAATTTCAATTTCAACATTAGATTTATAAGAGATTGAAATATATAATTTGTTTGGATTTGTTTTCAATTGAGTTACCTCGTTCTCATGACCCGAGTTACGAGTTGAATACATTAACTCGAGTTAACTAAAAATTATTATTATTATTATTATTATTATTATTATTATTATTATTATTATTATTATTATCCTTCAAAATTAGATTTATTAAAAATTTAACTTCATGATTTATTTTAATTTAATTTTTATGAGATTATGATAATTTCATGACAAGGGCATGCAAATTGACATGTTAACTTGGAATGACCTAAATCAATCCAATATATTCTTATCTTAATATTTATAAAAAAAACTATATCATCTTAAATATTTATTTTGACTCAAACTATAGCCTTTCAAATTACTTTTAGACAAGTTAGATTGCCTATATTATACAAAATCAACCCCCGTATGATTTTCTTATATATATATATATATATAAAATAAAAATTGATATCCTCCAGTCACAGCATGGGCCAAGATTTTCTTGCATCTTCATCCGGAGACCTGACTTTCTCATATGAATGATTTTCATTTTGTTTGTTGATAAAAATTAATTACAGGAAAATATAGCTATATGCAAATTTCAATTACAAATTCAACTCTCCATCTGAGCTGAAGGCAACCACCGAAAGGTTTCGGCATTTTCAATAATCTCAAGGGCAACACATGAATTTGTGCTGCCCGGATCAGTCCCAATAGCATGTCCACCGGCAGGTTTTGCACAGAACGGAACAGTAAACGCCCATCATTTCTACAAATAATATAAAAAAAATCAAAAGAAAAGAAATGCATTTTCCCTCTCTCTCCTCTTTCCATCTTGCTTTTCCTTCGTGTGTTTCTAGAAGCTTGACTAGCATATTAGCAAGCTTGTGTTTCTATAGCTTCCGCTGTGCATCAAATAACAATCCGACACGTATGATAGAATAGGCTGCATAGAAAGTCTCAGAGCAGAATCCCGGTCCTTTCGAAACTGTTAGTTGATTGAAATTATTGTTTTTATTTTCCAAGTGTTTTGAACGAAAGAGAACTACAAATGTTTAGACTTGTCTGAATGACTCTCACAGCTTTATTTATTTATTTATTTATTTTTGCAACTTCACTCTTAATTTTTATGGCTACGTGTCGTCTGCAGTTATGTTTGTACTGCAATCTATTTATTGCACCGGGGAAAGAAAAACGAAAGTGCAAGAAGTTGAATAAAATAACACCAAACACGTAAGACAATCATTTATTAGCCCCCCCCACTTCTTATGATTGGAAATTTCGTGAGAAGCATGTTTTTTTAACAAACCTCATAAATTCCTCTTTGGTGGCGTATCTTCCTGGATCTACTTTGTATTTGGAACCTTCGTTATAAAATGTTTTTTTTTAACCTGATACATTAAAATGATAAACGAAATATTAATTTATTTATTTTAAAAAAAAAACATCATAGCAACTCCCGAACAATGCCGTAGAAAACAATTATTTAAACGTGTTTGCTTTCTTTGCCTATCCGAACTCGCTGACCACGTGCAGTAATTTTGTGTTTACTTGTTTATGAAATTTAATCAAAAATATATTAAAATCATATTGATTTATTTTTTTTAAAAATATTTTGTGATATTACTATATAAAAATGATCTAAAAATAACCAATTTTTTAAATTTAAATAAAAATTAAAAAATAATCAGAATCTTTTAAAATACTTTTAAATTAAAACAATGTGAAAGAGCTCAAAAGTCTCCACTCTTGGGGTTGGGGTTTCTTTTTTCGTCATGCAATAAAGACGCGTTGATATTTTTTGAATTTGGTGTCATTTGATTAAACAAGACACGCTTATGATGACGTTGTTGATATTGTTGTTGGAAACGATGCAGGGTCACTCAAACTTGTATTTTGCTTAAAACATATTTAATTAATATTTTTTAATAATTTTAATGTATTACTATTAAAAAAAAAAAAAAAATAATTCAATATATTTTCTAAAATAATATTCATAGTACTTAATACACATAAAAAAATAAAACTTGATGTTGCACTCAACCTTGCTATATTTAAGATGTTTGTAATAATGGTAGAGATTGTTTTTTCCAAAAAAAAATTGCTTGAAAATGTATGAAAAGTATTTTATTTTTTATTTTTTTTAATTTTTTTTGATTTCAACACATTAAAAAAATATAAATAATTAAAAATATTAAAACGGAGAAATTTAAACAAATTACAAAACTAAAGTTAAACCGCACAAAACACACTTTTCAGTTCAAATGCTCATGGTGGATAATTCTAGAGTTACTATATCTCCACCTTTATTTATATCCATCAATATTCCACTTCTGTTCCTATAATAATTTAATTCTTTTCAATGTTAATTCTGTAGTTCTTTGAGAGATTCAAGTTTACCCTTTACATCTTTTTTTTTTTTCCCATTTACAATCAAATCCCTAAAAATGTTATAATCCTTGTAAAAACATTTTTTTCCCGTGATTTTGTACGTCCAATAAGACTACACACTCTATTGAGTAAATAATTAGGCCAAGCTTGCTTGTGTGTTCTGAAAAACCCAAGAGATTCAAGGTCTCATATTTTTTTTAGTGATTATTTGCCGGTGTTGTTGTATTGATTTTAAAAAAAATATATCAAAATGATATTTTTTTTATTTTTTTAAAATTATTTTTGATATCAGTATATGAAAATAATTTAAAAAGACCAAAAAATTAATTTAAAATAAAATTAATTTTTTTTATAATTTTTTAAAAAACAATTCCAAAATGTAGCACTAAATATGATGCATTTATACTTCTCTCTTTCATAAATTGAGAAAAGAAACAACGTGTATACTAGAAATAGGATGCAATGAAATGCTATTGTTTTTTTCACTCTTTTTAATGATCAGATAACATTTAAGCGTTGATATTATTTGTCAAAATATTGATTTTTTTAGTTTTTAAAAATTATTTTTGATATCAACACATGAAAATAATCTAAAATATATAAAATATTTTTAATTTAAAATAATAATAATTCAAAAATAGTTTTAATATGAAGTGACAAACACCCATGAAATTGACTGCAAAAAACGAAGAGGAGGCGTTAGGGAACAAGGGTCTCGTTTTTACTCCTGTAATTTTATTTCTGTCCCAAACAAACAGGCACTTAATAATTGTCTAGGAATAAAGGGTAAAATTGAACAAAAGTTTTCACAAGCATTGAAAGTAGATGTTTAACATTTTCAAGAAGCCGCTGAAAAAGTAAAACTCAATGTTTTAAGCTGAACGAGTTGTTCTTTTACCTGTGAATCAATGCACAACGAGTCCACCTCCTAACCTATCTTATAGTCAAATTTCAAACCATCAAGTTTTTAAATTATAACTTAACTGATATCAATATATTATTAATAATTATTTTCAGGAGCTTGACATGATTGCAAAAAGCTTGTGATCTGCACAGTAAATCTTAAATTCGAGTTAGGATGTGTATCATTTATAATAATTTGAAATAACCATGTTTCTACTTGCTCTCACTTGACCCATAAAATACATTTTCCAGTAATATTTTTCTTGGATAAAAAAATATCTATTTTTGATTTATCAACCCGAGAGAAAATAAAAAAAACGCACACATATACGCTTGTGTGATTTAATTATCGAATAATGCCAGAGGTATAAGGAGTTTCTTTTTCACTTTTTAATTAAAAGCTCTAACGAACACAGTATGACAGTGCTATTTATTTCCTTTAGCAACAGAATCATGTCATTCTCAGAAAGAAAAAAAGAAAGATGAGAGGATCATATCTCATTAATTTCAGATCAGGATGAGAAATTGATCGTGACCAGTTTGGGTCCAAATCCAAGGGGTTTCTACTCTCTACCCAGCATTAATTTTTTTTTAAAATATATACTTCCTTTAGAGTAAACAACCCTTTTGTTTTTATTTTTTTATTTTTTTATATATATAAATATAACAACAGTAGGAGTACTAAATGAAATCAAAGGTTGGAACAGAGAGAGATTCCTTTCACAAAATAAATAAACAAATGATGTTCTGTAATAAGAAAATTCAACATTCACAGCGATGATGCATCCCTTCGGCCTAAAATAAAATATTCTATGTACCTTATTACATGGGATGTTACCGTTAATCAGACTAAGCTTGACTCACCACCGCCATGGAACAGGGGAGGTAGACAGCTTTCTTTTTTAGGGAAGCTCTCTCTCTCGTCCTTCTAGAGAGAGAGAGAACTACATTTCTGTGTGTTTCTGGGCTGCGAAGCAGTAGCGAAACAGGAAACACGATTCGAGTATTTATCAGTAACTCTATTAGTCAACAGTGAATACTGTATAGCCGTTTTGTGTAAAAAGCTTTTAAGTTTCGGCCGTTAAAAGGAAAACCATATAAACAAAGACGAAGACAAACAAGAAAGCATGGTAGTGTGGTGTTGGAATGCAAGACTTTGCAGTTAGTTGTACTAAAAAATAAAACCCACCCAACTTGAACTAAGGCAATAACCTTCTCACCCCCTGGATTCCCTCATTTTTTCCATTATGCCCCTCCAGTCCACCCTCAAAGCAAGGGTCTCAACTTTCTCTCTCTTGCTCTCTCCCCTCCCCCTCCCCCTCCCCCTTCTCCTCTTCTCACTCCTCCCGTTAAAAGTCTGACCTTTGAAAACAAAACAAAGGCCATGTTTAGAGAGAAAGATCGTCGTGTCTCTAAGAGCGAGGCCGAGTCTGAGAGGTCTCTAAACCAAGAGAACCCAGGAGAGAAAATGAGTGGTTTGTCTCGAAAGGGAATTGATTTTCTCAGAGAATCAAAGATGGGTTTTGATGGGTTTGGCTTAAAACCCCAAGAACTTACTCTCAGCTACCTCTGTGAAAACAACCACAATAATCCGAAACTGGGTTTCTCTCTCAAGGGAAAAGAAGTAATCTTTTCAGATAATTCAAACCAGGATGAGAAATGGGTTGAGAGGGATTTCTTGAATCTGAGCGAAACCAAATCTAATTCTTCTTCCAAGCGACAAGTTCCCCGTGAAGAAGATGGAGATGAAGTTGAAGAGAATTCCTCAAGAGACAAGAAACCAAAGCTAGAGAGTACTTTAAATCTTTCCCTAGCCCTGCCTGATGTCTCTCTCTCTCTAACTGCATCAGATGCATTGCAAAATGTTGATCCTTTGATTGAGCGAAATCGACATGGGTTCTTGCATGCGGGCAGCGGCAGCAGCAACACAATCAAACAACAACACACAAACGACATGTTCTAATGATTTCACTGCCGCTTCACTTTCATATTCATATTCACATCCCTTTTCACATAACCCTAGTTGTTCTATGACTCGCAATTCAACTGAGAATTACGAGTATTCTGTAGGGAGAGATGATCAAATTTGGTGTGGAGGGGAAGGGACTAATGGATCGGTTCATAGCCGGTTTAGGCCTATTGGAGACGGGATTGTTGCTTTGAACAATAACAATCATGGTGGTGGCGGCTCTGTGATGCAAGGTAATCGTGCAACGAATAAGGACTCGTGCAATAATAGTCTCTATAAGACTACTAGTTCTGATAATCTCTCGTTTTTTCCATCTGAATTGCCTGCTAGGCCTCGCTTAGATGCTTGTTCAGGTGATTCTAGGAGAAGGGATTCGGAGAATTTGAGAGGTTTGGAGAGTGGAGATGGCGAAGGTAGAGCAAAAAAGCTTTCTAGACCGGGGAGAATTCTTCGTGAGATTGTTTCTCAGACTATACCTGTTATGGCTCAGAACATTCAAGAGGTAGCCGAAGAAACATTGGAATCCACCAAGGAGTACTTGAAGAATCTTATTGCCATGCCAGAAAAGAGAGACGAGTTAGTTGGCCTTCAAAACTTGCTTGAAAGAAGGTCTGATCTTACCAAGGAGACTCTCTTAAAGTGCCAAAAGGACCAGTTGGAAATTTTAGTTGCAGTCAAAATGGGGCATGGAAGTTTTGTTTCTGGGAAAGTTCGGCTTCCTACAAACGAGTTGGTGGAGATTTTCTTGTTTTTGAGGTGTAGGAATCTGAATTGCAAGAACATACTGCCTGTGGATGATTGTGACTGTAAGTTCTGTTCAGGGAATAAGGGATTCTGCAGCTCATGTATGTGCCCTGTCTGTATGAATTTTGACTGTGCTAGCAATACTTGCAGTTGGGTTGGTTGTGATGTTTGCTCTCATTGGTGTCATGCTGCCTGTGGCATACAAAGGAATCTCATTAGACCTGGTCCTAGCTTGAAGGGTCCATCAGGGACTAGTGAGATGCAATTTCACTGCATTGGATGCAATCATGCTTCGGAGATGTTTGGTTTTGTCAAGGATGTGTTTGTGTGCTGTGCAAAGGATTGGGGACTAGAAACTCTGATAAAGGAGCTTGATTGTGTTGCGAAGATTTTCAAGGGAAGTCAGGATTTCAAAGGGAAGGAGTTGAATACCAAAGCTGAGGACTTGCTTTCCAAGCTTGAAAGAAATATGCTATCTTCAAAAGATGCCTGTAACGCCATTATTCAGTTCTTTAACTGTAAGTTTTCTGACTATGAACTCCTGCTTTTTCTATGCAATTAATGCGCTATCTCTCATTAGTTGAATTGGTAGATGGTTGAACTGTCCAAGTGAATTTTTTGTTGAAAGTCTGAATTCTTTTGTCACAAGGCTGTCGTTTGAAGCCTGAAAGAATTTATAGAAAAAAGAAAAGAAAAGATTTCTCTGTATGAACAGAGCTTCGTTGATTAAAGTTTGCATGTTCTTTTCTGGTCACTGATGTTATTTCTTTTAAGCTGTAACCTTTATTTTTTTCTCCAAATAATTTTTCTTAGATAAATAAATTAATCTGTTGGAGCTCAAATAAATCCCAACAAGGGTTGAGCCAAAGTTTATTGAAGGTGATGAGATAAGTTGTGTTTAAAAGAATCATCCACAAATTATTTAAATGGAGGAAGATAGTATAGGTCATTTTATATTTATCTGTGTGAATAATTCTGCCGGTTTCTGCACCCTAAACAATTATTTTATAGTAACTATGCTGAGTGTTTGGCATGGCTGGTGACCTTATGATGGTTTTCTTCTAAGGTGACCTTATGATAGTTTTCTTCTAAGCTCTGAGCCTTTTGACGGTTTTCTTCTAAGCTTTGACTCTTAAAGATGGGACCGAGGGTATTGAATCTAAGTTTAGATCATAAAAGACTCAGAAAGTGTAATCAAAACATAATGACTCTGAATGAGTTAAAAGCTAGGGGTGCAAAAAGATTTTTCTATTTGTATATTTTTATGCTCAAATTCTGCTCAAGCCCAAGTCTAGCATGAGACATTTATCTGAGCTCAGCTCCAATAAATTTTAAGAAGGCTTTGTTTTGGTTTGAGATCCAATTGTCATGTAAAGAGGAGAAGCCTAAGCACACAGATAACTATGTCACACAAGAAACTTGGTTAATTCAGTATTGGAAGCCAAGCTTGAATGCCAATCTGAAAATTGTGCTGTTCTTTTTTTGGCTGCAACTGAATGAATTTGTTTGGAGGTTTGATAAAAATCTCTTTTAGGTTCGTTTAATTTTATTATTGCTTACGTGGGAGCATAATCTGAGAGGGCTCTAAGATAAATTCAAACATGTTTGATATCATTTTTGAATAGCTCAATAGATCATATTTAGGCTTGTGAACAGTCATTATTGGTGTAACATGTTCTTTAAGCCTTTTGACGGTGCTGGAAATTTGATGGTTTCATTTCTGATCAATGGTGGCTGTCAATGGACCTGAGGTATATATGATGGACTCTTGGGACTTGAGTTTGGTTATATTGGATTAGAAAATCAGTTTGAAGTGGTTGAGCTTGTTTGCAATCCTTTTCACTGGAAGGTGTTCTTCATCAGTCTGTTTACTTGATTATTTTAGATTTTTGTAGAAGAAAATTTTAGATGATGCAGATAGAAACAAAGCTACTAGATCTTTTTTGAAACCAGTAATGCAGACATGCCTGCCACCTGCACCACAGATCATGACTAAGGGTTTCCGGAGAAGAATGTGATATTGAAAAAAAATTACTATGCATTTGAGACACCGGGCTATAGAGAGAGGTAGAACAACATTCATTCAGTGTGTTAAGGATTGCATTAGTTTGCCTTTTAGTGAGAGTATTCAGGCTACAGATGATAGACCGGATAATCCTTCAAAATGTCTTTGCATCAAATAATTGTTGAAGGTTTACTTGGTCCTTCCATGCATATTACTATTAGCAAACAACTTGAGGAACAACATTAACTGCACTTCCAACAGCCTTTTTTCCTGTATGAATTATCTAAATCTGTAATTTGTCTGAAATGTTTAGTTTGTAAAAACTTGATTTACAAAATGGCCTAGGTTATTTCTTATATACGGGTGATTACATGCAATAGTTAACCATCTAAAAGCAGTTCATTTCAAACACAAGTTCTCAGTTCTTGAGCTTTGCAGCTTTGAGCAGCAACAAAGGTCTAGGTCATGCAGTATGTGTGCTTATCCATTCAAAAATATGTAGTGGTAGAGAAATTTGAATACAAGTAACTTGCCTAATAGTATGCCTTCTGATGCGGGATTGATGGCCATGATGTACTGCCCTTTTTTGTTTTTCTGAACCTCGATGGAGCAAGTCAAATGTTCATGTGATTTTCCGCACCTCTCTTGTGCTTGATTTTGTTTCCCATAACCAGGAAATGTCATCTCCTTGACTTCTTGCGCTGGACTGTAATATAATTGGGATTTTAGCATGTTTGTTCAACGTTTATTTCCTGATTGTATGTTAAAGGAAAAATTCAAAAAAAAAAGGAAAGAAAAGTTCCTTATTTTATGGCATGAATCAACATTTGCTATCTCTTGATTGTGAACTTCAACTTCTTTAATTTTGATGGTTATTTATTTAGTTATTTCTTCACAAATTCAGATTGTATAATGTATCTTCTTTGGGGATTTTAGATGCAGATAGTATGTCAGATTTTCCTGCATCTGGTGTTTCTGTGAAAGAATTGATGCCAACAGAAGCTAGCCTTAGAAAAGATGCAGTTCCCATGCTGTCAGCACCTTCTCTTCCTCCAAAATATACCGTTTACAACATGGGCTCTTCAAGTGGAAGACGCGATTCACTACCAAATGATCTCTACCGAACTGACCTCAAAGCTGCCCTCCTTGATGACCTAAAAAGTGGAAGTGAGTTTAAGTTTGGGAAGTTACCGAAGAATGATGGATTTGATAGCTTAGAAAGCATCGTGCGGATCAAAGAAGCAGAAGCTAGAATGTTCCAGAGCAAGGCAGAGGAGGCACGGAGGGAGGCCGAAGGTTTCAGGCAGATGATTCGGGCAAAGTCCGATAAGCTAGATGAAGAGTATGCAGGGAAGCTGGCAAAACTGAGTTTGCAAGAGACGGAAGAAAGACGAAGGAAGAAACTGGAAGAACTGAAGGCTTTGGAGAATACACACTGTGATTACAATAACATGAAGCTGAGAATGCAAGCAGAGATTGCTGGTTTAGTGGAGAGAATGGAAGCCACAAAGCAACAGTGGGTGTAATCTATTCCTTTTATTTTCATAATTTTGCTTACAGATTATGCTTAATCGTGTGCAATTGTCTTATAGATCTTTGCCATTTTGGGCTTGAAATGTTTGTCCTCCAAATGGAAAATGCAAACAAGGAACAGAAACAGCGAGATTTTATCTTATAGTATTTTTCAGGTTGTTTGATCCTGTTAGATCTCTTTGGTGGCTCTCTAATGTTAGTCTTTATTTTTGTATTGCTATTTGTTTTATTTGATATAATTTATAAAATTATTTTTTTCAATGTCATCCTTTTTATCTATTAAATTTGATCCTTATAATTTTAATAAACTCGAAAAAAAATTAAAAAATTAAAAAGTTATTTTACAGCTTGGTATAGCCAAATACTGGAAATAATTTCAAGGTTATTTTTGATGATAGTATCAAGCATCATAAAATAATATATTTTTATAAAAAATTTATTTTTCAAACAGAAATTATTTTTCAGAAAATAAATGAGATATATCTTTGTCTATATCATTTGATTTATCGATAGTTGATTAATAAATTATAATTGTCAAAGTTAATTTTGTTTTTGTGAGAGTGTGGGGGGAGATTGTGAAATATATTGTTCGCACTAGCTGAGATTTGTACTGTATAATCTATATGATTCTACGGATAGTATATAAAATGTATTTCGTGTGATGAAAACACGAACAGCACCATTGCACATCGTATGATGGTGGGGCCATTGAACGATCATGCCCAGAAAGGAATGGTGATGCTGCTGCGACTTTACCGGTTATTGCGGGTTGCGGTAACAAGTACACGAACCATTGATTCCCAGTTTTTACTTTTGACATTAAAAATTTCAATGGGCCTCCACGTCCTCTAGTGGTACTGGTACCAAATGCTCATTTGAAAAGAAGTGCTTCCAAGGTGGAATCCATTGTCAATGCCGTGGGGACCACGATGGTGCATGTGTAATTATTGGCTCATAAAAACTATTAATAATTAAAAAGTCCCTCTTGGCTGAGGCCTAGGCCGGCGAAATCTGATGCTTCCAGCAAGGAGAAATATGGGCAGAAATTTGTTCTCTTCTATCCTCGTGGTTTAAAACTTTCCAATGATGCCCTTATAGCTCCTAAAACATTTCAATTTTCCCTTGACTAAATTTCTTCGTGTTTTTATCTTGTTATTTGAATCTCACATTTGCCTCTCAAGTCCCCGTAAATGTTCATAAAGTCTCTTAAGAACAACAATAGAAAGCTAAAGAAACTCTAAAAACCAGATTAAAAGGCTGGCTATTTAATGGATAGGGGTAACATTGGAACTTTTGGAAGACAATAAGGATAACATCGAGAAATATAAAAATACAAGGATAGAAGAGGAGCATCTGTGAATCATTAGGAGCAAAAATGAAGTTTACCCTTGTTTAATTCCTCATTTGAGGCAACCAACCGAACCTCTAAAGCATCAAGCATGAAAAAGAACAGCCGCCTTGAAAGGTGTTCCGAAATGATAAGGATCAATTTTATTTTTTAAGAATCAAGAAGCCGAAACTTGTATTTCGTTTTCTTCCTACGACCCAGCAAAATTATTTAATTCCTGCGGAATTTTGTTGAGGACGTTGCGATGGGCACACAGAGAGCCTTGGTTTGTTAGCACAGGGAAAAAAAACAGATCATCAGAAGTTAAATATTAAATGAATCCTGCTTTTGAAGGTTAAAACAAAGTTTGATGAACTTATTTTTTTATTTTTCCCATCCAAAGTTAACTCGGAAGAATAGTGTTAAAGCCATTACCCAGCAACGGAATCCACGAAACATGTACTTTTTGCTGAAAAATTTGTTGGCGATGCAACATTTTGGGTGGTCGGAATAGAGGCATGGTGCCATGGGGAAAAGCCGATGGAAGATGGTCCCCCGCAAAGTTTCCTGGCTCTGTTCAATTCTTCGCTTTGTCACTGGAATTTGAATTTATTAGGTTAACGGTTATGTGATAAGACAGGGAATCGTGCTGTTAAGACTCATTGTTATTTATCTTCCATTCCGTTCAATAAACCAAGATAAAACGGCGTCGTTTGTATCTCGGTTTTAATTTCGGTTAGTTCCGGAAATTCCGGCCGGAACGCCTCGGAATCATTCCGAGCGTTCCGTTTCGGCCAAAAAATCATTCTCAAGAATTTTAATTATATTTATTAAATTAATATTTTCTTTTTTTTATTTATACATAAAATTCACTGAGCCTAAGAACAGACCCAGTGAGCATGTTTAATATTGACTTCCTGATTTATATTTATAGAGAAAACCCTTTGCCTGGAATCCTATTTAGCCGATGTGGGATAGATTTGAAAATTTAAAGCCACATATTCTAAGGATATTGCACAATCTAGCGATGTGAGATAGAATTGATTTGTCCAGCTGGACAAATCAATTGTAACTTTAACTTTGTAAGTTGTAACCGTAAGCTTTTATATATATATATATATATATATATATATATATATATATAATTAAAAATAAAAATATATATATTTTAAAAAAAATTGTTGCGTCAACTTTGATTTTATAAAAAATAAAAATTATATTTTGTTTTTTAATATTTTTCACACATATATATATATATATAATTAATTAATTATATATCAACATTACAACCCCGAAACGGCACACCGGAACGCTCCGAAATCGGAACGTTCCGTGCTAATAGAAAAATCAGAACGGTATTGACAACTATGGTTAAGAAGACTTGAAACATGTAGTGTTTTTCACTGTGTTCAAAAGAGTTTTTGGAAAAAAAAATTATTTTATTTTATATTTTAAATTAAAAATTTAATGTTTTAGATCATTTTTCATTTAATAATATCAAAAAATAATTTTTTTTATTTTAATATATTTCTAAATAAAAAATATTTTAAAAAATAATCTAAAACACACTACCCAAAAGCTGCATATATATAAGAAAAAGACGGCTTATTAGAGATAAAAAGAAGTTAACCTCAACGGACGGGTTGGCCTAAGGTTGAGGAGATGTGTTCATGTCCTTTACTTTTTTTTATTATTATTAAAAATAAATAAATTTATTAAATTCTTTAAGCATACCATATTAATATATGAATTATTATTAAAATTATTCAAGGAGAGATTTGATCTTGATTGACATATAACCTAGTCTGAAAATACCCTAACAATAAAAAAAAAATAAGTTGCTTCAAAAATGCCTCTATATGAAATCAATAAAATCTTTTAGCTTGGAAATTTAATTTCAAGGACATTTTTTATTTCAACTAATAAAAAACATGCGGTTAATTAAGCTAGTCATTAATATCAGTGTAGACTAGGTTGTTGCCTTAAAACATCATAAACAAATTGTGGCCTCATATCGATTAGAAAAAATAATGTCATTTCAGAAATTATTTTTGAGTGTTTAAAAATTAATAAATATATTTACAAATAACGCGCTATAAATACCATTTTATTATTCTGTAAACTTAAAAATAATCCAATAGAAGAATAATCACTGAAAAAACAATCGATTGGTAGGTTTCATCTTCAGCATAATCTGATTAGGAGCCCATGATAAAGGCACATAAAGCCCAACAAGGGACTGTTCATTTATAACTCGTCTGTAATGAAAGGAACAAACAACTTCCAATAGACATGGCCACGTGGGCCGAGATTCCGAAATTATCAATACACCCCCATCACTTGCTTGCTTTCAACGAATCAAGATATAAAATCAATATATCCATACCCACACACAGAAAAAAAAAAAGAAAAAAAAGATCACAAACCTTCAAAAAAAAAAAAAAGGTAAAAGATCGCAAGTGGTAGAGTAGAAAAGTCAAACATAACGGGCAAGACCAACCGTGAGATCAACGAAGATGCCATAGAGAAGGACAAAGAGTCCGATGAAGTTAATCAAACGAGACTCCCTGTGATGCTTTAAGTTGAGGAACGTAGCTTTCTCCATCAGCCCAGTCAGGGCTGCGCATATCGCCATGTATAGCAGTGCCCTCCCACCGAACACGTGCCACGGAAGCATGCGAGCCCTTGTACTTGGCGCAGCTCTTGGAAACATGAACGCGAAGAATCCCAGAACCCACTGCATCAAGATAGATTTATTTCGTGCAGGAACTCAATTGATCATTCATGAAAAAGCTAAGTTCAGTCCCTATATTTCTTAAAATTGCAACATGTTCCCTTTTATCAAACTATAAGGGGTTTACGCACCTGGAGGCAAAATAAGCAGAAGGTGGCCAGGCCAATCCATGAATGCAAGCTATAAACATCCTCGGCATGGATCATGTCGTGGTACTTGAAAGCAGCACAGATGCCAATAACACCAACGACTATGGCGATCAGATGAAGTAACATGTGGACAGATTTCCTCACGACCCTTTGCGATAATACTGTTTTGTATGCCATCATTGCTGCTCACATCACCGACATATATTTATATAAGAGATTAAGGAGCTGTGAGAGGTAATTGCAAGGATGAGAAAGCAGAAAATTACTATATATGCGCGCGTAAGAATCCCGATGAGGCCTGGGTTTTATATCAGCAATATTTAGTTTTTTTAATTAATTGGATTGTTAGTTGTTGCTTGGAACTTAATTCTGGGTTCAAAATGCACTGATAATTAAAAAACAAAAATAGCCATTAATTCCAGCATCAGGTTGCAAATACCTGGAAAAATTCTTGCTTGTTGATTGTTAGGAATGGTTTTGGGGAGAGTTAAAATCACATACCTTGACCAACAAGAAATATGAATCCACAGAGCATGAGGAATGGATGAACCTGCATGCCATAATTAAAAACGTCACCCGTATTAAAAAAAAACAACACCAGTTGAATTGTAATTGTTATTGTCACAGAGGGTGAGGAGAATTTACTTACGTTGAAAACACGATCAGGATTGTCAGAATGATACTCGATACCCCCACGATAATGCAATAACCAGACCAGCATGAGAATGAAAGCCAAGATGCCAAACAGGTGTGCAGCTACGGTTAGACGGGAGGCTGATTGCCCGTAAATAGGCCTGCCGGAATCCATTGTTGGATGGAAGGGAGAGGTGTTGTGAGCCAAAATTTACCGAGTTCTTCCTATAAATCTCTCTTAAAATATATAATGGCATCCATGGTTCATGGGATTGCTTGTCTAGTTGGGTTTGGTATATATTACATGAGAAACTTTGTCACTTTTTGTGAGAGAAGATGAACTTTGTCACTTTTTGTGAGAGAAGATGATGCCTTTGTCTTAAGGAAAGCATCATCACTACAAAGTATGGCAGCTCTATTTGTATGCCAATCTAGAGCATGATAAAATGGTTGCTTGTCTTGACGAACCAATTTTATTAACACTTATACTGTTAAGTAAAAGTTCATCACTTAAATTGTTTAATTATTACAAAGAAATTAATCCGAGCATAATCGACTGCAGCTTTTAAAAGTAGGAGATTTTCTAAAGAAACGAATCACACAAAGTGTAATTAAGGGGCCCGTTCAAAAAATAAAGTGTTCGGATGTGTAGAGAAGATATGTCATAATATAATATAAAGAAGTCATTAGAAAAGAATGTAACACGGTTATTATATATCCAAGAGCATGGTTTTAATAGAAATATTTTTTTTATTATAAGTTTGTGTCTTTTTATAGATACATATATGTGTTATTTACTCATGATTAATAGTTTTATATTAATTAACTTATGTAAATACTATCTTTACTATATTCGACATATTATTAGATAATATATAATTCTAGGTATTGAGTTATAGAATATTTTATGTATGATAAAATCATGACTGTTGTCGCACCCTCCGTGAGAGCGCGGCGTCACGACGGCTCTCCCCTGTGAGTCGGGGAATTCATGTTGGGTTTTATCTTTATTTTCGTGGAAAAAAAAAGAGTCGCCACCTATTATTATGGTTACTAGGAAACCTAAAACTGGTCTTTCAGAGATTTTAAGGCAAGAGAACTGGTTGCGTAAATGGAAAGGTTTTAGCACCCCTAGTATGTCGTACCTAAGGTAAGTTGCTTGGTGTTTTGGTTTGTCTTATGATTGCTATGATATTGATCTTTTAAAAATATATTGGTTAAATGATGATGACATATTATTCCCGTCAAAAATATTTTGGATATTTACCACTTTAAGGTTTTTTTATTCATATATTTACGGTGAATAACAACAAATTATCCCCACTAATATTTTGGATAATAACATCTTTTAGGATTTCTTTACCCTAAAAATCAACAGTGAATACTAACGAATTATTCCCGCCAATATTTTGGATATTAACTCCTTTAGGATTTATTTATCCAAAGATCAACAGTGAATAATAAATAATTATCCCCGAAATTATTTTGGATATTAACTCCCTTTAGGATTTCTTTATCTAAATATTAACAATGAATAATGTGAATCCCCTAAGAATAATATTTTGATATTTTTGGAATATTGGCCAATATCCCTTTGGATTTTACAAACATGTTGTACAATCCAAAAATGCAAGAAAACAAAGTTTTTGTGTTTACAAAATTCATGCTAAAACATATTTTTTCTTTAAACTCTGAAATAATATTTTTTTTACAAAAGGAATTTTCAAAATATGTTAGTGTATTGGTCGTATGCATGAAAACAACATATTTTTGTCTTTTTTTAAATATATTTTTTAATGCAAATTTTGTATATTTGTTTGTATTTTTAATTTTTATTTTTTCCTTGGTGGGCTAGCTATCAGCCCACTTATCTTGGGTTAGGCTTCCAGCCCAAACGGTTGGGCTGGAAGCCTGCCTTCTTAAAGTGGTCAAGCCGAGCACAAAGCTGGCCAGCCCTGCAGGGAGTGAATTAATTCACTCCCCGCATGCAACGATGATGCTACAATGAAAATGGAGGATTTTCGAGTGTGATGAATGACATACCTATTAATACCGTTGGGTAAAGTCGATCGAGGTGATTCTTCCCGTTGTGGTGGCGTCAGAAATGATGACCTGTGGTGGTCGGACATAGCTTTGAAAGCTGACGAGATTCGTTGCTGTCAACTAGGGTTGTTGCTCTGCTGCCTCGCCGGAGGAGGTGGCTGGGTTGCTGGCGTGGAGGTGGAGATGATGGTGATGACGAGGTGGTGTTGAAGGGGTCTGAGATGGTGCTATCTTTGTTGACCGAGAGGGGGAGAGAGAGAATGATAGCTGCAAATTTTTAGAGAGAGAGTGAGCTGAACGAGAGAGACGAAGCGGCGAGCAGACAATTGTCGCAGCAGTGCACGGGGAGAAGTGGGGAGTGGCGGTGGTCGCGTGCGTGGATGATTTTTGGTCTGCAAATTTTTGTTGTGTATTCATCTTCTACAAAAATTTTTCAACCTCCTCTTTGCTCTTTTCTTCTCCTCTCTACTCTTTTTTTTCTCATTTGTTCCCCTTTCTCTGCTCCTCCAATGCCTCCTTGTTCTCTGTTATTTTTTCCCTCTCTTCTTCTTGTCTCCTTCTGCATGTTATTTATAGCAGGGGACGACAACCCTTCAGCTGCCCATGGCGTGCAGCGAGGGGTTGTTGCCTCTGCATTGCCCAGTAGCTGCAATGGTGTGCCTGACACTGTTCAGGTGACTAAAAAGTGCAGGCATGCCAGCAAATGATGGGAAGATAAAAATACAATTTGGTCCCTCGATTTACAACTGCTCTAATTGCATACTCAATTAGTTTTGAATTTTTAATTTTATGCAACTGTATCCCTGTTAGAATTTCTAGAGCAACCTTAGCTTTGCGCGCCTTTTTTATTTTGTTCCTTGGTTTCTAATTTGCGCAATTTAACCCCTGATTGACCATTAGACTCTCAATTCGTTCAATTTGACCCCCGATTTCGCATAAGTGGCTTGAAAAAATTCAAATCGGTCTCCAAAAATTCCAATATCATCAATTGAACCTGAATTAAATTCAAGAACTTTGATTTCTCATTGACTAAGCCCTTAATAAAATTAATTTGACCAATTTAAAGTATAATTAAAGTCCTTGTACTTAATTAAATCCTTCAATTGGACCCTAAATTAATTCTCAAACATAATTACACTTTTAAATTGGTCAAATATAATTATATCTTTTGACTTAATTTTTACAGAGATTTATCCGATAATAAATTACTTTAGCCTTGACTCCGTGCTTTCCTTCATTTTCTGGGCACAAAAGAGATATGGTTGAGCTCTCGAAAACGTCTAAAATTTTCACCTTGATTTTCCTACCGACACTAGCCTCTTTTATTTTTTTTTTTATTATTTTTGGATAAACTTGGAGAATAACTCAAAATTGGGTTATGACAACTATTCCCATGATAATCTACTTTACCACAATTGAGACTGCAATTTAATTAAAACCATGTTCTAGAAAAAGTATGAGCACTTACACAATGATTACAACCGGATATTTTACCATGTATTGCTCCTTCACTTGATGAAGTGGCGCATATGACTGGTATAATGTGTTCATCCACCTAATTTAATTTAATTTAGTTTAGTTTAATTATGCGGAAAGATATTGAGAATCATGAAATGTTTATAAATACTTTCTAATTCATAGTTTCCATAGCCATTCGCGTTGCCTTTAGAGAATAACAGGGTACAGTAATTGAAATATTTATATAATGGGTTGTTTGTTTCTCGTAAAATGTTACTGTGGATGCAAAGTCTTTTGTAGATAGATTTTTTATAAAAACAATTTTTCATGTTTGGCTTGAAAGATGTTTGTACTTGAAATTATATTATATATAAAATGTGTTTTTTAATGATAATAGTGATATGAAGGTGGAGTGGGGGCTGAAAAGTGGTGATCAAGGTTGTCAAAATTGGTGATAAAGTTTGTCATGACACGACATAAAAGATGCTTCTGAAACTTGGATTGTAAAATCATACTTGAAATTTTTCTATACAAAATCATAAAATCACAGCTTAAAATCATGTAGGTAGAAAAATTATAAAATCATAAGTAAAATATTTTTGAATAAAATACAATTATGACCAATTGGCCATAAAACTTCATTAGTTAAGGTTCATACATGATTTAAAATAACTTAAAAATACATTACAAAACAATTGTGTCCATAGAATTTCATTAGGTAAAAACTAACAAAGTTTAAAATTAAATATTCAACTGGCATGCAATGTAAACTAAAATCAACCTCATTTTTCATCTCCCTCGCTATTTTCTAAGACTTGCATCAATAGCATCACTATTGAAATGATTATTAGTACTACCATTAGTATTAACATCGATATTGTCAGTATTAGCTCGAACTCCAACAAATTATTTTGATATCAACAAATGAAAATGATCTAAAAACACACAATTTTTTTTAATTTAAAGTACAAAATAAAAATAAAAAAATTTAGTTTTTTTCAAAAAATCTAAGTATAAATTTTTAAAGTTAATATTTAAATCAATACATGAAAATCAAGAAATTTTTATTTTCTAAAAAATAGTCTATACATGCATTTAAAAATTTTTTGATTTTCAAACCCATAACAATGATTTTTTCAAACCATTTAAACCATATCAATGAATTACACCATGGGGGGAGCTAGTTGGCGCAGAGGCTAAAGGCTAGTTGGCAGACGCAAAACATGAATTACTAGGTATCGTAAAATCTGGTCCGATTTTACAATTCGGACTGATTTTCATGATTTTGTTCTGATTTTAATGAGGGTTTGAATTTTTCTACTCAATTTGACTAATTTTATTCTTTTGTCTTGTCAAAATCACATAATTTTGTGAATCAACTCATAATTTTAACAAGAATGGTGGTGACAAGTTGTGGTGGTGGTAATCGAAAATAGAGTAGCGAGACTTTGACAGTGTTTAGATTAGTTGGATGATACTATAAATAGATTACTATTCATAAAATATCTTTCAAAACTTCATGAATTGAAAATATTTTCTAGTAAATAAACTAACTTTAAAGATTGATTAAAAAATACATTATATAGAATAATTTTCCTATAAATGTTTGTTTTACAGGAAATAAATATAGTTAAAATATTTTTTAGAAAACAAATGCAAAAAAAAATATATATATATTTTTCATAAAATGTTTGACACAAAACAAACCACCCTGAAAGATGCTAATTCTTGATCTAAAGTCTTAACTCAATGATATCCATGTATGATGAGCAAAAAAACGAGTTAAAATTGAGTGCAATAATTGATTTTCTGTACCAAATTAGATGGTTTATTTGATAAATTTGACTTTCTCCATCTTGTAGTAAAGGGTGATTAGTTTTCTATGTTTTTTGATAACTAGTTATTAAACTAGATTGGTAGTTTTTCTGTTGCCGTCTGCCAAATTATTATTTTTTTTAAATTTAAAAAAAAATCATGAGATGATTATAGTTTTTTAAGAAATAAAAGAAACTTGATAATTAGGTTAAATCTTGATTAATCTGATAATATAATATAAAAAAATTAAAGCAACAACAAAAACAATTGCTAGAGGTAAAAAAACAGATGATGTTATTCATCGATGAAAAGCTAAGAGACAAGTATAGATCAAAATATTCAATATTACAAAACAAGTCATTCACCTTACTTGATTCCTGGATCCATAACCGGCACATAAGCATGGTCTCCCTTCAAGATTCCACACCTATGTAAATTCAAACTTATACACAAATTTATCATTTATATTCAGAGTTCAACGCAACATAAATAACAAAATAAACTTTATAATATAATTTGATTCTCTTAATACAAGAGTTGATTACACCTTCTTATAATTGTGGAGCACTAACTAAACATAAGAATAAAAGTGTTGATTACAACCAAAATAGCAAGTTCTAAGAGTGCAACAAAAATGACCTACTAATAAGCTATGAGCCTGAAAATAATAAATAATGAGTGGGTGAGTTCAACAATTTAGTGAGAAAGATAACATCCAATATACACATACGAGATAATACAACAATGAGAAATATATTATCGAATCGGCTTGAAGTTCTTACAAGAAGGTTTCTCAAATAGGTCATAACAAGAATGTATAAGGTAAAGCTTGTCAAAAAATTAGAATGCAATGAGCATGAGGCTCCGTACTGTGAGATGATCAATCCATACAAGTTGGTGACTCCCCCGACCAACTAGGGTTTCAGATACGATGTGCACAAAGATTAACATTACCCTATTAGCATGGGTGTTCTGATTCGCATACTGTAGGTTTATATCATAATCAAACATGCATATTCATATCTCAAAGCTTAACTCATGACATCAATCAAATGATGAGCTATTAATTCATAAACATATATTGGCTCATATTAAGAATGTATATTCAACAATTGATTATGCTTTATCGTAACAAATAGTAATCAATGTATAAATTATCAAGAATCATAATCCAATTCGTACTAGCAATTCAAATATTTATATTATTTTTCCATGCATATCAAGTATTATCCACTCACTTGACTCAAAAGCGAATAGAATTCAAAAGTGGAATGCTAATAGAATCTTACTAACATCCCGTAGGTAGAATATCAAGATTATCTGAATATATCAAAGAAGACATACTCAAAAATAACTCAAAATAAGTAAAATCTCTTTAATAAATGTATCTAAGAGTTCAACTCATAATCCTATGTGTTTTGTAAATCACACTATCCATTTTTCATAAAAACCTAAAAACAAAAGTTTCTTCTGAAATATAATTCAAATACGAAAATTCATAAAATTGATAATGATTCATCAAATAACCTCCATTATCCACCATAACCAATATGAAAAACTAATATTTCATCTAGGGACCCTTATGTAATTTTCTTATATTTTTAAGGTCAAATTGTAGTTTTATCAAATTGAGTGACTAATTGAACTCCTCATAAATTCATAACTATACTGAAAATTTTGCTCATAATTCATCCTCAATTCTGTCCAGAATCTTGAATTTTATTTTAGGGACCAAACTGTAATTTTTTTCCAAAGTTTGAGGCCAAGACTGTAATTTTCACAAATGAGGGACCAAAATGAAATTTCATCATCTTCAACCTCCAGCCTAGAATTCCAGCAAGGTTTTTTCACCATTTCTCAGCATTATTTTACACCAAACATATCAATTAACTTCAAAATCATTTACAATCAAACCAATTAAACCATTACCCTACACATTCAACCCTATCAAAACCAACTAAAATCTTCAAACCCTAACCATCAATACAAGCAAAAATCTTAACTAATAACAACATTTAGACATATTAAAACATATACATTACCCTTAATGACTTATTTCTCCTCCTTCTTTTCTCCTTTCCCTCTTTTCTCTTCTTCTTCTTCTTTCTTTCTCTCTTCCCTGTTTCTCTCTCAAATTTTCAGATTAAACTTCTTCTTTTTTCTATTTATATTTACAAGTTTGTCAATTACTACAATACCCTTTATTCATTTTCACCTAATTCTAAGACACCAAGGGCATCAATGCATTTTTCCTTTTTAATTTTCAAAACACTACAATTATGATATCTTTTTTTACCCAAACACCTTGAAAGATATTATATAAATATGCTTTTTAAATTATTACATGACCTAAAAAAACTCATAATACTGAAACTCAAAATGAACTTGAAACTTAAAATCTTCCTAAGCTCGAATCTATTCTATAAAGCACTTCAAAGACAAAAATATATATATAATTTGACATAAAAATCATCTATTTTGACAATCATAATTGTCATAACAATAACTTTCTCTCTATGCACTGAATTCAGTTGACTCGTCTCTCCTCCAACCAAAAACAAGAAGAAAAAAAATTGGTGTTGAAATTAATTTTTTCTGAAATTAAAAGGATTGATTACTGAATAGCTAAAAAATATAAGGGAATTAAAATGAACTTTTCAAATAAATTTCAATGTTGTCATTTATTTTAATTGTTTTTGCTACTAAATTTCCTTATCTTTCAATTAAACCTTCCCCATACAAATAATATAATTTGGTGCTAAAATGAGTTAAAAAAAACTATATTATGCAGAATAAAAAATTAAAAACCTCGGTATGTATGTATGCATATATATATATATATATATACACACACACACGCGCGCGCGCGCGCGCGCGCCAATGCCCCTGCGCCTCATCACGGGTGGGACCATATTTTTTTCAATGCAAAAAAATATTAACTATGTAAGAAATTTTTTATTATAATATAAATTTAGTTAAAATAATAAATTAATGCAAAATTTGTATCAAGTGCAAGTTTTCTATAAAATATATGAATTTTAAATCGATATAAATTTATTTGTTTAGTAGGTTTTCACAAAATAACCATCATAAAATTATCATCATCATCATTAAAAAAAAGCAAGAAGTTTCAAATATCTGAATTATTGAATTCATTGTATTAAGATTAATTTATTTTATAATTTAATTTAAATCAAACACAAAAAACAAAATATAAATTATAAAAATACTTGTAATAATCAAATAACAAAAATGAGAGGTTAATTTTCTATCCATAAAAAGACAAAAACATAAATTGAAAATCCATTCTTTTACCGTCATTATCATTGTTATAATAGTTAAAATTATTATTAGCATCACTTCCCAAACAATTAAAATCATTAAAATTGTTTCTGAAAAAATTAAAAAAAAAAAGCAAAACATTTTTACAAATAAAACAATTAAAAAATAATCACTAAAATTATCATTATTATCGCGCAAATAATAAAATCATAAAAATCATATGATCCAAAGAACATATAAAAAAATAACAGAAAACACAAAAAAACAAACAAAAAGGAAAAAGAGAGCAATATTAATTTTATAATGATCACCAACATAAATTAAAATTTCAGGATTGAACCGATTAAAACTAAAACCCCAATAAAAATTAAAAATAAAAACTAAAAGCATAGATGCATAAATACGGATAAAAAATAAATATTGTCAAAGAATGACAAAAAGGAAATTAAAGGAAATTAATATTAAAAAAAAAAAATCAAAGAATAAGAACTGAAAATAAAAAATAAAATATATAATTAATTCCAATCGAAGGATAAAATTAAAATAAATAAAATCTTGGTACCGAAACAAATAAAGCTATTTTTTTTTAAAAAAAATATAGTGTTATTTTGTTAAAATATTAAAAGAAATAAGACTAAAATGAACTAATGTATATGTCCTGTAGAAAATCCAAAAATACCCTCGATCCCGGTAGCTAAAACTTTTGATTTTGGGGACAAAATGGTCAACTGTAATAATGAATAGTGAACTGAATCTGGATGAACAGTAGAAATTTTCACAGTAAAAACACCGAGGCTTTTATATTATAGTTACTATTCTTAGGATTGTGGCACCAATGATAAATCTAGCAAATGTTTAAAAATTTTAGTCAACTTACAAGCACATGCAGCTTTGAAAGAATGATTCTTCCTTGATTGATAACTACGTAATACTAAGAATATATGCCCATCAAACTGGCATTAAAGGAATATAGTATGTTTAGGGTCCAACATTCTCCAAAAAATTAGCAATGAGGGTCCAAAATGAGCATGGGAATTTTGTCACGTTGCGATCCTGCAGTCATTTACTCTCTTTGCGTAAAAATTATATATATATACATATACACAGATCAATAATTGAAGCATTTATGCTCCCCCTAAGCCTAGCCTGAATTTAAAATACGAATTATTGCGCATCGGATCAAGAGCATATCTTTATATTAAAATCAAATCTTTTTTTTCCAACTTATAAAACATGAACTACCTACTTTTTTATATAAAAAAGTGATTTTCTTTCATAATTAAATACCATATTTTTATTTTTATGTTTATCTCACAGCCTTTCTTATAATATAATCTATTACTCTTATTGCTATATATATACAAACACAAATTCATTTATTTTTTTAAGAAAATAAAAAAAAATCCTAACAATCATTAAAGCATGTTTTTCTATTTATTTGAAAATTTTAATATTTGTTTTTTCATATTTTTAACAGTACTTGAGATATTTTGATTAATGTTTTTTTTCTCTTATTTGTTTCAGTTTATTTGTATGTTTCCTTTTCCTTTCATGTTCGAATAAAAAAAATGACCCATATCGAGGAAAAAATTAATATTTGTTTTTCAATGTCGCATCATGTCAGGATTATTCATTAAAAAATAGTTCAATTTCATGGATGTATTCCTTCAAATAAAATGATAGGTAAGTTTTATGAAATTGTTTAAAAATACATACTGGTTTTCTCTCGAGGACATGCATGCATGAGGTCGATAGCGAAGACAAGAGTGACAGGAAGAACAAAAACAGACAAAATGAGGGGTCTGGGGCTGGGCCGCAGGCCCACAGTGGGAATCGGATAAACATAAATAGTTAGTGACACGGCAATACATATCTGGACCCAGTCACCATGCAAAAAAAAAAGCGGCCAGCGACGACCCATACCCGTTTCGACACGTGTCAAAAAAATAGAAGTTCAATTTAGCCGAGGAAGAAGAGAGATTGCTTCGACAGACAGGCAAACATCCTCCCATTCCCGGAGAAAGAGATGCTAAGAAAGCAAGGTATTTTTTTATTTAATCTGTGGAGGCAAAGAACCGAAACTCTTGTCCCCCTTCCCCACCATATAATATTTTGATGTTACCAAACTGCCCTTCGTTACTTGATTAGTTTTACCAACACTAGGTACTACTTACTATAAGAGTACGTGTTTGAAACTGTCATCCAGTGTATTTTAAAATATATTTTACTTTAAAAATATTAAATTATTGTTAATTTTAAAAAAAAACAGGAAAAATAATTTAATATACTTTTTAAATAAAAATACTATGCATCACAAATATCACATTAAATACTAGTAATGTTATCTTGTTTGTTTTTTAAAAATTATTGAAGTCATTTTTTTTAATTAAAACATAGTTGAAATTTTACTTTTTATTAAACTTTCGTAATTTCAATTTTCATGACTACAACTAGTATATATCATTCAAGCATCCCCAGTCTCCTCAGATTATTTTGTTTTGATTCCAATGACTTGGTCGATCACTCTCGGCATGTAGGTTTGTGTGGTCAAATTTATTTTTTAAAGAGTTTTTTTTATTTAGAAATATATTAAAGTATTTTATTTTTAAAAAAAAATATTTTTAATATAAAAAATAAAATAAAAAATCATTTTTTATCAAAAATAATTTAAAACACAAAGTAACAAACAGTTACTCTATCAGCAAGAGTAATCGCGTGTTTGGCTGTCTCCTGAATAGTTGCCTTCTCGTGACCTCGCCTGTGATTTGGTTGGCCAGGACTGTTTACTTTCACTAAAGTAATAAACTTTGTTTAAATTAATTAATTAATTAATGATGTGTAGTTCAAGCAATTTATTGATAAATTTTCCAGCAACACGGCTAATAAAGTTGAGGCTTCATGTACAATTCCAACGGGGGCAAAATTCTGTTGGCTTGCGATGGGGAAAAGGGTCGGGGCAATGATATTCACCATGCAGAGTTTTATCTCGAATTCATTAATTTCAAGCTCAATTTACTATGATTATTTATCCTTCAACAATAGTGGTGAAGAAATTTTAAAAATACCCGAAATATATTTGTTAATGTATTAATAATTGTTTTTTTTATTTAGAAATATATTAAAATATTTTTTTTAAAAAAATGATTTTGATAAAATAAACTTTTACAAAAGTAACGGTCAAAATAATTTTGAGTTGATAATAGCCAAAACTGGATTGTGGAAAGACAGGTGGACTGTCGTGTCAAAGTTGATTTTTACAGGTGTGGACAATTAATGTGCCTTAAATTTTCCCATCGGCATTTTACCAACCAGTCCCTCCGTCCTTCCTTGACCATTTAACTGCCATTAACCATGCCTATATGTCCCAACTAGAACGGCAACTAGCTCTACTCTTTGGTCCAATCTGGACCCATTTAGTCAAGATCTGATATGATTGTGGATTGCCCATCATGGACGAAGGGCAATTATCAGCCGCTCACCTCCGCCGTTGGATGATGTAATTACACCTCAATTTTAGTTAATTATCACCTACAATTAACACAATGGCAAATGCCAGAGGAATCCCCCTTGGAGCGTTCATCTGCTTATAGCTGCTCGTGGCAGGATCAATGGCTGAGATTGGCAAACTCAGATTGATCTGGCTAGCTACAGACATTAACTTTTCTTACGTGCTCATATTGTAACTCACGTGCGTGCATGGTATGTATCTAAAAGAGCATTAGCATCATCCTCGATGCACCTAGGGATCAAAGATCAAATGAAGATCCCCTGTGTGCGTACTTTAGCACAGCATTTGTCTGTTTATCTAACATCAGCCCACTCGATAGGATTAGGAGACAGTACCGTTGAGTCCTTTCCAAGGGAGGTGCACATTTTCCAAGAAACAAATACAAAGTGTAAAAAATGTGATTTTCTTTTTACATAACAAAATTTGTTAAATGGTATTTTAGGAGAATTACACAGGTTTAAAAGGTACTTGGAAAATAGTGTCTTCGTGTTTCTACACGGCTATTATTTTAAATAGTGATTATTTAATTATGTTTTGAGATATATTTTTTTGTAAATTAATTAATCTAAATCAAAAGGTTAACCAGAATTTTAAAAAGATTTAATTGAAAAAAATATAAATACATTATAAAAAAAAAGATAAGGTGATGTGATGTAACAGATGAACGGAAAAATAAAAAGTAATTAGATACATATCAGAACTGAAGAATTTGAGAGCTTTCTGGACTGAAAAAGAAGGATTGATAATTGCTGGAATTACAGCAATGTTTATTGTATTGAATCATAAATTATATGTTTGTACAGTAATGATTTTATACATGAATAAAAGATTGCTGCTAACGGTATTATTGCCGTTAGTATTTATTACAATGTTTATTACAGTAATTAAGAACACATTAACCAAGTGCACTGCCATTGATGATGCCATTAATGCTGTAATCTCCAACAAGAACTCTAGTTTTTATATTTTTTTATATTGTTAGAAAGATATTATGAAGATATTTTTAATGGCATCTGAAAAACTATCAAAGAATGTCATGATAAAGTTACTGGTTTACAATATAGTAAAGTTATTTTTAAAAATATTTTTTATTTAAAATTATATAAAAATAATATTTTTTATTTTTAAAAATTATTTTTGATATTAGTATATAAAATGATCTAAAAACATTAAAAAAAAATAATAATTTTAAGTAAAATGAAAAAAAACTCAATTTTTTTCAAAATTATTTTTGAAATGAAAAGTTAAATACCCCTTAAATCTTAAATTAATCCAGACAAAATTCTTAACCAATTATAACCTTGTTTGATAGAATTTTTATGATATTATTATAATTATTCCGTCAAAATATTTTTAACAATATCTTATGTATAAAAAACGAAGTTCCATTATCTCACTGTTTACCCATTCTTTCTTTTTATTTTTTTTTCTTCTCTTTCTCTCTTTTAAGTGTGATTGAAGTTGTTTTATAAAGTATTTTTTGAAAATAATGTGTTTTTTATTTTTTTTTAAAATTATTTTTGACATTAGCACATGAAAATAATCTAAAAACATTAAAAAACTTAGTTTAAAATAAAAAAATAATTTTTTTTATATTTTTGAAACGCAATGTCAATATAAATAAAAAAAAAGCATTTAAAAACATTAAAAAAGGATAAATTAAGAAGAAGAAAAAAAACTCATCTTTTAATGCTGCTGTTGATTATAATTTGAATTTAATATTTGTTTTGATCTATTTTTAAGTGGTTGCCAAAATCTAAAAATATGTTCCAGCATCATATTTTTACTTTATAGTATGATAAAGAATTTAATTTTATTACTTGCAAGAGATTGAAAATAAAAAAATAAAAAATAACAACCCTTTTCTTTTGAAAAGGTTATGCTGCCAGCTCTAGTCTTTTTTTTCTTTGATAATATATTTTTTTAAAAAAAAATTAACAGCCCTTTTCTTTTGAAAAAGGTCATGGTGCCAACTTTAGTCTCTCTTTTTTCTTGACAATATATTTTTTAAAATTTAAATTTTTATTATTTAATATTGTGTTGATTGAGTTGATGGGGTGATAATTTATTTATATTTACTTTTCAAGTTGCTGTTACTATTAAAAAAATATCATAACATTGGGTTGATGCTCAATTTCATAAAAAAATATTATTTAAAAAATATTGAAAATGAGAGGACTGGAATTGAGACAAGAAAAAAATAGAAGCCTTTTAAAAAAAAATGCAATGTCAATGCCTTTTTGGTTACTTTTGCCTTCAGATATTTTTAAAATTCCTTCATGACCATTTAGTTTGGTGATTAAACGATTTATGACATGTTTGGGAAGCGGTTACAGTTGCTTTTAAAAGTGTTTTTTATTTAAAAATACATCAAAGTGATATTTTTTTTATATTTTTAAAAATTATTTTTGATATTAGCACATCAAAATGATTTAAAACACCAAAAACATTTCATTTAAAATAAAAAAAAAATCAAATTTTGAGCAAACGGCAGTACAACCGCAGAATCAAATAGGCATTTAGTCTAAGCTTTTATTTTATTCCCATTTCAATCCTTGAATGTGAAATAAAGAGGTAAAATAGGTCAGCTGGTCATATGATGTTGAAAATAATGGTCAAGTTTGATGTCAAATATTCATACTAATTAAAAAAATTGTTATTTAAGTGTTTTTAGACTTCCTGCACGTAAAAAAAATGTTATTACGGTTTAGAGAAAAAAAATTCATGACTGATTTTGTGAATTCAATTAATTTTTTTGTTGTTGTTAGGAAATTAGTTTTTTTATATGTTTGTAGCTGGAAATAGATTAGAAATTGGGTTTTTTTTATTAGAAAAACAATCCAACTCGAATAGAAAATGAAGAATTTTACTAGCAAAATATTTTGCTTTAATCAAATTTAAATTATTATTATTATTATATAAAAAATATTAGTTTTATGTAGCAAGGTTAAATGAATTAAAGTGCTCATCATAATACACCGAAAGATATTTTTAGTTGTGCCTATTTTTCAACTCTACACCATAAGGTTAAATAATTGTCTTGCAAATTGTTTTTTTACTCTAAAATATATCAATATTATATATATTTTTATTTTAAAAAATACATTTAATATCATTTTTTTTTATTTATTTTTTTTTGCAAAATACAGTCTTAAAACCTTGTTCTAAAACTCCGAGGGAAAGGCGATGGCGCCGTTCTCGACGGAAGACCACCGAAAATGAATCCCTTTTAATTCACTTTAACGGGTCGAGCCCTGGAGTAACGGCGTTAACTTCGCAGAAGAGACCTGGATCAATCAGACCCTTCAATTGCGGGATTGTGGTTCAAATACTTTAAGACGAGGAAGTAAAAACAAGCAAAAAGCTATTGAAGCGGGTCCCGTACACCAACGGCTATGACAGTACATAACTAGGGGTACGTCATGTCAGTTTAGGAATGAAACACCTCCTATACTGTAACTAGTAAATTAATGCTAAATATTAGGAATTCAGAAACAAAAATTGACTATAGAAATAGAATTAAAAAAACCCGGAAAATGCTGCCATCGAGGAAGCTCTACCAATCCCCCATTTGTAATAGCTACCGCGCTAAGAAATGGTGGGATAAAAACAAATTACATGTACAAAATCAATGTCCAAGCCAAGAAAAATTATATTATTATTAAACTCAACTTTAAACTATTTGTTTTCTAACTTCATTTTTAATTAAATTAGATAGAAGTTATATATTACAACTCGATCGACTTTACAGTTTTTTTTTTAAAATATTGAGCTTAATTATTTACTTTTAAAATTAATTTATCATATGATAAAAAAATAAGCGCGTGCAAAACATTGTATCAACCCAATATTAATATTTTATTAGACCATGATAAATTTATGAAAAATAAAAATAAATTTTTAATGTTATACTTTTTACAGCAATTATTTTTTATTTAATAGCATGATAAAAAAAACCAATACTATTTTTTTAATATCATGATAACTCTTTAAAAAATAAAATAAATCATGAAGTTCAATTTATGATAATTATGTTTTTTCTTAGTTGTTTTTTATTTAATAATATAATAAATTATTTTTTTTCATAATATAAAAAAAAATGTTGTAAAATTGAGCATCAACCCAATAATAGAATGTTTTTTTTAAGTTCATAATCTCATATGGAGAAAATCAAAATAAATATTAAAGTGTTATTTCTAGTAAATTCAATGTTTAGATGGAAATGGAATAAAGAAGAAGAAAATTATATTAAAAAAACATGAAACACAATTTATGATGATTATTTTTTTCATCAGTGTTATTCATACCAATTCAATATCATTATATTTTTCAAAACCACAATAACTTCATATAAAAAAATCAAAATAAACAATAAAATGTAATTCATAGGAAATTTAATGTTGAAATATAAAAAATTAAAAAAATATTTTTTTTTATAATCTTACATTTACTCTACAAAAATGTTTACAAATACGATAAAAATTGTCTTTTAAATAATATTTTTTATTTGAAAATATATTAAAATAATATAAATATATATAAAATTTTCCTTTTCATTTAAAACATAATTCCAAATAATGTTCTATCATGACGATTGACAACCCCCTCGACGGGCACCTAGTTATCCAGAGGAGTAATTGTTTTATGAAGAATTTGAAGGCAGTGAAATAGCAGAG
Organism: Salix viminalis; assembly: GCA_029228465.1. NCBI lineage: Eukaryota > Viridiplantae > Streptophyta > Magnoliopsida > Malpighiales > Salicaceae > Salix > Salix viminalis. The sequence continues at coordinate 8,746,661 of CM055435.1, forward strand.
GGTGGACCGTATACCCCCCCGTGACAAATACAACGAAGCCGGAGCGTTGATTGTGGAATTCGATCATTTATTACGCACTTAAAGTTTGACACGTGGCATATCCGTGTCAGCTACCTAAGCGCCGAAATATATCCTTGTCTCACGCGATTCTCGTTGAATAGATGGCAGCGAGTTTTTTTTCCATTAATAAAATTGCCCTACCTTGATCAACGGTATCTTTATCAGAATGCCAACAAGCGGGACCCATAATGGGGGCAAATCAGTAGATTTTGTTGGGTTGCTGAGGGTATTTCAGGGATGATATAAACCTAATAGAACTGAAAAAATGGGGCGGCGCATGACGCAGAATACAACGACAGCAACGACAACAAAAAACGCTGTCCCGTTTAGCTTTAATTTATTTATATTTGTTTTTTAAAAGGATTTGCTATTTTTATTTTATCCATTTTAAAAAACGATAAATTATTAAAGGGCCTAACCTCTTTTTGCCCGCCAGCCTCGATAACAATCATTCCTGCCCTAATGATGATCCTTTTAAGGTGTTTGGAAAGCACACCACCACAAGAGTTTTTCAAAAAAACATTTGAATTTTTTTTTCTCTAAATCAATTTTTTTTTTAATTTTTCTAAATACTTTTAATGTTTTAATATTAAAAAAAATTAAATTAAAAACATTTTAAAAAACAAATGCTACCACACTCCCAACAACTTCTTCGTCAAATAATGTGCTCTGACATCTTCACTTTTTTTTTCTATATAAAAAATGTTTGTTTTTTTTAATATTTTTTGTTGGAAATCTATATATTTTTTTAAAAGATTACTTCTTATAAACATCAAAATGATCTAAATAATTTAAAATAAAGAAAAATAATACTTTTAAAACATAAAAATAAATGTGCTCTACTTTTTTGCTTCTTTATTACTATAATTTTTGCCTTTTATCTTTAAAGCTTATAAATTTATAAAGTATTGTTCTGTTTGAAAGTCTTGCAGAAGGGGAAAGGTGCCCAAAATCATTCCAGGCGCAATAATTTAAATTAGGATTGCTATTTTGAAGCGTACACGTCTATGATCATCTCTCTCTCTTTATATGGTGGAAGGTAGCTTCCATTACTGTGGATCTTTCTGGCTTGACTATGATGACAAAAGCAGGGGAAATAAATGGCTGTGAATGAAACCAGTAATTTTTATTTATTTATTTATTTATTTTACTTCGTAGAGTCTCTGGCTAACACAGCATTGATTGAATTTAAATTTAAAGTGGTCTCTCAAAACAATATTTGACTAATATAAAAGATATCAAGGGAAGTCATGATGATGCTGCATGTTCGGATTGTATAGAAACTACATTTGATTTTTAATATTTTTTTACTACACTCTCCTTCCTCCTAGTTTCAACTTTCAACATACCCTTGAGCATGATTACAAAGCCATTTTTTTAGATCTACTTGGAAAAAAATAAGGTTAAAGAAGATGTTTTAGTGCGAGCTAAAATTACGTAACATACTGAATTATATATATAAATAATTAATATATGATATATACCCCTAGAAAATAATGGGAAAAAATCTAAATTAATAAAATACCAACTTATAAAACTAAAAACAAACATATTTAAAGCAAAAGAAATATCAATAAAAAAAACAAAGATTGGGTTTGATGTAAAAATAATTTAAAATTAAATATCGAAGGATGATATTGAAAATAAAACTCAATTGCAAAACTAATAATAAAAGCAACAATAAAAAACAAGGACTAAGTTTGATATAGGGGTGAGAAAAAAAAACAAAAAAAATAATCAAACCGAGAAAACAAAAAAAAAAATAACCAAGAAAAACCGAACCATTAAGAAAACTTGATTAAACCGATTAGATTTTTTTAAAACTTCTGGTTCAATCTGATTTTCAATTTTTTAAGAAAAAAATTGGTAAACCATATCCAAATTGGTTCAAATTTTAAAAAATATTATATAATATTTTTTTAATTTTCTAGTTCAACTGGTTTTATTTATTTGGTAAACCATATCCAAACTGGTTTTATTTATTTATTTTTAATATTTTTTAATTTTTTTGGTTTGTTTCCATTTTGGTTAAATGGAAAAAGAGAAAACTTGGTTAAAATAAAAAAAAAATCCTAAAAAACTAAAACTAGTTTTTGGTTTTTTAATTAAAAAACCAACCAAACCAAAACCGATCATTTTAAACCCGATCAGATTCAATTTCATTTTTTTTTCATTTTGGTTTGGTTGTTTTTATTAATAAAAGATCAAACCGAAATAAAAATACTCACTCCTAGTTTGATATAAAATAAATAAATAAAACCAGGTGACAAGGGACAAAAAAACAAATTAAAAATGGATAAGAACAAAACAAATAAGAATCAAAATAAAAAAGATTAAAAAAAAAAGAGATGAGAAAGAAAAAAATCGTCAAGACCCAACAGTTGTGTCACACCATCTAAGAGATCACAATGAGACACCTCTAATGTTGTCGTGGAAGATGAATTTTAGATGCAAGACGACGTTTAATATGCTAGCCATTCATTGATGTATACAATGCGCATACCAACCACTTTTATTTAAAAAAAATAATATTTGTAGCAATCAAAAAACCAATTCATTATTGACAATTTGATCATCTCTAAAAATCGAGTTTGAAAACACACACACACAAAAAAAAATCATAGATGAAAGTTTAAATTTTTTGCTTTTAAATGTAATATAGTATGTACTTTGAGACTTGATATGTAAAAAGACTAAATTGACCTGTTTAACCTTTTTTTAAAAAGTATTTAAAGATAATATTGTTTTTATTGTTTGTTTATTAGAGGTTAAAACATTGTCCTATCCTATCCCTAATCCATCTCAAAATGACCAGTCAATTTTAAGAAAAAAAATTGTATTGCTCCAGTAATAAGTTAATTGATTTTGTATTAGAGAGACAATATTAATTTCACTATTGTAGTGAATAATAATATGTAACCAGGAACATGGTGAATCTCCATCTCAATCATTTATTTTTTAATGGAATGCAAAAGAAATGATTTTTTTTAAGGATGATAATGGATACACGCGAGTTAGATTTATTGATATCTATATCATATCTATTATTTTTTGGATATAAAATTTAAAACCCATAAACTATCATTCAAGTCTTGGATATTCAATGAATATTCATTATCTTCTATTATTAACCAACTAATAAAAATAAAAACAATCGATATATTTTTGAAGTATTTGTCTATCTATTTTAAATAATATAGCAATATATATTATTTTTTTACTTGTTTGTTTCATATCAATATTAAAGCATGTATATACCATATCGAAATAAAAAAAAATCTAAACATTGTACAAATATATTTATATAATATAAGTATATATTTTAAATTAGGTTAATTTAATACTTCTAATATCCAACTCTTTATATAAATACTCTTTATGTAATTTAAGTGCACATAAATAAAATTCATACTTTATCCCTACCTATATCAAGTAAGGTTGAAAAATTATTTTTTTCCTTACCATCAAGTAGCTTTCCCAACTCTTATCCGTCCCTCCTCCTCCCTAAAATAAGGAGAAAAAAAACAGGCATCCACATCCAAATGGAGTACCTATATAAAATACCCAACTCCTTGTACAGATACACTGTACGTAATTTAAACACGCGTCGATAAATAATAATAATAAAAAAAATGCAATAGAAATGACAGAAAAAAGAAATCACAAAATGGATAGGGTGAGGCCCGAGCATCAGTGGTAGGCGGAGGAGGGTTCATTCAAAAAAAAAAAAAAAAATAAAGACCTTTCTACACAGGAACAGCCCTCCACCTCTCCCCTCCACTGTAAAATTAGCCTTTTGCTCTCTCTCTCTCTCTCTCCATAGCTCCAGAGGCAGAGATATTCATATTCTTCCACACACCATTCTCTCCTTCCTCAACACTCTACTTTCTCTCTTACTATATATACATACATATAAATTCATACATCCACGCGCACAGATAAGAGACACCATTCTTTCATTCTAGTCAAGCGAGGAACTTTCTTCCCTTGTTTGTTTTTGTTTTTTCAAAAGAAAACACTCCTTTAACACACACGAAGAAGAAAACAAAAGATGGCGTGGTCTCATCTTGGTCCTTGTTTTCTCTTTATTTGCTCTCTTCTCGCGCTGGTTTCTGGGTCTCAAATTCAAAGAACTTCATTGCCTGTTATATCCTTTGATGAAGGATACACCCAACTTTTTGGGGATGATAATCTGGTCATGTATAGAGATGGAAAGACAGTCCATTTATCTCTAGACGAGAGGACAGGTTCTTATTTTTTCATAATTTTCTGTTTTGGGTTTATGGTTCTGGTTTTTTATTTCATTATATGTGCGTGTATTGTGTTGTCTTTCGTTGAGAGTTTCTTTGGGTTGGGTATACGCAGGGTCCGGATTTGCTTCTCAGGACTTATACTTGCATGGATACTTCAGTGCTTCTATCAAGTTGCCAGCAGATTATACTGCTGGAGTTGTGGTTGCTTTTTATGTGAGTAACAGTACTAATTAAGAGTTTTAATGTATTTTTAAATAAATAAATGGAGGTTTAACATTTGGATTCAATGCATCATTGTTTTAACCTAGATTGATGTTTTTTTTCTTTCTTCTCATGGGGAGTATTTGATTAATCTTTCAAGTCCTGTACTTTCGTTGTATCACTGAAACTCAGATTGATGCTTCTTTGTTTTTCATTTTTTTTTCCGGGCCAGCTGTTTTCCCTGTCATGCTAACCTTGAAAGTCTGACCAGACTATAACAAACTCATTGTAATGGGCTTGTTAGTTGTCCACTGATTCTATGGTTCATGTCTAAGCTTTATTGCAAGAAACTGTAAAAATCCAATATACCCTCGTGCTTGCAATTTCTTTCCACAAAATGTTATCTTTTCTTTAAAATCTAGCAAAGAATATCATCATCATGCTAGTTTTCACTGATAAATTTCAAAATTCTGATCAAAGAAAAACTATAAAAGAAACTCATCTTAGATCATGTTTGTTTCATTTCTTAACAGATGTCAAATGGTGACATGTTCGAGAAGAACCACGATGAAATTGACTTCGAGTTCTTGGGAAAAATAAGAGGCAAAGATTGGAGGATCCAGACAAACATTTATGGCAATGGCAGCACTAGCGTCGGCAGAGAAGAGAGATACAGCCTCTGGTTCGATCCCTCTGATGATTTCCACCAGTACAGCATTCTCTGGACCAATTCTCAGATCATGTAAGAGAGATACTTTTCTTGTTTTGTTTACCTGTGTGGTTTTACATGCACTATTTTTCTTCTAGTTATTTTTGTTGCAACCAGAGCTTTTTCAAGGCTGAGCTTTACAATTTAATCAGCAATGACCTCATGGTCTATACGGTATGGAATTTACTGTTTTAGGCGGTAAGATGGATGCTTTTGCTGTGTGGCAGAGGCAGAGTTCCTTCTTTTAGGTGCTTAGCACAGAAAGTTCTCTGTTCTTTTACCTCCAGGGACATGCGCCCATGCTGCCAGCTTTGGAATCATGGCTAAAGTTTGGTAAACTATTTGTTTGGTTACTGAGAACAGTTAGATTACATTTGAGAAACATTGATGTGATGGAGCGGTATGCAGCCCTGTAGTAAACTTGAGATAAGTAATTAATTTACAGGGAAAGACCGAAGAAGCATCAAATTTTGGCAGATTGTTTCGTAATTTTATGTTTTGTTTCCTCAATTTTTCACATTTTCCTATTAGAAGGTATTGGCCTTCTGTTTTGCATATGAACAAGTTGTGCTGATTTTGTTTTAGGAGGAGGGGTTAATCCTTGCTGGTGTACTATTGTAATTCCGTGTCCGTTTCTTTTATATTTAGATTTTACGTGGACAACATTCCTATCAGAGAGGTTAAAAGAACAGAATCTATGGGAGGAGATTTCCCTTCCAAGCCAATGTCTTTGTACGCAACAATATGGGACGGGTCCGACTGGGCCACCAATGGAGGCAAATATAGAGTGAATTACAAATACGCCCCTTACGTCGCTGAATTTTCTGACTTTGTCCTGCACGGGTGTGCTGTCGATCCAATTGAGCAGTTTCCAAGATGCGATCACACAGAGAGTTCTCAGGCGATCCCCACCGGTGTCACGCCAGTGCAAAGAATTCAGATGGAGAGCTTTAGGACCAAGTTTACGACATATTCCTACTGCTATGATCGGGCCCAGGTACAAGGTCCCCCCATCAGAGTGTGTGATCAATACCAAAGAAGCAGACCGGCTCAAGTCATACGATCCTGTTACCTTTGGCGGAGGCCGGCGCCACCATGGGAAACAACACCACCGCAGCCGGTCAAGTCGTGCTGAGGTCATTACCATTTAAGAAATATGCAATAGTGGCACGTTGTCATGTGACGATGGATGGGGGTTAATATTGTCATCTTAATCTTAGTGCATTTATGCTATATTATGATTTAGCTAGGGGTCATTTTTTTTTGTGAATAGAGAGAAAAGAGAGCATTGATTCTGATTGAGGGCTGGTGGGGGTGGTGAGAGTAGTGGTTATATGGTCGATGGTGGCCGGTGGCGGCGGCGGCTGGGTGAGTGTCATACCCTGAGTTTCCCCCGGCTGTTCATTTCATCATTATTGATGTCGTCTCCTCGTGGCTTTACAAATTGATATTGGTGAGATGATTTTTTCTGTACTCTTGATGCGCTCACGGTGAAATAAATTTCTAGCTCTGTGGGTTTTGGTGTTTTTTATGCACTGAAATGAACGTTATCATCATCTTGTCTAATATTTTATTCTCCTTTTACTTGATCCAAGTGAAAAAAACATCATCTGATCATCAGTGTACCCAGAATATGTCTTAAAGGTCAAGACTCTGGGCCCCCCCGGCCTGTCTCTTGTATTTTAAAGTCAGAGTTGTCATCTTCAGAGGACATTTTGTCTGAGGTTAGTTGGAATCCAAAGTCGTGACAACTGGTGAAGGCAGGCTTCTGCAAATGGCAGAATGCTGGACTTATAGCTCACAGGTTTAAAGTCCTTGAAGCTGCTGGTCTCAACGGTACTCAATTTTGTAGACGGGTAGAGGGTTTTCCGTGAGATTCTTCCTCCATTATTATTTTGTCAAATTTGGATTTTTCTTTTCCGAATACCCAAAAACACACCCAATTCTCTCTCCGGAGTCAATTTCTGGCAGAAGAGAAGGTGGATTGAAGCAATGGAGACAGCCAGATCAAGAAAAGCAGCATCGAGGATTTCTTTGGAGTGTTTTTCCATTAAAAGAAACTTCATGATGGGATCCCACTCGGCCTCGCAATTAGTTGCTCTTTAACTCTTTAATTGGATGCTTTAAAGCAGAACAAAGGTTGTTGATGCTTCATTCTTAAGGTTAATGGAGCTTATCAACAAAGAAATTACAATATATTGTTGGTAGAGAAAAACTAGAAAGCACATCCTAAAAGAGAGGATAAGGCTGGCCAGATTAAACAATTAGGACACTGGCTTTAATTGTATTTTAGGAAAATAGGCTCTTTAAAAGTGTTTTTCAATCAACAAATCAAAACTATCAAAAAATACGAACACTCGCAAATTTTAGATTATAATTAGCTTTATACCGAAAATCATCCACGGGACCATGTGGACTAGTTCTTATACGCAACCCTTCATTCAGTTTTTTTCCATCATTATTTCCTCTTTTGTATTCCCTTGATTTGATTTTGTATTGGAAGTTTCTCTCAATTTTATTAGAATGTTTAATTCATTTAATAAGATTTTAATCTATGGTGTTTGTCTCTTGTTTTAAAGAAATCAACAATGCTAGAGGAAGAAATCTTCCATTGAATATGATGCAACTCATTCCTTTATCTATTTTTATTAATGTGGTTGTTCGGATTAACTTATGCGCACCTCGACTAATTCCACGAGCTCTGAAGCTAACAACCATGTAAATCTCTAGTGACCATTATATTAGTAATCACAGTACTCGAACCTGAAACTCATTAACCTATTAATCCACATGGTTGGTTCGAGCAGGGCAATTTCAATCTTATTTTTTTTGGGTATTATTAGGGTATAAAAAACAGTCATATATCTGTTTGACTTAAATCATTAATAAGGAATTGTAAAATATACCAGTACAATTTATTTGTGAAATTCTATATATTCCCAGACAAAATAGTCCACTCCGTTCAAATAATAATAATACAATGAAAAAGGAAATAAATGCCGAATTGGTACAAGGTGATCTTATCCAAGATTACAAGACAAACAGTCATTCGTGGCCTACAATGTTTGCTGATCATAAACTTTGTAGGAACGGATAGATCCTTGTCTCAGAAACCCGTCAGACACAGCCTAACTCGTTTCACTCCAAGAATATTAATTGATCCACGACTCGTTTCCGGTTTTTTTAAAGACTGATGGCACCAAAACCGCTGCAAAATCACCAACTTCTGATGGTAATGGACTCAAGAAAGGCATCCCGTAAAGTGGGTTTAAACTTTCAAGCACAAATTTTGTGGGAAATTGTTTTAGCAAAGAATAAAGGATTGAAAGGCATCTTGCAAAACTTGTGCAATCTAACAATCAAGGGCTTGATTTGACTATAATTATTATTAATTTTTTATTAACGACACAAGTTGTCTTTGGATTTAGTTTCCGTAGATTGAAAATACATTTTCTTTTTTTAACCCTTTCTTATGTCAACTATTATCAACATATCAATTGCTATATTTATATTTTACAATTTTCCTATGATTTGAAAATACGGGGAGCTGAGATTCCAGAGAAGGAGACAGCTACAGAACGCAACAAGGCTTTAAGCCTTTCGCTTTAAGAGTTCAATTGCAAGGAAAAGATCCATGGCCATAATGAAAAAGCTAGAGACGTGGTTCTTATGAAGATCTCTGATGCCTCTAACCACAAAGGTTTTGATTGGCCGAAAGATATTCGGCGTCACAGCTGGAAAATCATAACCAGCTTCACAGAAATTATCACAGGCACTCAATTACCTCTTCTCAAAAACGCATTCATTTGCGTTTCACCTGCCTGTCTGCATTCTAATAGGCCCACACGGCTCACAAGAATGCTCAACTCTGATAGAAACTTGAACAGGGGGAGTAGATTGATCGTGCCATCGTGTCCTTTTCCATTACATAAAACTAGTTCACTCCTGACCTCAGTTGCAATCTCAAGTTATCTAGAACAGCAACTGGTTCTTGTGGTAATTCAACTTCAATAGCCCTTCTCGTTGTCAAGTTCAGACGTTATGAAATCATGTTCTGGTGTTTAGCAAGGCCGGTTAGTGATCTTTGTAACCCTTTTTACGTTCCTATTTCAGTTCAAGATTAACGAGTTAATTTGATTAGAAAAACACGGCTTATTTCAACCCTCATTGTAAGGGAAATTAAAGGAAACGAAACTTCATATACCTGTCTGCGGGCAGGTGGGGAGAGGAGTAGCCTGAATCCAGATCTCATTTTGCATCAAAAGTTCAGTAATAAAGGAAAGAAATAAACCAACAATGCTAAAGTTTACGCCGGAAAATTAAAAAGGTCCACATAAAATCCGCAGAAAAGCAAAGTGGGTATATCATTATAATTGATCCTAGCCAACGGTCAACAGAATTTATATCAACACTTGCACCGACCAAGTCAGATTCAATAACAAGTCCTTTGGAAACAGATCTCTATCAGCAGCACATTACAGAACTAAGAGTATAACTCCACCAAAGGAGTCAAACTAACAACTTGATGTTTTTTTCAATGCTTTTCAAAATTAGTTTTTGACTCCAATATATATTTTCAAATAAAAAACTATTTTGATAACACTTTGCAACCCAATCTCAAACACGCAGTAACTACAAAAAAAGAAGTGCTTGTTTAAGACCTACACGGTACGAATTTAGAAGAAACAGAACTACAAGCCCAACAAAGGCCCACTGCTTCTTTTTTGGATCTTTTATTCATTGTATGTCTTGATTCTGGACATGCTTCTAGTTCTCAGATTCTGCCTCTTCTCTCTCTGCCATTCTGATGAAATTCCTAACAATTGTCTTTCCTTCAATCTCAATCTCAAACAAATAAATTCATCTTGAATGTCTCAAACAAATAAATTCAATCTCAAACAAATAAATTCACTAATGAAAAATTCTAATCAAACAAATTCATAACAAAAACACATAGAATTTATCAATGGTAACAGATACCTTTGACACTCAGACCAAGGAAAATTTGGAAAAGAACTGTCTAAACAGAATAGTCAGGTTTAAGAGAATCATTTCTCAAACCAAACATAATCCGCTAGCAGTGTGATGGTTGATCGATTGGAAAAAATAAACAGCGCCATATACTTGTCATAAGAGCACGATTCAACTCAACCTGATGCTTAACAAGTGAGTAATGTCTAATGATCATACAGTAAAATGTTGCATCCATGGTTATATGTTGAGATTCAAAGAAACCCAGCTATTTTTTTTGACATTTTTAAGACATTTTAATTAAAAAGTTTGAATTTTATGAACATGTGAGTACAATTACTAACCTGGGCCTGGGGATATGAGGACGCCTCTTGGCCTTTTCCTATTAAAATAAGAGAAAAGATAACAAGTGCAATTAGTGAACACAACAAACACCCCATGCACGATCCACTTTTATAAATAGGATTTAACACCTAACAAATGTCAGATAACTACATAACAATGAATTCTTGCCCTTTTAAATCCTCCACAGTTAACTCGTCATTCCGACACACCTCAAAATGGCAGCCCACCTCTCCCGAATACTTCAACAACAAAAGGCAACAGAATTAAAGGTTTTGATCTATAAATCAATTCAACAAATTGATGAGAGCGAGAGAGACGGAGAGCAATCAAACAGAGCAGTATAAAGAATTTAATCATGCAAAACAATATACACCAACACTTTTGCAGAAGTGATTGAAGACTCTACAAAGTTTCTAATTTTCTTCCAGAGCTATAATTTTGACGGAAAACTTATTACAGCTTTCCTTTGACATATCACAGAAATGAACATGATTCTTTTTAACATATGGTGTCGCTATCAAAGTCCACTTCGAAGTGAAATCACTGGTCAGTTGCTGACAATAGTCAGGTCACTTTGAAGAAAAATTTTCAAATTAAAGAGCTTCTTTCTATGTTTAGCAATGTCTTGAGACTTTTAGCCACATCATTTAAACAAACAAGGAATGCGTTGCGTGTACAGTTTTTGGTTTCTATAAATGATGACAACCATATCACATACACACACAGTTAGAAATGTCATTCATCTATTGGAAACAAAATCTGTAATTTACTTTCCATTTACACAATGCTTTCTCTCATCAACCAAACAGGGGATAGAATTAAAGATGCGACACCATCACAAAACCCTTTAAACAGAAAAGAACCCAGGAAACAAACTAACATTGAAGAGAGCTCGAAATTATCGAATGCCATGCCAATAATCTAAGAAGAGAAAGAACTAACCTGGCACAGATTATAAGTGAAACTGTCATAATTGTCATTGACAATTACAGGATTCTTGATTCCCCTGTCATTACAAGCCGCAACCCCGGAATTGATTATGCAGCTGCCACCGTACATTTTACTACTAGCCCTTTTTCGCTCTTTGCTCCAAACTCACTCCTGAAACATTATATATATATATATATATATATATATATATATATATATATATATATATATATATATTAAAGGGAAGCCTACATGTAAAATTTACGTGCAAAGACAAAGACAGGTTAAAAAAACAAGAAATAAAGAGAGAGAGAAGAGTAGAGAAAGTTACTTGATGGTATAGAGAAGAGATTTAAAGGAGAGGATTCCCGGGTCTTGAGAGCAAGAGAGGGCTTTGATTGATTGCAAGCGGCTTGACGTACCATGCTTGCAGCAGCCATTGTAACAGCCGTGAATCTACAGCGGGAAAAAATAAAGTTTACCCTAATATTTTTATATGGAAACAGAGATAATTACTACATCCTTTTAATTTAACAATATAAATGATTTTTGAAAATATTTTTTTATTTAAATATATATCAAAATAATATTTTTTTAAAATTATTTTTAACATTAACACATGAAAATAATTTAAAATCACTAATATATATATTAATTTTTTCAAAAATGCTTTTGAAATATAATATTAATAATTTTGGCTTAAGAACTAATTAAATATTTCAATAACTAGCATCAACAGTCAAATTCCTAGTATGAAATTTTTTCATTTAGAAATACATCAAAATAATATTATTTTTAAAAATTATTTTTGATATTAATGTATCAAAAAGATCAAAAAAAAATAAATAAATTAAAAAAAAACAAAATTCAATTTAAAAAAAAAACATTTTTTCTTCCACATACTTCAAGTGATTCTGTAACTGATTTTTAACCTGGTACTTTAGATGGATGGCCCATTGCAAGTCATTCTCTATTTTGAGCGACAAAAAACCCATCTCCTTTTCCACCATCCCTCTCCCTTCAACCCTAGACTAAAAGACCACCCTCGCAATTACCACTAGTCATTAACATAAACTAGTTGCCTATAGAATATTCGTGCGGTTGAACTTAATTTTTTTAAAATATATTAAAAAATGTTTTTTTTTAAATAATTAATTTTAACACCAACCTATTAAAAAAAATACACAAAAAATAATTAAATTTTTTTTTCAATTTTTTTCAAAAATATTTTTTAAACACAATGATAAACATACATAACATATCATACGCCCACAACTTTCTTCCAGGTTTGATTGACGAGTAACTTAAGTTATAAACATAGTTGAGAAAAATTTAAGGATTAAATAAATAATTTTTCAAAATTACAAGGACTAATTAATTAGTTCTGTTAAACTACTGTAAGGACCAGTTTTTAATAATCTCTCCCACTTTTTTCGAAAGCATATCCTCCTCTTCGCATTCTAGACGCCAATCACGTTTTTTAGTTGTCAAATACCACAATTTGTTTAAATTGTAAAAAATTGCCGTTCATAATTTGTCAAATACCAAAGAAATAAAAAGACTTTCCAGAATTCTCGACGACTGACCTTGGTTTCTCCAAGTAAAACAATTTATTTTAATTGAGAAAAAATCAGATAAGATTGTTATGAAATAAATTTTAAAATGGTTAAACAAATCTTTAAATGTTTTAAAAAAACTGCCTTGAACATTTTATTTTGAATACCCTGTTTTATGTTTTGAAAGTATTTTTGAAAAAAAATTAAAAAAAAATTATTTTTAGTTTTAGTTTTATATTAAATTATTTTTTTAGATATTTTCATTATTTTTATATTAAAAAAATATTATTTTTATAATTATTTTTTTACGAGATGATCACACTTCCAGGACTTAATATCATGAATTTGGAAGTTCTTCCTAGTCAACTTAAGTTTTTTTCGAGATTTAATTTGTCTTTTTTAAAATAAAACCTTATCATTTAATATTGTGTTTATTAGTAATTGAGATTTGTATTTTACGAGGTTATCATAAACTCATTACTTGGATTGTAAATTTGACAAGATAACTTAAATTATCTTTATTTTTTTTTATTGTTTTCCTTAAAATAGATTTTTCTTTGCAATTTTTTCATTCATTGTTAAATCGATTGATAATTGAATTTTACTAATCCTTTTAATAATATTTTTATGGTCAATGATTCACATTGCAAGTTATTAAGGTTTGTCCAAAGTTTACCTAAGACACTTATTTTGGCTCTTTTTTAAAAGTCTTGTTTTTTTAATATCTTTTACCATTGATTTGGTTGTAGAATTAGCTTCATGAATCCTTTAGATTTGATTTTCACCCCCTCTCGTAATCTTTGTCGCAGGTTTGGCTAGTTTACTATAGTTGACTTCAACTAATTTTCTACATTGAATTTTCTTTTTAAATTTAATCTTTTCTACATTTGATTATTTGAGAATTGAATTATTTTTTTTTAACTTGCTTATCACGAAAGTTATCACAGTTTGATAATTAGAGTCATAGATTTCACAAGTTAATCAGAGTTAAACGGAGTAAAATTAGTTTGACATTGTTTTAATTTTGTTTCTAAAAAAAATATGACCATTCATCATGTCACTATCTTAATGTTTAAAAAATGTTGCCTAAAAGATATATTATTTTAAAAAATATTGTCTAAAAGTTATCATTATCATTTAATATTGTGTTTATTTAGAATTGATATTTGTATTTTTTAGTTCTTTTTATATGAGGTTATCATAAACTCGTAACTTGAATTACAAGTTTGACGAGTTGATTATGGTTATTTTTGATTTTTTTAATAGATTTTTCTTTGTAATTGTTTTTTAATAATGGATTGGTTGGTAACTAAGTTCAAATTTCCCTTTAATTTTCTTTTTATGGCAGACGAATCGTGTAATGGGTTCATAAGGTTTGTCCAGGACTGACATGGGCCATTTTTTCGGTATTTTTTTATATTTTCATTTTCAATATTGAGTTGAATATGAATTCATAGATATATTTTATTTGACTTTGAGATTGTTTAGGGATTGAGTTTCATGTGTTTTTTAATCCGCTTAATATGGGTTATCGCGATGTACGGACTCGTGTCATGAATTTTAATGATATTTTAATTGTTTCTCCCTCCATATATATTTTCTTAAAAACTTCTTTATCTCGATTAATTTAATAATAACTGATAACATTTATATAAAAACAAAAACAATCCCAATTAACAGTGTTAAGATTATCGAGGGGAGGGCAAAACCATGGAATCACTGTTACGATGAACAGTGGGCAAGTATGTTTGTTAATAAAAGAAGGGGGCGACTATGTTAGTTGCCTAAACCCTTAAAACGAAGGTCTAGAAGCAGCAGGGGTTTAATGGAAGTAGAATGTAGGGTTTGGTAGTCCGAAACTCCGAGCAAGAAGACCGCATAAAATTCAGAGAATATTCTCGACTGGTCCTATCCACACCACTCTTGAGAACGACGGTGTTCCTAGACAAGTATTAGTAGTCCTTTAATCAACAGTGAAAATGGGTGCTGTTAACTTATCTGTTAGCCACCATTTAGGGCCACAGTAGAAAAGAAAGAATTCTCTGACATGAAGATGACGACGCGTCCTCTATAAGCCATTTCCTTCCCCGTTGTAGCCCAAACTCAAAAAACCCTAGATCTTTCACATCTCTTCTTTTATTATCACTCCACTACCTTCCTTTGAACACTTTTTTTTACCTATATATTTATATATTTTATCTCAGATCCGTGCATTTCTTTTTTGCTAGAAACCCCCCACCTCAAACTTACAAATCTGCCTAGCCTGTCTAATCCTGATATTTAGTGCTATTTATTATTGAATTTTAGTGCTTAATTTCAGGTGATCTGCTTAAAACAGTGTCGGATTGTGAAATTCACGAGAATTAAAAGAATTAATTAATTATGGTTGATTTAGATCTTTGACTTGCTAGTGACATGTTTTACATGTGATACTTTTGCGATTTTTTTAAGCAATCACATTGTCAAAATGGCAATGCCAGAAGGAAATGTGTTCATAACGGACAAAATGCAGTTTCCTGCTGTTGCTGGCGGCGGCGCTGCCGGAAAAGGAATCCACCAGCACCACCCCCAAAGGCACCAGTGGTTCCCGGTTGACGAGCGTGACGGGTTTATCTCGTGGCTGAGGGGGGAATTCGCTGCTGCCAACGCGATTATTGACTCCCTCTGCCACCACCTGCGTGCTGTTGGGGAACCTGGTGAATATGATTTAGTTGTTGGGTGTATACAGCAGAGGAGGTGTAATTGGAATCATGTGCTGCATATGCAGCAGTATTTTTCAGTGGGGGAGGTTGTTGCTGCATTGCAGCAAGCTGTACCGAGGAGACAGCAGCAACAACAGCGGCAAAATCATCATCATCGTCAGAGGTTTCATTATGATCAGGGTAAAGTTGGGGGAAAGGATTTTAAGAGATCTTCGAGTGCTGGTTTCAATAGAGGGTATAGGAGTGGTGGTGGTGGTGGCGAGGCAGTGAAAGAAGGGGTTAATTCTAATGCAGAAAATCGTACTTTCAATGGAAATTCTTCAGAGAATGCAAGGAGTGAGAAAATTGAGGAGGTTAAATCTGGTGGTGATTGTGGGAATTCTGACGATAAGAAAGGTAATATTTGAGTTTTAGCTTTGATTACGCACTGCTGAGTGCTTGTTTCTTATTTTTTTGTCATGGTGGTAATTAGTTCATTTAATTTAATTGTAGCTGTTTTTGAATACGAATCGTCTTGTTTATCAATGATGATTTGCTTCATGTGAATTTTGTTATAAGAAAGTGTTTTTATAATTGGGAGTTGGAATTTGTCAAACCTGAAGCTGGTTAGGAAAGTGTTGCATTACTGCAGATCGTTAATTTAGTTCAGTCGACCTTTCCAATTTGAGCATAATAATAATAATAATAATAATAATAATAATAATTTATCTGTTTATTATTTTCTCTCGGGGGTTTACTGAAAGGATATCAAACATCATTTTTTGGGTCGCTTGTAACAGACCCCCAAAAAATTCATTTAGTGATTTTTTTGTTTGAAGATGAAAGAATTGGTGTGAGCTGCCAGGTATCTGTGCCTTGTTTCTGTATGGCTTGAAAGTGTTGGTAAAAAAAGGTTGCTGGTGTACTAGCTTGACTGCTAAATATTTACACCTATGGACAAGTCACACCTCTCTTACAGCGTTCTTAGATGTACCATGTCATAATTTGATAGGTGCATATTGTTTGTGATTACTTTCCTAGTTTTGTTTGTTTGGCACATCTTGTCTGGGAAAAATGGAAAATCTTCTCCTATGTAATTTATTTTTAGCCTAAAACTGTTGAAGCTTTATGCTGATGTGTATGCCTGGAGCTCCTTTTGTATTTTGCTTCTACTGTTTTATTTCTATCCTTTGCCCCTTACACTACTGTGACATTGAAAGCTTTGGATTGCTAGTTGTGTCTGAGTCTCCTTTAGGCCACAAGCTCTGCATTATGAATGCCATGTTGTATGTACAAGTTTAAGAATAATGAATAATATGCAATCGATTGAAAGACCTAGAAACTCTTTGGAGAAACAATGATGCTCATTTAATTTCTTTGTCTTGTCAGCAGATGTTACAGCAAATCCTCATACAGATAACCCCTTGAATAGCTTGGGGAATTCACAAGGAACCTTTTCTGGAAATTCAGAAGCGGTGGTTGTTGATGATCGATGCATCCCCAAAGGTCTCTTTCTTGTGCTCTCTTGGGGGGGTTGGCAATAGGCAATGGATTTTAAAGCTCTTAGAAGCTCTTTAACATGGGTTATCATACTTTTCTCACTAGTTCAATTGAAGATTTAATTTCTAACAATGTTTTGAGCTCACACATTGCAAAAGGCAAATTCTTTTTGCCTCGTCTTGGTTATTTTCAGTGGAGTCATTTGCAACTTTTAAAGGATCCTAAGCAACATGCTATCTTGGTTCATATCTTTTGTAATTTTTTTGTTGTAAAACCATCGTCCCCTGTCATGTTTCATTTTGTTATTTTGGCATATTAATTTTGTTATTGAAAGATGTTGTGATTTTACCAGAGAGTGATTCACATCCTAGTAACAATCAGGACGAGAAGCAGAATCTTGCTATCACACCAAAAACATTTGTAGCTGAGGAAAAAATTGATGGACAGATGGTAACACTTTTACAAGCATCAATTTTGTTGATATTCTCACTGCATTCATGGTTTGTATCTCCTACTAATTTGCTCATATCTACTCTAGGTTAATGTGGTTGATGGACTGAAATTGTATGAAAAGTTGCTCGATGGCTTGGAAATCCCAAAACTTGTTTCTTTGGTTAACTTGTTAAGAGCTGCAGGGAGAGTTGGACAATTTCCAGGCAAGTCATTAATGGGGCCTTATTCTTAAGAGAAGTTAGTACTGTTCTGCTACTTTTCTCGTTGCTTCTGCTTTCATGAAATAATTTTGTGCACTAAACTGCTTCCCTCCAAAATATGCTAACTACCATAGAGATTCACATTTTATCAACAATATATGGAGAATATAGTTTTTGTGAATCAGATTCTCAGAAAACATTTATCAGAGTGAAGTGTGTTCAAGAGCATAATAATTTTCTTATTCAGTACCCATAAGGATTGGTGTGCCTTGTCAATTTCAAGATTTACGTGCTATTTCTTAAATCATTCTATGAAAAAATTAAGCAGAATAATATCACAGCAGAAATTCCTGCTTTGGTGGAGGTCTTCCTGTCTGTCACATACATACATGCAAACAGGGATTTTCTTTTAGCAAAAATGTTGATTATGGGAAAATTCTTTGTTGAAAGCAGGTCATACATATATTCTCTCCAAAAGGCCCATGAAGGGACATGGAAGGGAGATGATTCAATTTGGTCTTCCCATTGCAGATGCACCTGCAGAAACTGAAAATGAAACCGGGACCTCCAAAGGCACGTCACATCTTGTGCAGAACTTTTTGCATATATATGTGCGTGTGCGTGTTTGGTTATGATGCATGCGGATTTTTTTTCTCTTTGCAATGCTAAAGAAACATTAGTTCTTAGATCCTTGGATTTGTTCATGAATAAATTTTGCAGATCAAAGAGTTGAATCCATTCCTGCAATGCTGCAGGAGGTAATTGAACGTCTTGTTGGAATGCAAGTTATGACCGTGAAGCCAGACTCTTGCATAATTGATATCTATAATGAGGTAACTACTTGTGGTATTATGTGTAATGATTTCAGATAGCATTGACTATGTAAGCAAGCCTAATTTTTTGTGGAAATTTCTGCAGGGTGATCACTCCCAGCCTCACATGTGGCCTCCATGGTTTGGAAAGCCTGTTTCAGTTCTTTTCTTGACAGAATGTGAGCTGACTTTTGGGAGAGTAATTGAAACTTTGCATCAAGGGGATTATAGAGGGTCTCTCAAGCTTTCTCTTGTTCCCGGGTAATAATTATTAACTCTGCGTATTTGTTGTTTCAGATAGTTATTGGTGTATATGATTAGCTTTGTAGTAATTAGCATTTGAGCTTGAAATTAGGTTCTGGAATGATATTGTTTGTATCTACTGTGATAAGTTTAAAGTTCTATTTTATTAACAATGTCCTTTTAATTTAATTCCTTAGCAAATGTCAGTCTGAAATGAATTCCTTAGCAAATTTGGTCTTATAATTGTAAAGTAATGATTGTTGCTACAAAAAACAGATCCCTCCTTGTGATGCAAGGGAAATCATCAGATATGGCAAAGCATGCAATTCCCATGATTAGAAAACAACGAATTCTCATTACCTTCACCGAGTATCAACCAAATAAATTTACATCTACTGATGGCCCGCGCCTTCCTTCACACTCTGTAGCCCCATCTTCCCATTGGAGTCCTCCTCGAGCAGGTCCATGAATCATCTTCGCCATCCTGTACCCAAGCATCATGCAGCAATCCCAACAACTGCTGTCCTGCCAGTGCCGCCCATTCGACCTCAAATTCCACCTCCAAATGGTGTCCAGCCTATCTTCATGACCACCCCAGCTGCAGCACCAATGCCTTTCCCTGCACCAGTTCCCATCCCACCAGTTTCAACAGGATGGCCTACAGCTTCTTCAAGGCATCCTTCAGCTCGTCTACCTGCCCCCATCCCAGGAACAGGTGTTTTCCTTCCTCCACCAGGTTCCGGCCATGCATCATCTCCACTACAGTTGTCGACTGCTGCTACTGAAATGAACTTTCTTACAGAGACAGATTCTCTGCCAGAGAAAGAAAATGGACCAGGAAAATCAAGTTGCGATACAAGTGGTGCTCCGAAAGAGAAGTAAGCAGAAAGGACTCAAAGACTGGACTGCAATGGAATCGAGGATGGAAGACCTGTCAAAAGGGAAGAACAGCAAAGCGTTAACCATACTGTAGCTGACAGTCAGCTGGAGCAGAGTGAAGAGAGACTGTATTTTGTCAAGGGCTAGAGTGTCAGGCTGCGGCTTGAAATGAGTTCGAAGCAAATGTAAAGAGCGGCAAAATTTTAAATACTTTGACATTTCATACTACTAGCGGGGAAAAGGGGGAGGAAGAACAGCCCAGTTCTCTTGGCAATCCCTTGTGTTCCCTGTTTCTTTTTGTTGTCTTACAATATGAACTGCACGCACACTAGGCGGAAATCTCATTTTAATTTTAACACTCCTTGTATCCTCTTCAGAAGTTTTGTGAAGCTAATTTTGATGGGCATATTGTTTCCAGGAACTTAATCTTTTGTGTGCCAGAGAGGTGGTGTGCACGGGCGGATTACTGGTAACTCGTGACTGGGATTCTCAGCAAAACGCAAATAACATAAACCGAAAAACGTCACCACAGAACTAGAATTGCGTGCTCGTAAATTCTCAAATGGCATGACAATTTCACATGATCCATTGTATTGGAATGGTAAGTGCAACGTTTTCTTAAAGCACGAGAACACCTTTTTGTTATCAGAATATTTTTTCAGTTACACGGGGGAAGTGGGAACTTGAGATATTTTAAAAGAATACTAATGCTAGTTGAGTTGCAGCTCTGGACAAGGAATTTGTATAGTAAGATTTTCAAAAACGTTTTTAAAAAAGATTATTATTTTTATTTTAAATTAATATAATTTTGAAAAAATAAAATAAAAATATTATTTTAATATATTTTTGAACAAAAAAACACTTTAAAAAATAATATTATCTGCACTTTCTCAACTCCCATGATATGTATGAATATTTTTTTTCCGGATCACCAGCCGGGGTCTATGAATATCGTTTTAACTGCATTAGGGTATAGTTAACTACTATTTTGTATGCTTGTGCTATGCTATGGCTGACTAAAATTATTTTAAACGTAAAAAAAATATATATTCATGTCCAGAAAACTTTTTACAAAATGTTATTAAATTCTAAAATATATTTTTAATTAAAACAAATTCTTTTATTAATATATTTTTTCTTTATTTTAGGAACACAGATTTTAATATGAATCATTGTTTTTGTTTTATAAAAAATACTTTATAATTGTTAAAGCAAGTTTTTTTTTTTTTTTAAATAGTTGAATAAAAAAATATTTAAACTAGATTTCCATGAACATTTTTATTATTTTTATCTCAAATACATAACAATTAAAAGATATATATATATATATAAAATAACAGTCAAAACTGGTGACTTTCACTCATAGTCACACATACCTCAATGCTACGATATAAAATTATTATAAGATGATTAAGAAAGTATATTAACTTGGTTCACTGTTGGTTGGGAAACAAAAAACTAAAAAAAGTATATCTTTCAATGCATTACATTTATATTGTCACCGTGATTTGGAACAATAAAATGAAGATGGAGCTTGTAATGGGATGCAACCGATGTTTGCATACTGCTTTGATCAAGTCGGCGGGTAAATCAGAGTATCCAGTCATCATGTTCTAATAAGAATTCAAGGGAGTGCTTTTCTGAGTACTAGCACTGTAATTACTTATGTATTTAGGGTTAGATTCGAGTAAATGCTATGCGGGATACAGGGCTTGATTTATAGAAGCAGCAGAGCTTTGATTCAGTAATTCTAATCTAGACTGGATCAAGCACATTCGAAATATCCAATCCGATTCTTTTAAAGCAAGATGGGCAACGAACAAATCATCAGTCGGCCATCCAAATCAGTTCGGGTTCCTCATAATGATTTAATATTAGATATTTCCTTGGTCTTCAAGTTGCATATTCTCACAAGGGACTCCTTATCTCACAAAGAAAATCTACTCATTATCTCATGTTTCAAAACACAAATGGACAATGGAGACATCCTGGAAGATTCTGGAAACTTTTAAAGGTTGGTTGGATACCTCACTATAACCTGCGGTTGTATTATCACAGAAAACTGAACTTCAACTACTATACGAATTATTATAACTAAAAACATTTAAGCATTAGAATTTGATCCGGACACAAAAGCGCACACACAAAAAATATATATCTGTAAAAAAGCATTCGTCAGAATAAGACCGACGCATCAATCATCTCTTGGCTCCTACTGAAACTGCCTTATTATACATATGGGGCACCAATTACTCAACTGCGGCGCCCATTATACCAGCTTTTACACTGCTTTTCTCACGGCACGTTGAGTAAATAACGTTAAATTGACTGCTAATAAAAAAAAACTACATATATATAAAAGGCATCATGTATCTAAACTTTTCAAGCGATTGTCACACTAAAACTCAGTTTTATGTTAGTGATAAGATGGCATCAAGCTCCTCAGAAAAAAAAGAAAATCTTCAGACAATGGGCCATGCAGAAGACACTTGGTCTGCTACATTTCTGCAAAATGAAGACCAGAAGCTCCTCACTAGGATTTGTTCCTCAGGAATTCAGGAAGAACATAAAACCAGTGCTAACCTATACCAGTAAAGCAATTCTGGTGCATGGCATGTGTTAAGCAACTACCAGTAAGACCAGTGCTCACTCAACCTTCTTCCCAGTCTATATCATCATCCTCCTCTCCAGAAGCCGGCGCTTCATCATTCAAGTCATTGAGTCTGTAGCTTTCACTTGTATTGCCTGCAATGTTGGAGTCAACAATAAGCAAACAGGTAGAATGGCATCATTGTTATTGATAGTATAGGAGGCACAGAATAGAAGAAAATAGGAAAGGAAACACAAATTTCATCACCCTATATGGTTAAAATTTTCTACACTTGCAAAGCCATCCAATTTGGTTTAGCTCAGTTTGACAATAATGGCTTCGGTCACAATGATGCTATGCTATACCCTAATATGAAGTTGGTATCAGCTAAAATTACAAGGACAGGAAGTCACTAATCTGTCTTGATATGCTCTGCATGCATTATGAAACACATGCATCATGATTTCTAATAGTAATGAAACATTGGATCATCTTCTCTTGCATTGCTCTGTTTCATGCAAGTGTCAAGCAGTTTTTTAGTGTGGATCCCAATATCCCAAAGAAGGAGCTGTTGCCAAAACAGAAAGGTTTCAGGAGGATGGAAAACAATATTCTTTAGAGGTGTGTGATTTTTTATGATTTGGAGCATATGGTTGAAACACAACTCAAAACTCATTTGTCTCTCAGCTACTTTGAGATGAAATTATTTTCTAGGATTCTCATTTTTGTCTTTGAACTTAATAAGTTCCAATTGGCTCAGAGCTGAAAATGATTCTTATTTGATTGTAGAACCGGCAAAATTCAGTTTGAAAAAAAATCGTGTTTGGAATCCTCAAGTAATATTCAGTTTCTTTTTCAAAACTCAAAATCCCAAACACACTTTAATGGTTTTTCACCATGTTTTTTTTGGAGGAATATCCTTAGTGGACATGCAAGGAGATTGGAAAACTCTTTGATATTAGTTTAGTGAGATTATTGGGTACACCTGGAGTAGTGCTCCCTCCCTCACATAAAAATGAGGCACATGGTGGTTATCATGGACGGTTCCACTATTATGTGAGTGGAAAGGATGATGCTACTCCCAAAGTACCTAATAATTTCTCTTTCTTTGAGGATAACATATCCTTCATTCACACTCTATTCTTTTTACTTACTTAACAGAATTCTTATTCTATAAGGAAAAACAAAACAAAATGGGGCATAATGAATGCAGGGGGCTGGAAGACACTTGCTAGATGTGCATAGAGATGCACTGACCATCCTAGTCCCCTATAGGATTAGAGGGCAATCAATTCCAATTATTAGACTTACCTTCAATTGGAGCCTCGTCCCATTCAACATCATCATCTCCCTCACCCTCCTCACGCTTGGCTTTCTTGCCCACTTGACGATTAGAAGCTGATTCAGAAAGGCCATTAGACATGGATGTCTGAGACAACTCTTGTTGTTTCTTAGCAGATTCTTCTGCTTGTCTTTGTTGTTCAAGCAGAGCAGCATAATAAGCTTTAACATACTCCTCCTGTCATATAAATGGAGTAAAATTATATGCAAAATAAGCTTTAGCAGGCACATGAATAAAAAAGGAGTAGAAACCATGTATGCCAGATCAAAACACACAAGAACATCATATCATTCCACAGACCTTTATACTATCATCATTCTCTTGAGCAGACTTCTTTTCATCTGAGAATTCTACAGCTGCCGAACTGCTATCCATCTTACTCTCCTTCTTGACCTCTCCACGTTGCTCCTTTGTAAGGTTCATTCCCTGCTTGATCATCCATGGTGGTAAAACTTTTAGACTTGCACTTGAACTTTCAGATTTGATACCCTCTTTGCTTTCATCACCAGCAAAGGCTACTTCGACCTGTCAAGATTAGCCATAGATAGCTCATGAATGATCCAAGCCTTGCAAATGACCAATGCTAGAAGAAACTATAATAAAATGAAAATGTTCGTTGAACAAATGTCCAAGCAAGAAACAGAAGAACAAAACATTGAAAAGAACCCTTGCAAGAAACGAAACAGTGAAAAGAACCAGATACCAAAAGAAGTTCATTACTGACAAAGACCAACTGCTCAGTGTACAAATAATGCTAGGACTCAAACAAAAAGACCCCAGAGATGCTTAAGAGAATTCATCAATTTCAAACATTCCTGATACTGAGATGAAAAGTGGCAACAGAAAACATTCTCTAGTATCATTTTTGCTTGCGCACAATCTGCATCTGAGGAGAATTAAGATACCATATTTAATATTCAATTGTTGACAATTTCAGTGTATTATTATTCAAAATTGTTAAGAATTTAATATTTAGTAGTTGAAATAGCATTGCAAGGAATCTAATTAATTTCTTATATAGTAGGCTTTCCTATTCCTAGTGGATTTAGGAGATACCACTAGAATTGGATTTTTATTGCCGACACCAACTGGTTTGGGTTGAGGCTTAGCTGTTGGTTTTGTTATTTTCTTTGGTGCCTATATATAGTACTCTGGACAGAAAATTGAGATCATCAGTTCTCTTAAGTTTTGTCTGTTATCAACTGCTTATAGATCATAACCTCTCGAAGCCTCTAGCTCAGGTTTGACCAATTCTATCAGAATCCTTAATGTCTGCTACATGTCTGGCTACATTAAAAGACTGCAATTAGGATCCTTTCACCCAGATATAATTTTCACAAGTTAGCATGTTCCACGATAACTTTTAAGGAACAAAGAGAACAGAACATAAAAAGGTGCTATTTGAGATTTATAAGAAACCCTATTGTGACAAGGGGATTTCATATCTATTTAACCATTTAAGAAGACACTTGCAGCTCCTGAAGGTATGAGAAAATACAGTAGGATACTTTGATCCATTCCCTGTTTCTGCCCTCATTACCCAGACAAAATCACACAACTCATGCACAACTTTCAGCTTCACTTTGTTTCTAAATTATTTCAACAAAATTCTGGAAGATAAAAATCACAGGTTAATGGTTCAAATGGTTTGAAATCCCTTGTTTTTTTTAGGATACCGAATTTGATTTCCAAATTCTTTCTGCCTACTTAGAGGATGACTCATCCTTCCTTGTGTAGAATGGTGGTACGAGCACATATACAAAATAAATATAGCTACGGGTATATAGGCTTTTTTACTAAGCATCCCTCTTTTACATGTATAAGCTCCCAGATAACATTTAATGATGATTCATGCACACATGTAGTTGACCGGCATGCATCAAACAAGAAGCAAAAAGTGTCCCTAGATACATGCAATTTATGAAAGTAACGTGACTGAATTTATGACTTCAAGAGGTAATTTATAAAATGCTTATAACAAATTCCAATTTCATGCCAGTGACAACAAAATTTTATTCACACAAAGTTCTGAAAAACAGAGAGATTGCAGCTGCCACAAAGAAAAACGATACCTTCGTCTCCCCAAGAAATGGCATTGGTGTTCCACCATACCCTGATCCTTGAGAATATTTGAACTGATCATCGGAACTAGGATCACCATTTATCGCACGCCCAGCAGCATGTTCATGAAGTTGCCATGCTTGAAGACTTCCAATTTCAGGAATAGGTAGATCTTTCACTCTGCTAAGTTGATCCATCAATGGCTTCAGTTGTACCTAGACATTATATTTCGGCCACTCAAAATGACAGAAATAGGCTGCATGTATTGCAAATAATGCATAATAGACGCAAGAGGACACAGGTAAATGGTATTGAAAACTGGAAATATCCGGCAAAATGTTCTTAAATTTATGCAATTCTACAAATATGAAAAATGTCCAGGGTTCAAGAATTAAAATCTATTCTCATAAGCTTGTGAGAATGAAGAAGTCTCGAAGAGGGAAAAAAAGAGTTTCTCCCAAAATGAATACACCATTACATCCCCTCACAAACCAAAGGAAGAATGTTGTACCCGTCCTTCATTGTGTTTCAATTTTCTTTCATGCCCCTTCTCTCACAAGTAGGCAATATGCACACCATGATTCCATCAAGACTTGCACTGGCCAGCCAAAATCAGGCTGACCAATTTTTGAAATTAATCCACTCAAAATCAAAATTAGGCACCATAAAACAGTAATGAAAAGTACACTAGATTTGGTTTACCAAATGTAAATTACACGAAATATAGAAGAAAAAAAATGCTCAAGGGAAAGAAACCAAACTGCAAACGAAATAGATACAAGTCTGAAAAAAAAAAAAACAATAGCTTTCAAACATAAATGCCATAAACTTTTACGGTAACATAGCACTCCACAATGTCTAGCAGTAACAAGAAGAGTTAAATCTTCATGGTTACAACATGATGGAATTTTAATTAACAATAAAAAATTGATTCAGTCATATGTTGGAGAAACCCCATGAAGGAAACAAAACCAAAATGCAGAGACAGAAACTAGCTACTTACTCAACTTGTTAGTACAGAACCACGAATATGACAAAATAAATAAAATAACACAGCCACAGCAAAGAGTGAACAAGTTCAATTAGAATCACATTTACCTTCAACCACACAACCTTTTCTACTCGAAATCAAGTTTAGTGAATAATAGCATTCTTTTTCGATGAGATAAAGTTTAGTAAATAATAAGCATTCAGTGGGAAAGAATTACTAGTGCGTTAAACAATCAGGATTGCTATAATGAATTCCAACCTCCATATTTTGAAGCATGTCTTTCAATTTTTCACGCCTCCGCCTCCTTGCATTGTCATCGCCATCTCCTCCTTCTTGGGCAGCCAACTTGTCGCTTTCAGCCACAAGTACCCCCTCACAATTCTCACAGTGGAAGTATTCATCAACTAGAGAAATCAAGCGCAGCGCATCCAAAGCATTGTATCTATCACAACATCACGAAATACTAAAGCTCCAGGGAAAAATAAGGAAAAAAAGAAAGAAACAAAAAACACTTACAATAGATACCTTCTAACAGAGGATGATTATCCTTATGTGTTAGTTATTATTTTTCAGATTCCATGTCAGTTGTTGTTTTCTAAATTCCAGCTAACTTATCTTTCATTCAAGTTTTGTATTTTAGTTGAGATAGGATAGATTTTATTTGTCGTTTGAATTTAAATCAGACACAATGCTGCATGCATATACCAGCACATGAATACAAGCAAGGTGCAATTCTCACCATTTTCCTAATTGCAAAATATACAACTATTATCCAATTATCTATGTTACCTTCTTCCACAGTTGGGACATATATACTGTTGAACAGCGTTATTGTTTTCCAATTCATCCTTGATCATTTTCCTCATGCGGTGCAATCTATACCTAACAACATCATATATCTGGAATCCGAACAATCAGTAGAAGTTATCAACACAAAAACGAAACGAAAAGTTTGCTTATTGCAGAGAGAGAAAACCTGCGCATAATCTAGACAGCAATAAGAGTGAGTATGGAGCTTATTGTTTTTATCATCCTCTCTACCAAACCTTTTTTGACCATCAGCACCGCCACCATTCGGTTTCTTCGTAATCTTTGCTGTCTAAAAAATTTAATTATTGGTACATAATAATTAACTGCAGTATTACAATATTAGGCAAAATAAATAAATTAGAAAAGAAAAGGAGAAAAAAAGAAAAACCTCTTTCCTATGAGCACGGGTGAGGAGTTTATCTTCCTCAAAAAGTCGGAGAACGCGACGAAGTTGCTTAATATGTATTTTCAAGTCTTTAGCCAAAGCTTCTTCGTTAACCCAGGGTCGCCTGCATAATAATCAAAGAGAACTTTCATCAATCAACAAAGCGAACAAAAGAAGAAGACGAAATAAGATTTCGATTATCCAAACCTGGTGAGAGCATCAAGAACGACGACGGCAATGCCCTTGTTGTCGCCGCGAGCGTTGTTTTTGGACTGATTTTCTCCTTTTGTTGATACATCATCATAAAATGCTCGAGCCGCAAGCTTTACAAGCCTATTTCATTTCGAAGAAGAATAATTAGAATTCGGAAACCGCTTGGGTTCGATTGAATTGATCAAATTATCTACGACAAAAGAAATTTCCGTACCGCTTGAAAGGCTCAACGCTTATAGTCGTGTTCATGCTCATGAATTGAATAGATTCTATTTCAAGTTTTCTGATTTTATTTTATTACTAATGTTACTCGAAATTTTGATTTTCTCGCAGATATTGATCGCCCAAGAAGGAGAGACGGGGGAGGCGCACCTGGGCTAGTGTGGGTTTCGCATACGGGAGACTTCTTCTGGTATTATTAAATACCATCAGAGGGATAAATAGCGTTATCCCATCCCTTCTACTATTGATATTGTTTTAATATGAACCCTATACTTTTCCTTTTTCTTTATCCGATCCCTCTACTCTAGACATTTTCTTAATGTTTTCAATCTGATCAACTTCCATTACTAGTAACAGCTGACAGACACGTCATACAAAACAATAAATTTTGTAAAATTAGATAAAATTTCAAATGTAAAAAACACAAGGGAAAAAAAAATTGCTCGTCTCTCTCACCATCCCTTTCTCACTCTTCGAGAGCCCAGGTTCTCAAAATTAATAAGAAAAGATAGGTCAAATAAAAAACAACTAAACACACATTCTGATGCCAAAAAAGAGATTCAAATTGAAAGGAACAATATATATCCAAAATTTCCATGCAAGGAGATATGTACATATATGGTTTCAGCTAATGGGTTTTCTCAGGAGATCTTCGTTTTCAGATTGTGATCATAGGAGAGGGCCTATAAATTATGTTCTCAGAGATTCAGTAGCCAATTTTATTGCTTGAAACTAGCTATTAATTCATGATTCATGAACGTCAAACACTTTTTTTCTCGTAAATAATTTGGAAACATCCCTATCCGACCGCATGGATAGATCATAGCTAACTAGGATTATAAACAGATAGTGCTGAAGACAGGGGCGCATATTTACAGATTGTCTCCAGTTGCCAGGATACTTTACACAATATGCTATATGATTTTATACTGCCGAGTGAAGCTCCTTCAATGCCTTCCATTCGTGTAAAATTTTGCCAAAAGCGTTGTAGAACGTAATCTCAGCATCATTGTTGGTCAATTGCACTGCCATGAAACCTTGACCGTCGTAGAAGAATTTCAAATCATCCTCCTTATAGTTCTGATTAAGGTCTCCCCTCCATGCCTTTGAACCAGCTCCGCTTGTTAGATATTGGATTGGACTGCTTGTAAAGAAAAAGATGGAAGGAAATTCCACATCAGAAAATATTTTCAATATGGTAGAAGGTTTTTACCTTTCTTACCTATCAAGGCTGCTGATGTGTTCTAGGCAGTGATCATGCCCATTCACGTACATATCGACATTGTATGCCTACAATTTCACACCAGGAAACAGATCAACAATATTATATACTCATTTACCGCGAATAAAACCCCATTATATATATAAATTCAAGCTTGTTATAGGGCCAGAAACTTTATAGCTTTTTTCAGAAGGATGTTTACGATTACAGTATTACTGCTAATAGTTTACCTTGAGCATTGGTAGAAGAAGATCATTGAGTTCCTTTGTGTCTCCATGATACCCAGCACTTTTGATTGCATGGTGACCGACAACAATTTTCCAACTCGCAGTTGATTCGCTCAATGCAGATTCCAAATCCTAGTGATCGTAGACTATATTTTCGTAAAGATTAATCGAAAAAAAAGTGTCCTCAAAATACTTGTTCACTGCTAGTAATGGGATAGAGAAGTTCTTCATATGTTTACCTTAATGAGGCTATCGAGGTATGCTTTTCGAGGAGTCACACCTCGCCAATCATAAGTATGATCCATGTCCGTGAAATAGTCGATGACAAATGGAGTGGTGTCGACGAAGAAGAGCCCCGCAATTTCTAGTGAATTATGAGCCAAAATAACGGGATCAGAAAACAAATTCCGGCACTGAAATAAACAGGTGTGGATTTCAATGCCAACGTACCTGTATTAAGGATGAAAGATCTAAGGCAAAGCCATCTGCTATCAACCTTCCTAAGCGCAGGGTGTACTTGTGCCGCAACATCACCTCTGTAGTCATGATTTCCCAATACTGAAAAAACAAAATGGAGGAAGTATAATTTGAGATTCTATAATCCTATAATTACTTAGAGCCTGTAAATAAATGCATGATTTAGTATTCTTCTGTCATGGACTGAAGACCTACCACTATACCACTGTTTTTGCAGGCTCGTAGCTGTGTAAATTTTGGTAAATGACTCTTCGAATGCTTGATCATTTAGACCCGTTAATCCATTATCATAGAAATTATCTCCCGTTGAGACGACAAAATCTATGTCTAGTTTCTCCCCAATCTTTCCCATCTGCCATGTAAACTTGAAGAAATTAGTCTATCTGGGAATTAATATAGATTAGAAATATAGTACGTAGGCAATATATATCAACAATCCTTTCCTTTTATACTTCTGTTAAATAATAAAGTTAAACTCGGCGAATGCCAATTGTGATGCTTTTGGCATAGATCTTTTAGTTTCATTTTTGCATCATCAACTGCAAACGACTAATTTTTTTTTGGATTTGAGGAAACCCATTATTAGAAAACGTATTTTATAGATCAAGATGAACAAAGTAAAACCCTGACTATCTCAAACTTTTATAAGAGATGCATGTTCTTGATTTGAACTCAAGATCTCCTAAGTCCTTTGCTATTATGTCACGCCTCTTGAGAACGCAAACGACTACTCCTTATTTAGTGTTTCCTACAACTTGGATGTTCAGCTTTCTGGAAACTACATTGCTTCCATTGGCAATCATGGGTGCAACAACAAAGCCAGGCAGGTATAGGCCATAAAAACAAGGCCAGGACAGAGAAACAGAGAGGTTTAATTCAGACCTGAAAAGCAACATGAGACTGGTTGTAGAAGCCTCTTCTCCCCCAATCTCCAACCACCAAAAAGCTAAGTGATCCATCACCTTTAACGGGGTGTTCGAGCCTTTCGAGCTCTGCAAAACTCGAAATAACTAAAGACGTGCAAAATAATATTGCCACACCAATGCATGAAGCCTGTGATTTTGAATAAAAGCCATGGCCAGCCATGACTAAGTAGAATCTGAATTCAAGGAGACGAGGTTGCATAAAAGATTTGGAAATTAAGACAAAAATCTGCAATATATTCAACAAGTCCAACACTTGACAGTTAAATAGCTTGAGGATACCCTCTATTTCTGACCTGGAGGGTTAATAGATGGAAGACCATGTTTCTAGGATACAAATGTGGATAGGATCTCTGTTGAGCATGTGGAGATATTTACATCATCATATGTCTGCCATTAAATTCATGGTGGCTTAGAAATTCCTTGTAGCTCACTAATTAAAAAGAGAAGGAGAAAAGAAGGGAAAACATCCAGACCAGATTCTTATTTTCTTTTTTCTATCTGGGCTAAATTAAGGAATCCAACTTCCCATCATTGAAAAAAGGATCTATAACATTTTGAAATAAAAAAACGTTATTTCTGGTTTGGTTCAAGATGAAAAACTTCATCAAAAGCAGATACACTCACAATGAAATATCTATGTATATTTCATTTGATATTTATCCTCATAACGCTAACAAAATTGTAGTCAGCTATATATTTTGGAGATTTGACAGCCTAAACAGCTGTTATAATTTTCAGATCAATTTTCTTTGATTTTTATTTGCGAAGGCAAAGCCTCCAACTAAACTTTGCGAAAATTAAAACCAAGTATTAAAACGCCTTTCTTCTCATTTTTTGAGCAACCAAGATTACTTGCATGGCATTGCGTTAATGAAAGTCAGGTTCTAAAAGGGCTGTATTAATATGACCACTAAATGTAAATCTTACGCCTAGGTATTTTTTGCATGGCTTGCTAATCAGAGCTAATAATTGATCTTAACCTGGGTATCTTGTGCAAAAGAACCCGCCAACGGATTCTGAATGCTTGGAACTTGGAAGATACAGCAAAACTGTCATCCAAAGTTTAAGCCTTATTGGAAAAGTTCCAATTCTCTGAAGCTTTCTGAGTCCATGCATCGATTATTTATCAAATTCATACTGCAAGCACTATTCGCAAACAATATTAATACAATACAGCTAAATAGACATCGAACCCCATCCTTTTGATGAAAACAAGCAAACAACCACCCAAAATAAAAACAAATAGAAAAGCTTTTGTGTACTTGATGCAGAAATTTATAATTGACAAGCCAGGCACAAGGATAGACTAGAACTCCACCATCCAATTCTTTCCGACTTCACACTGCTTCTGTTGCCACGTTGAACTGCAGAATCGCTTGGTCGACGCCAAGGAAACTGTATGCCATGCTCTGCATCATACTCGGCAATTGCTGGCCTTTGTGTTTTGTTCTTTTTTCTAGTCAGGAATCCATGTAGTAGATAACACAATTCCACAGAAGATATCTATCTAGAGCTAGAACTTAGAGCCTAAGAGGGAAAGAAGGAAGGACATGTAGTAACCTGAGGTATCTGAATGGACAACTTCTGCTAATGGTCTTTTCTACTTCTTCAAGTACTATTCCTTGATCTTCTGGACATACTAATATCCGGATTAGAGTACTATCTTCTGTACCCAAACCTTTCATTGCCTTGCGCAACATCTGTAAATAAAGCTATGCAAATTAGACTACTAGGTGACAAATGCAGTTGCTAACTACTACACTTAATCTCAAATCGAGTTAAAGATTATAAACGAGATAGGTTAATGAGTGTAATGTATCTCTTTTCTTTAGCAAGGCAGTTTGATTGTAAATTAATTTGCTGGAAGATATCGTTGCATAGTGCTTTGTTGGATCAACAGCATATTCCAAAAATTGTTAGAAGGGCATACTTGAAATTCTCTAATGTTTCTCTTTTAAACAATCCAAATAAATTAAAAGAAAATACAAAAAGGTTAAGTTTCACAATGAATAACGTCAATACATAATTAACTTAACCTAAATACAAAAATATTATATTTAATTTAAAGTAAAGAGACTATTCTACCCTTAATAAATAATAAAACAAAGTGACCATATATTTTTAACATCTCCCCTTCAAACTCACAATACAACTGCTACAAACATCGAAAGTAGAAAACAAAATCTAGAAACAAAACGCAACTTGGTAATGATATCTGCAATTTGCAAATAAGAGGAAACAGAAAGGCAAAATGATGGTGACATGATTGAGATGATGACGAGTAAGATGATAACCGATCTCAATGTACTTAATTCATTTATGAAAAACCAAGTTATGAAATAGACATTGGTTGTCACAATACATAGGAGTGAGATGAGAAAGATAAACTATTATATCTGCAAGTAATCAATTAATCTCTTTGGTAGTAGATGTCATAACATGATACTCGACTTTGATTGACAATTGAGAAACAACATATTGTTTCTTAATCTTCCAAGAAATAAAAGATACACTTAAAAAGATATAGAAACTAGTAACAAACTTGTGATTTGTGGGATCATTGCTATAATCAACATCAAAGTATGCACACAACTCCTAGGAAGAGGTGGATGAAAGCAAAAGACTTTGAAAAACTATAACTTAAAGATATAGCAAAATACGAAGAATAACTGCCCAGAGAACAAAAATAGAAGAAAGAACAAACTAAATTACAACTTAGACAACATTGCAATGTCTGAATGAGTAATAATTTGACATATTAAGCTCCCAATAATAATTTGGTATAAAGTAGGATCTGACAAAAGTAAATTATCATAAGAAGAATATTGAGCGTTAACCTCAATAGGAGTATTTATAGTCTTATTATCAGTATGTTTAGCCCGCTTAAGAGTATCTGCAACATATTTCAACTAAAAAAGAAGATAATCTCTAGACGAGTAGGCTACTTCAATACCCAAAAAGTATCACAGAGAGCTCAAATCTTTTATTTTAAACTATCTAGTTAACTATGTCTTCAAAACTGAAATACCATCAATGTCATTATTAATAATAATTATGTCATCAACATATAAAGACACAATGATATGACCTATATCAGTGCTTTTAACAAAAAAAAGCAGAATCATATCTACTAGAAACAAATATAAAAAAAAAGATCACAACAAAAATATCTTAAACCAAACATAGGGTGCTTGTTTGAGACCATACAACGTTTTATTAAGCTTATAAACATATACAGAATCATGTGAAACACCAAAAAGAGAAGTCATCTAAGCTTCTTCTCGAAAATTTTAATAAGGTATTTTTAACATTAAGTTGAGATATATGTCACTAACAAACTAAAAACTATTGCAATAGGAGTATATAATAATTATTTTAGCAACATAAGCAAATATCTTCACATAATTCATATCATATTGTTGAGAGTATCTTCTTTACAACCAACCTAGCTTTGTAACGCTCATTAGATCCATCAGAATTAGTCTTAATCTTATACACTCAATGACAACTAACAACACTCTTACTAGGAGGTAGAGGAAACAAATCTCAGATATTTATTTTATATAAAGTATCATCCATAACTTGTTGCTAAAGAGGATCAAGAATTGTCTTTTTATAGGGAGAGCTAAGAAAGACAATGAATAGAAATTAAAAACAAAGTAAATGGTGAAGAATAAAAGAATAAGCAAAATTTAGTAACTTTTTGGACTTACATATGCCTATATATTGATGTATATGTGGATCTATAATCTCAAATAAAGGAGGAGGGACTGTAAATAAGAATGAAGCTTCATGTGTGCCAAAGAGTAAAATGGTCAAATATGAGGAGAGGTATTTGAGGTATATGCTTAAGAAGAACAACATAATGAGATACATAAAGTTTCCGTGTTATGAGATTAAAACAATGATATCTTTTTTTTACCTTAACCATAACTAAGAAATATACAAATAACAAATCAAGAGAATAACTTGCGTTTTGCATGAGAAAAAAAAAGAAATAAGTACAATTAAAAACTTTAAGAAAAGAATAATTAGGTGCATAGCCATACAACTCTTTAACATTACTAACCTTGATTATTTCGATAATAAATAAAAGAGTAAATGCAATGCCATAAATTTTTTCCAACATTTCAGCCTGAGAGTAGGGAGGGAAAGAGTAATCTAGATCAAGAAGCTATATAGCTAGCTATCATATGCAATAAAAAATGAAAAAAAATTAATAAGAAATCAACCAAAGGAAAAGAAATATTATTCCTTAGAGACCCTTGAAAGCACGCTCTAGTTGCATGGTATCATCACGCGAAGATGTTTGCATCGAAGGTTTTTGCTATGTTGGCATCTCTCTTTTTCCAGAGCCTGTCTTTTGAATATAGTAATGATTTGGATGAAGAAATGGGAGTGAGATCGCACGATAAAAGGCAAATTAATGACTTCCTCATTCCAAAAAAAAAAACGAAGCCAACTCATTATTATCTGTTAATTAACTCACGTTTAGGGCAATCAAATACTCTCACATTTTTCTCCAGCGGCGTTTGGGGGGGTATTATAGGATAAAAAATGATAGATACACACAAAAAATAAAATGTATTTGGATGATGTTAAGATGGTGAAGAATCACTGAGAAATATAGTAATTGAAGAGAAGAAGAGATGAATTTTGCAGATTAGAAGAGGAAGAAGAGACGAGAGAAACAAAGAAGAAAAGAGAGGGAAAAGGAAATTTTGAAAATTGTATATTCTGTTATTATTTCTTCACCCACTACACGTGAGTAACAATTG